>PRKT01000201.1:326250-363414 GCA_003671525.1 Saccostrea glomerata
CAACCCCCCCCCCCCCAAACTGACACTTTTGATTCATTTCCTTAGTTTTGTAGCAATATACCATATGCACAGGCAAATAGGTTTATAACTCTTATTTGATGCTATACACAAAATCAGGGTCTATAAATTAAAAAAGATTCTAAAACAAGGCAAGGTCAATTATGAGATGTTTTTGCAAGTACAACTGATTATAGATCAGATGTTGTAACAGTCCAAATTTAGCTAGGTTTAAAAGGAAAGCTGAGATCCTTGTGACATTAACTTATCAGTCTTGAGCTTGTTTTTTTATTTTGAAAAATTGTTCATGCTCTTGCGTATCGAATCAGTCGAAAGGCAAAAACACCTTATGCAGTTTATAAAATATTTCTACTTCGGATGTTTTGGGGGTCCGTGTTTGTGCTGCTCCTATTTTGTGTTGTTTTATGGACTTCCGATCCTGAATAATGTTCGTTATATCCATATGTTTCATTACATGCGGAATATTTAAGACTGCAAAGTTGAAACCATTTTATGAGTCCTTCAATTTTCTTGTATTTGTTAGTTTGACAAAAGACATTAAATGAAATATTAAAACATCTCAATATGAATTAGATATGACAGAGTACGTATTGCCTTTCAATTTGAGCTTACTGGCCGACATTAAAGAGGGAAACAAAATATTGTAAATTGATAACATAAATTGATAAATTTATACATAGCCGGTATTTTTCCTCTTCAAAGAACCAGTGTAAAAAAGACAATAAAATCCTGATATTGAGATTTGCATGTTGTAATACTTTTTAATGAGTACGTTGAGATGACTCCATGATAGGTTTATGCTTGTTTTTTAATACATGTACAATGCCATATTTAAATTCATTTACAGTGCATTCATTTATTCATATAAAAATAAAAAAAAAACCACCATGCTCAAATACATATACTTTATAAATAAAAAAACAATATCCCAACACTATGTTATTTGATTAGTTGCACTTCCATATCGTTAATTATCAAAATAAAAATCTATATGACATGAAAATATAGTGTAGAGATATCATATATTTAAAAGTTTTTTTTTTATTCCTAGAAATAAAATGAAACATGCAAGAAAAAAATAATTAAACATGATTTGGTCATTTTTTGATGACATAATTAACGAAGTATTTTTTTAACAGAAATTAAAAAAAAAAAAAAAAAAAAAAAAAAACTAGAGGTACTGTGAGCAATGAGCTCACTAAATAATACCCCCCACTTCCAATATGAATATAATGGCAGCAGTATCCATGTTTTGCTCCGGAAAATCCAAAATATATGTCAAATCAAAAAGTAAAATAGGAGGTGCACAATGGCAATATGTAATAAAGATTCTGTGAAAGTTTCATTAAATTTCCTTCAGTGGTATGAGAGGAGTTGCGGATAAGAGATGGGTACCCAAAAGCATAACAGACGGACGGACGGACGGACATACCAATTACGATATACCCTCCCACTTTTCAAGCTTAATAAACCCCGACGTCATAAATGTACCTGTTGATGAAATATTGTTCGAGCGAAATAAAAAGAGTGACTACAATAAACAGTGATCAATCTGGCAAAAAAATCTGCTACTTATACAAATCCAAGTCATAACGCCTTTGAAGGGTTAATTTCCTACCTTGAATGGTAAACCATATTTCACCAACATTTATTTTTAGGTCGATTTCATAGTACAATTTTGGTATAGATGGAATTAAAAGGGTTTTCCAAATTTCATCTAACGTGATCCTATACAAATAAAAGCATATGACATGTTGTTTCAATAGGATTTTTTATTTGTAAAATTTATTGTCTCTGTCACAAAGTTTATTAGACAAAAATGAAAACGAACACTTTCAGGACAACATCATTGTATACTGTCATTAATATAGGTAAGTTTAAATTAATTTAAAAAGTTTTAAAATGTTATTAACAAATTTAACGCAGAAGATCTCTGTAAATGTTTTTTTATGTTCGTGATTGAAGCATGTTTCCAGGATTAAAAGTTGAAATGTCCTCTTAAAACTTAAAATTTAGATCCATTTTTAGGTCTTTAAATTTTCTAATATATTTCCCCAATTCAAAAAAATGGGATGCCTTAAAATAAGTAGTGTGAGAAAGAAAAATAGTGAACAAGAAAAAACACCTGGAAACAAACTAGAAGTACTGTGAGCAATGAGCTCACTAAATGATACCCCCGCCTCCCATATGGTTATAATGGAAAAGTCCATGTTTTGCTATGGCTGGAAAACCCACGATATGTGTCGGATCAAAAAGTAAAATAGGAGGTGCACAATGGCAATATGTAATAAAGATTCTGTGAAAGTTTCATTAAATTTCACTCAGTGGTATAAGAGGAGTTGCGGATAAGAGATGGGTACCCCAAAGCGTAACAGACAGACGGACGGACAGCTAGACGGACGTACAGACGGACGGACATACCGATTTCAGTATACCCTCCCACTTTTCAAGCGGGGGGTATAAAGATGAGGTAATCATAAGTTGATCAGTTGAAGTAAGCATACCGTGTTATTCTCTTGAGAATCCTTTGTTTTCATCAGAAAATTGGCGTCATTCTAGTTTCAAACGGTACAAAACATAAAAATGGCATGCTATGATATGTGATGAAAAAGCATTTTTGGTCTTTAGCAAATCAAATTTTATGGATTTAAATATGATCGTGATAAGTATGCAGAATGTAAAGTCTTGGGATTATGTTTCCTTCATTTGATTTTTATGTATGCATAAACTGGTTTCCCGCCAAATTACAAATAAATCCTGGAAAGTATCCTTGTTTTCTCTCGATAGCTTTTTGTCATATATTGTTAATTGTAAACAGTTGTTGAAGTCAAAGAAAGACCTAGTGTTCAATCATTACTGGATGATTTGTTAGGTATTGTTTGCTTTAGCTTGTAGAAATGTTCAAAATTTTATGAAGTTAAAGCATTCCTCATATTCCTCCACTTGTTACACTCTTATTTGATATCACTTGTGGACGATATGAATAATTTATGTATATTGGACACATCTGTTGTTCATCAGTTGCAGCACTCTTATGTGTAGGTGGTCAGAAGACGCCCGAAAAATGTTTTCCACTTGATCGTTTTCGTGATGGACGGCTTTTAGGGTGTGTTCTTCGCAGACTAGAGAAGGTGGGCCCATTATCTTGTGTAAAGGAGTGTCTCCTTAGGCAGAGCTGCTTCTCTATCAATTACGACATCCAGGCTCTCACCTGTGAAATCAACTACGCTAATCTAGGATCATGTGGCTACTCTCTAAAAGACAGTGATTGGTATCTATACATCGAGAAACGGGACATGCAGCACATGGTAGGTCTTAAAATTGTCATTGAACAGAAATTTTGTGATGAAATTAAACATTCTTGCAGAGTTTAACATTATCATATACTAGTATGAGATTTTGTTGAAACTTTTGCAAAAACTTACATGACCATATCAGAAATTGAACATTACGAATTACTAGTAATCAGATAAGGAACAGTATTCAAGCTCAAAGTCCATATTAACAAAACAAATCGGGGACAAAGCAAACCAAAAACCTTCAAAATTATTGGAGGGGAGATAATTGCTTCAGGAGAGTGAGCAACCGCTGCCGACCGATCGCACCTTCCATGGCATGATTGAGAAAAACGGAATATTCCCAGATGAAACCTTAAACGTCACTCATTTTAAATCTATGATAGATTGAAAGGTGTCTTTCAAATTATGTCTAATAATTGATTTTGTTATTTTTGAAGGTCAGAATATCTCCATGCAAAACTACAACTTGTGGAGAAAACCAGCGATGTGAAATCCTGGCCAGTGGTTTATTTTTTTGCTCCATAACAGGTGAAAAAAGAAAGAACCAATGAAACAAATCACATAATACAAAAATTATGGATCTTAAGAGCATTTATTATTTTAAAAAGAAAATCAGTCCTGTTTCACTATATTTGAATGTATATTTTATATTCGTATGAGTGTATTTTAATTTCCTTACAACGATGTACCATCCTCGGAGAAATTTTCTTATTACTAACACATTTTTTATACTCAGAATGCAGTGCTGAAAAAATAAATGGCCACAAGGCACACCGACAAGTTAGCCACCAAACCTTGTCTGTCGGAGAACATTTTTCCTATCATTGTAACCACAACGTGAGACACAAGGTCACTTACCAATGTCAGCAGGATGGCACATGGAGAAGCTTTAACAAATCACTACAACGATGTGGTAACTGAAAACATATATAACAAATAAAAATGAAAGATAAAGCTAAGTATTTGCAATAGTAATACATAAGGATTCATACAGAAAAAATATAAGTCACAGTCAAATCAGCATTAGATATAAAACGCTTTTTAGAATGCTTGAGAAACGAAGGTTATGTCTACAGTGAAAAAGAAAATGGATGCTACAGATTTTTTAAAGAACAGAAAACCCACAATGAAGCCGTGAAGCATTGTAATTCAACATTGTCTAATAGTCATCTGTTTCTTGGAGAATCTTCAGAGAAAATTCAAGCTGTCATTAATGACGTCGTACGTAAGTAAACTCTCCGTTCTAAATTAAACATACTTCAAGGTATTGTTTTTTACGTTGTTTTGAGGTATTTTACATTTTCTTATCTGCATAATACAGATATCTCACTTAGTTATTAAGCAATCCGCATTAAAATCTTTGGTGTAATTTTTTGAAGTTGGTTTACACATGATTTCGTTTGTCTAATTTTTTCAGCAAAATTCTATGAGCAACAGTTTGTTTGGATTGATGGATTTTATGACAAGAGAAACAAAAACATTTTGACGTACAAAGGTCAATTGGGAGTCGGACAATTTGAGGAGATTCCGGAATACAAAAGTGTCGATTTTCATCTCTCAGGATGCCTTTCATTATTTCCTCATAAGCTTCCAGGGCATCATGAAGTTTTTATTAGAACGGAATGCAGCAGTAAATTTTATTTTATTTGCGAAATTGCAATGGTTTCAGAAGTATCATCAAGTAAAATAAAACAAAGGCCATTTGTATAAAACATGAGAAGGATTTGGAATAAAACACTTTATTTGTATTATAATGTATAACTTACTTTTTATTCATAATTTAAAATAAAAATATGGATGTTCAAATACGACATCAAAACATTTTCAGCGAAGTCTACTGTCGGTTGGTACATGAACATATAAAGAATGTCATAAAGATGATATGGAAAATTATTGAACTTGTAATGAATAAGCTATTGAGTTGGCAATCAATGCTCAGATATACATTGAATAATAAAAATCACAAACAACTTAAGCAATCACAGACTACGTACGACTACTCTGAGGTTGATATTGAAAAGATATTGTCATCCGAGAGATGGTCTTCATTTGATTTGATAATGAAAAATTAATAATTTGATGAAATAATGATGAATGATATTTGCTTCTTCAATAGCCAATTCATTTTTGTGCTCCATTGCATCAGATTTTATTGGTTAACTTCCCTTACTTAAGCATAAATATACTTTCATTATCTGAATATAGATATGATATCTATCTCCCAGTTCATTCGATACAGAAGAAAGTGCTCTACATTTGAACAATTTTTTTAAACGAAGAAAGTTTTTTAACGAGGTAAGTTATTGACAAAAGAGTTAATGAAAGAAGAAAATCATCAGTCTCGTTTAAAGTCATCATTACGTAAGTTGTATGATCGATGAAAAGTCAAATGCAGACTGACGTTTTTTATAATAATTTTTAGGCCATAATTTACAAAATATTTATTTATGACTGGTCGACAGATTTTTTCAGGTATTTCCCGCTCATGACAAGGAACACACCGTGTGTGAGACCGGTCGGCAGGAGTTGCTCACTTCTGCTTCTTCCACTTCTGAGAGGTCCGTATATGCTCTGCTCCATCTTTTAATAGACATTTGAGCTTTAAATAATCGATCCTTATCTACATGAAACATAGGGAGATAACGAACAGTATTCAATATCAAAGATCCATAAAACAATGCAAAAACAGGAGCATATCAAAAACGTCAGTCAGCTTTTTACTCTATGATATTTTTTTTTATTTGCTGACAAGAGGATTGTACCGGCCAAGAAGTAAAGAAATGATGACTTTAAACGAGACAGCTGAAATTCTAATTTCATCAACTTGTTTGTCAATAATATACCTCGTTTTAGAAATTGTTCATACGTAGAGCGTATATTTAATTGAAAAACATCATCATCAGTAGAAGAAAACTTATTCTTGCCCTACTAAAAATTGATCGTAAAAAGACATGTTGATGACGAGTTTTTGCAAATCGAGAATATATTGTAGCATAGTACGTAATGAAGGAATTTAAATTAATGAAATATTGTCTATATATCTGAAGTCAAGATGAAGGGTGTAGAAAGAGTTTTTTTTCTAAGGAAGAGATTTTGTATAAATTCTGCTTCATAAGAAAAAAAAATCAGTAGAAGAAATCTTATTCTTGCCCTACTAAAAATTGATCGTAAAAAGACATGTTGATGACAAGTTTTTGCAAATCGAGAATATATTGTAGCATAGTACGTAATGAAGGAATCTAAATTAATGAAATATTGTCTATATATCTGAAGTCAAGATGAAGGATGTAGAAAGAGTTTTTTTTTTCTAAGGAAGAGATTTTGTATAAATTCTGCTTCATAAGAAAAAAGAAAAAGAAAAAAAAAGGTCGGTTGGAAAAGGATCACCACAAATGCCCATCGGAATTCCAACATTTTGAATTTGAAGACTATATGAAATATATAGATGTAACTAACAGTATTAAATTGCAGCTCAGATGTCCGTGTTTGCTCTGCTCCTGTTTTGTACCGTAAATTTGGAAATTTTTACGTCGATTTTATTTTGCGAATTCGGGTCAAAATGCTGTTGATTAATTTTTACGTTTCAAAATTTTGCGAATGACTCCTGTTTTGCTTACATTTTCTTACTGGTATTTTATTTTTAAGAAAAATATTTTTGCGAATGCAATGAACTCGCAAATTTGCTAAAAATTTATCTTCAGCAAAAATTTCCAGATTTACGGTATTGTTTTATGAATTTTTGAGCTTGAATACTGTTCGTTATCTATATATGTTTCATTTCACCATTAATGTTAAGTTGTCTTACATTATGAATGGTTTTTCTCATTAACAGGAGACGATATTTGTAAGGAGTAAAAACTAGGCTTATTAGAGGTTTGTTTGTAATTTATAAGTTTTATAGAATAATATACCTTTGTTATGAAATTTCAATTTTAGGAACCATTTTTTATACTCTGCAACATAGGGGAGCTCGAAGAGACTGTACTTGGAAACACCCATAATTATAAACACTAATTTGAAAATCTACAGTTGAAAAAATTCTGAATTTGGACTGTTTTAGCTTCTACCAACAGCCCATTTTAACATACAATCAGTGATATTCAAATATTGTAAGGATTTAGTGATTTAATGATGTAAGAAAAAATGATTCAAAGTTGTTATTCCAGATTATATCTGTAAAAATCATTTTAAAAAACAAATAAAACAGGGTTAAAACAACCCTCATTCACTAGATTTTACCGCAATGTGCATTTGGTTCTGTTTTACACATTTGAATCGAAAATCGAAAAAAAAAATGAAGTACTTATTTACTATTCACAACTGCTCCATTTTGTATGCTTTGGCCTTTTCTTTTTAAGATAATTAAATTATTAAATTATTAAAAGAATTGGCATTTAACTTATAATTTTTTCTAATTTAATCCTTGCTTAAATTCTGCTAATACGGTACTTGGAAACACCCATAATTATAAACACTAATTTGAAAATCTACAGTTGAAAAAAATCTGAGTTCATGATCCACTTTTCTGTCCTGGTAGAAATACCGGAGCCAAAGGAGGCCGCACACCCGGACCAGGGGCCCCAGTCTCCCCAGTGTCCCTCCACAGGTCTCCTCCCGTCAGACTGATAAACTAAACAGAAAATAATCAAGTTGTAAGTACCTCCCATTCCCCCAAAGTGTCCCTCAAAACGACATCGCCTGGGGGCCATAAACTTATGTGAGCTTACTTTTGATCTCAGTCTCACTTCTCCGCTATTAATCCCTTTGATAAAATTGAGACTGAAATCAAAAGTGAGTTCACCTAAGTGTTATGACCCCCAGGCCTCATCCCGTCAAACTCAAAGGTAAAAAGAGAATAACCAAGCTATATGTATGTATCGTCGCAATCGGCACTTCAAAATCAATTTCAGTAATTCTAATACAGGCAATGTTTTGAGTAATTCTGAATTATCATTAAAATGATCGTTTACTTGAAAGGAAATTGAAAATACATTTTATTCTTATCATGCCTTCCCTGAGCAAGATACTCAATTACTTCTTGAACGCACTGAGTATTTTAGGAGCATTTAATTTCCATAATATTTAATTTTTTTAAAAACCCAACCAATACTAAAGACCTTGATGTACTTTTTTTAATCAATAAAGTAAAAAAGATTAAAACTGTCTTTAGTGAAATTATCAATCATAAAAATGAACATATAAGTCTTAGCCGAACTCTCTTTTAATCTCTTTTCATAGGCACACAGTAATTAATGGAAGTAAAATTGGGATAAAAAAAAAGAGCTCATCAAGTTCGATAACCCCGGAGAGTATTTTTTTAAATATATATTAATTTATACATGTCAAGTACTATGAAAAGTTACTGAGTTGAATGATACCATATTTTATATACTCTAAGCCGAGCAAATATGCACATTTGTGACTTTTATGAACTCTTGCTAAATAACATTCACCACGTGCACTTTGGGTAACTACCATAATTGAAATCTATAAATCGTCTCCCGATAGAATAAAATGAAATAAACGATCTTCTTTTCATGATTTTTCATCTTAACTTACTTGAAGTAGATACAATGTAAATGGCAATCAGCCATCTCCAAAAGATTTGTACATCCATTGCACATATTTCTATAACACTCGTACAGATTGAAGTGTAAATTCAATGTACTAAATAAAATGGTTCTTATGGTCTTCTACAGCTACAAAAAGTTGGGGCTCCTTATATCTACTTCATCTCTAATTTCATTCTGTAGTATGCTCTTTCATTAGCTTTTGTTACAAATTTAAATGCCAAATCAGATTTTTTTAATCTGATCTTTTAATTGGCAAAATCAGGTCGATCGATTGAATCAAATTTAAAATAAACAAATCATGTTTATTATAAAATGGGAAAATAAACTTCTCCCAAAAAATTTACAACGTAAAGCTTATAAGTTTATTCTGATTTCATTGTATTATGAAAAAAAGAAATACCCTGTTTTTCGAAAGGTGCTTTTTTGTGCAATAAATAGACAACACCCCCGGTTCCCTAATTTTGAATTATATCAGCTATCGATTGAATAGCTTTGAATTATATGATTCCTTAACATTTAAATACATGTGTGTACGGTACGTATTTAATTATTAAATTTATGTTTAGTTCAAGGCATGGTATCAATTTCAGACTCAAAACAGATGCCTGTAAGAACAATTAAAATTTAATGCTAAATTATAGCCCCGGAACTTCATTGTTTATGTTATAGGTTATTTGCTCCCATTCAAAAAGAGGGATGGAGTTGAAAAAAAATTATAAACTTAAGAAATGCTTCCAAATTGTTTCTTTCCAAAAATATTCAAATATTGTTTAAAGCAATATGAGCTGCAATTCTGAAATTTTGATTTTGCTATTATAATATGCTGTTTAACATTTATGATTCAGAAATAAATAAAGCCTGTTTTTACCTGCCTTGGTATATATAAATATATATATATTTTCTTTACAGATTTTATTATACTTTTTGCATTAAGCTAGACTATTTTTTAATTTGTTTTCATCTGTAAACCTTTACTGAGTATGATTTGTCCAAACATGTTATCTTCTTGAAGTATTAATCAATATTTTCAAAATTTATTCCATTTCCAAGACTCAGGAGAAAAAAATCAGAGAATTCTCCACTTTTCTAAGCTTGTGAAGTCTCTTCCAAAGAAAAAAAAGTTCATATCATCTGTCCTTGAATTAAATAACACATCTCCAGTTTTTTTTTTAAATATGTACTTTATAATTGTTTAACGTAAAATGCGGAGCATCAAAATATTCTAACTGTGCCTGCAGTTTTTTTTTGTGTGTACATTGTGGTTTTCCCACCTTTTTAAAAAGCAATTTTTGATATCATTTGGCATTTATCGAAAGGTCCAATTTTTTTTTTTCAACTTTCATGCATAGAAAATACAAATAATAAATTATTTAAAAAACAAAACAAAACAATAAATGCCAAATGATATGCTCATAGGTGGAAAATACCCAAATATGTACATTAATGGAAAGAAATTACATATTTGGGTATTTTTCCACTATGAGCGAAAATAGGTGACCTGTTGCCATTGTCACAAGATCAAATGTTCATTTTCAATAATATTTTTTATTAAATGGGCTTATGATTTAATTATTTCACCAAGTTTCAACAAAATCAGCCAGAGTCAATATCCAGCCCATTTTGATGCTCACTTAGAATAACTTTTGAATTGCCGAAACCAGAAAAAATAGCGTTGTAATTTAAAAAAAAAATCAGAAACCAGTTTAGAAAGCACAAGGTTATTATAATTTTGAACATGTTTTATAAACTACAAAGATAATTATACAGAACAGATATCTGAGGAACGTATTTGATCTTAATCGACACTGTTTGCTATAAAATTGTGATATTTTTTCGCTTTGCTACAAGTAAAGAAGCCTATTATGACATCCTCTTTGTCTGATAATGTTTGCTTGTTTCAAATGTTACAGTGTGTTAATGGATACTATTAAAAGCACTATTTTTTTTTATTCAAAACTGTAACAGCTGATATCCTGAAGGTCTGATCAAGGACTCACAATAAAAATGTGCAGATTTAAAATTGTTCCCCTCGAGCCATCTATATATAATACATAAACTATAATTAATTTGAAGGTCTACCTGACTTTGCAACATCGCAAAAGTATATCAATAATACAATACTCATATGGAGACGCCACCACTTGCCAGTTGAGAGCTACACATTTTTGTCCTAAACTCAGCACTCAATGCAATTAAGCAGTAAGAAATCTTTTTCGTGCCAGCACCTACGGCGACACGGGGAATCTGTTCATATACGGTCTCATCTGAAGAACCGGTCTCCACGTCCCAGAGTGGAATTTGATACCGCCACGTAAGAATCGACTCCTTACTTCGAGACTATAGAGCAGACGCTCTAACTTAATCGCCACATAAGCGAATTTAATTAATAGAATAAAAAGACGCGTAATTTAAAATATAAAAGTCTGCACTAATTCTATGATAACACTTATTCCAATATATGTGAAGATTTTTTGTAACTTTTTATGAAATACACACGTATATGAATATACCAAGCAGTATGAAAGCTCTAAAGTTCATTAAATAGTATAAAGTTTGAAACAGAGCAAACGGCAGCGGCTGGATCAGGTGACATGGAAGAATGAGCATCCACTGCTGACGTATGTTCCTTGTTGTGATCTAAAAATAAGAAAAATCCGTGGACAAAATAGCGTGAAAAAAGATGACCTAACAATTTATATGAAAAGCGTCTGTGACTCAGCATTTGATTTATGATAGATTGTATTTGTTGACAACTGTCATTGCATCGTCCATGGAACTTACAAAATGAAAACTTTATGATATTCTAGTTTCATCAATGTGTTTGTCAATAACTTACTTCGTTTTAGAAATTGTGCAATACGTAGAGCATGCTTTTGCGTATAGAATCAACTGTAAGATATTCGTGTGTGTGTGCAATTGATAAAGATGTATTACTGATCAAGATGTAAACGATGTATTACTGATAAAGATGTATTGCTATATACTGTAAGTAAGGGAAGTTGAAGACTGAAAAGTTTGTCATCTTGTTTATCAGAAAGCTTCTTAGATTACCATTAACGTCTTTCTCTACAAAATTATCCATATATGTTAAACATATGTCAGACTCTGTGGTATCTTTTATTTCAAGATACTAGTATATCGTATCGACATAGGAGAGAATAAGCATTGATACATGGAATTGACAATATGTCGTAGATATATGTACATGAACAAGTATAAATAAAGTTTTCTTCACCCCGCCCCCTTTATTTTACAGATTTTATGTTCATTTTACTCCCCCTTTTTCATCAGAAGTAAAAGAAGGCATAGCAGATGCCTCTGTAGATTACTGGATATATAGAATGTGGTTTATGCATTTACTGTCGTTTATGTTTTAAAACGAATTATAGAAGCAAGATATTTAATTTGTTGTATTTCTATGTTTTCCCTTACAGGTCAACTTTTTCATCAAAAGACGAATGCAGTTGGTGTTTCTGAGTTTTATCAGTTAGTAAAATTACCAAATACACAGATGTATCTAAGGAGAATTAAGTAGGGTAATAAAGATGCAATAACATACTCTATACTAAAGCATATTAAATTTAAGAAATATCTGCTTAAATATAAATTATACGTTTTAGAGCTTAGAATTAAGTAGGGTAATAAAGATGCAATAACATACTCTATACTAAAGCATATTATATTAATTATACGTTTTAGAGCTTAACGAAAATATTAAATTCAAAGCAAATACTTAAGTAACACTTGTCTAATCTGGCCAGCACTTATTTTAAAAAATCTTGGGCGGATGAGACAAAATCCGAACCAATAGAAATACATGTTACTTAAATAGACTTGAAATTAACATCGCATCTGGACTTTATTTTGGATGACACAACATCCGGATTAGACACGTTTCCAATTTTTTTTTATTGCATGCTTATTTTTTGTTGTATATATAGACAAATTCAGTTAAATGCACATCTGGAGAATGTGCTAAAACAATTTAAAATCTTTCCTTTCTATAAACTGAAATGTGCCAGTGCTTTCCAGAGACGGGAAAAAGAAAACAATTTATTTAAAAATTTAAACCAATACTTAATGGTCTTTTATAGACTACATGTACTTTTGTCCAAATTACATTATTTATCTATGACGTCATAAAATAGACATCAAATGTTCCGCTAATTTTGAAGTCATAATCACTGCTACCATGATATTATTGTATTATACTTATTTGCAAAGCTTCTGAAGAAAAAGCAAAAGAAAAAAATTCGAACTTCTATCTTCTATAGTATACAGATCTATATATATACCTATGAAAATTTATATTTATAGAAATAAAGGACTGAATTATCTCTAACGCAAATGTTGGTCATTTCATGATAGATTATACATAAATTCTCCAAAAACAATATTTTCATAAATAATAGCAGAGACTGTGAAATATTACCATGAATCATTCGTAACAGATGCAGTTTATCCTGTTATCATGTTACTAAAGGTTTGAGGCAGAAGTTTAACATCAAGGTCGTCAAATAGCGCCGAATGTATAAATAGAAAATACGGCAACTCGATGATTACGATGAAGTACATTAAGCATATGAGTTCAGCTATGTCATCCAAGAACGAGTCAGTTGTAATGCTCTTTTTGTTCATTCTTTTGGTCAGCAACCCCGGGCTTCTAGTAAAAGGTAAAATATGAAATTAAATATGACCGTTTTATTTTTTATGTAAGGTCAGGTTAGGTCATTATCTCTTCATTTGACATTAAGAACTAAAAAGATAAACGGTTCCCAGTCATGCAATCCCTACTTCTATTTCAAAAGATTAAAACACTTTCTTTTTGTATAAAAAGATAATAACATGTAGTGTCAATCAAAACATATTATCAAGTTGACAAAAATAATTTCACTAGTACTGACATTGTCATGGGCTAATTCATTTTTTTTATTTTTAGGATATACAGTGTATGTTATTTTTACTAAATGTAGTACACATGTACTTGCTTACACATGTACTTGCTTCGTATATTTAAATTTTTCTTTTAACATATGACAGAGTAGTCGTATAAATATAAAAAATGTAACAAAATCAAAACGTGTTGATCTTAGAGAGAAAGGACACTTTTTACAGATTTTTGGCCCAGATCTGTACTTAGATTGGAAGCCTTCAAACGCTAAAAAATTGCAGTTTAAAGCTTTCACTCATTATTACAAATTTTACATACATTTGAAAATTTCTTCAAGTTCTGGATGTGTACATTCTTTTAAACTAAATTCATTGTTCTATAGTAATTTTGAGAAGCAGAAAAAAAATGATATCTCTAAATGCTGCTGTTTCACTAAAATTACAATACTTATCCTGTTTTTAATGAATCTCTTCTTTAAAACGTGTTCTCTGAGCTTTATACTTAAAATTTTTCTAAGAGTCAAATTTAACATTTTCCGTCAGTATTTAGAGCATTGTTACAACGCACTTTGAAAAATTACGCAATTTGAATTTTTTTTTCTCAAAGTGCGTTAAATGTGGGACCAAATCAACGCACTTTGAAAAAAATAATATTTCTTTTCAAAGTGCGTTAATATCTTCATATATAAATGCACTTTGAAAAAAAAATGTATGGCTTGGTCAATATTCATCCAAATCTTAGGTATGATGATTAATTGAACCTTTTGGATAACTTTTCGGTAATGGGCTCACTTCAGGATTTGAAAGAGAACGATTTTGATTTTTCTATCCTTTGAAAATTCTTTCTCTCCCAAATGTTTTACTGTACTTAAATTTTTTGTCAACTAAGATATATTGAAAGTTTTCAACGTCATAGTAGTTATGCAAAATAATACATATATTTGAATGTAGCATAAGTATCGGTGCAGGCGGGGGGAGAGGTGGGGGGTTACGCAAACAAATGCATGTTTTGCATTTAAAGATATACGTATACATATCATAGGCATAGAAAAGTGGGTTCCACTTTCAATTTGCTACCGACAGCTATGTACAGTGTATAAGAAAAAAAGAGTTAGGCTGAGAGTATAGACCTTCTACTCGTCTTCACCTTGTTATCAATTAGGGTAAATCAATACATGAAAATTAAAAGGGTTTTCTTTTAAAAGATCAATTATCACAAATTGATTCTCTCAATTACTACGATCTAAGTGTAAATTTTCTTTTAAATATTTTTTTCAAAGTGCGTTAAAACTCCCCATAGTATAAAATGTTGATGTACACTCTTAACGCACTTTGAATTTTTTTTTTCAAAGTGCGTTGAATGCGTCCCAAATTTAACGCACTTTGAAAATTTTTCTCAAAGTGCGTAATTTTTTCAAAGTGCGATGCCACAGAGCATTCTCCAGTCATATTGATTGCTCACCTCTCATGAGAAGAATAAAGTAATGTTAGTCATTTCAAAAAGGCAAAGATTTAAAAGACTAAATGTACTTGAATACAAGCGAGTTTCTTTAATTTGTATGTTGAAATATTTGTTTGTGATAATTGTCATGGTGTGAAAATTTCTTTAAAAGTAAAAGGCAAAAATTATTTTAAATAATTTCATTACTTAAGGGGGTGACTCTCAATGCTGGGGCATGAATGGTAGATGTCAATATACATATGAACCTTGTTTCCAATATAAACCGGGATACTGTGCTGGGCCAAGCAATAGACAATGTTGTCTTCGTGGTAAGCAATGCTATAATATTTCTAAAACTAAATTAAACCCGAAATACTTCATTAAAATTTTTGGTTAGAAAGAAATCAATTTGTCGCTATTTGATAACTGTTTTCATATCAACTTGAAATACATTGAATTTATCATTACAAAACATGATGAAAAAAATTATTAAATCTCATCAAATCTCAAATCGCACTGTCAAACGGTTTTGGGATTTTAAACAGTGCTTCAATTTTTAAATTGGAGATTGTTAACGTTGTCATTCATAGAAGTACTTTGATACACTTTACTAATAAAAATTAATCAAATGAAGAAATTTTCACTTGAAAATCATTTCCTTGATACATTTTTTAAAATTGTTTACAGGAGGGGATGTTCAATGTTGGAGGGTACGAGGCACTTGCCAAGATAATTCGAAATACTGCAGTGGCAGATATCTGAGGGGTTTATGTGGCGGAGGTCTTTCACGACAATGTTGTGTATAACTCTCTTTATCTTGAAAATTAAACCAGTATGTTTGTATCTATTTTGATTTCGTTTTATGTATTTAAGATAAAAACGAATTCGAACTGGTGAAAGAATATAAACCTACATGTATAAACTGTCATCATTGTTTGAGCGCCTTTATCAAGTTTTTATCCACTACTAGTAGCATGACTCGTTGATGCTAAAATATGAATAGAAAAAGTATTTACCCTCCATAAATATACAGTGACAACCGTAGTAAAAGATGTCTTTTTTTAAGTTAAATGGTCCGACTACGGCTGAAGGTTATGTTCTATGAAGAGACAATCCTACGAAAGCCCAGAAGGCTCATTCGAGATTCGAGTTTCAAAGTACGAGATTCGAAATTCGAGTTTCGAGATTCAAGATCCAAACTAACCAATCAGAAGCGAGTTCAAAGTACGAGATTCGAAATTCGAGATTCGAAATTCGAGATTCGAAATTCAAGATCCAAACTAGCCAATCAAAAGCGGGTTCAACATTTGATTACTCCCCTTTATAATGTTTTTACTATGAAGAAATCGTTTAAAATAATTATAACAAATGGGTCATTTAATTATATTACAATGCAAGAAAGAGTGTTATATATATTAGAAGGAAATTTTAATAATTATTGGATTTTTGATCAGAAAAATATACTTCAATCTATATTATAGCTTCTTAAATATTAAAAAAATTACTTATATCATGAGTATATATATTTATTTGTATTGTCTTCTAAACTTAATTTTTATGTATTTTCCCGCATAGGAAAACCAAATGTACTTGTGGACAGGGCACCCCCCCTCTCGATATTCAACCCCAGGGCTTATTGGACTTTTTTCACAACATATATCTAATACACTTATTCATCGTGTGTTCAATGCCAAAAAAAATAGTAAAAACCCAGAATAATCGCTCAACACAAAAAATACCCCACTATACATTATAAGTTTGTTTACGTTGTACGCCCGCTGCTATTTCTAGGTTTAAAACCATGCATTTATTTTAACTTAAAATGTTGATTAAAATTAACTGTCTCTACATATATTTCTGTCTTAGTCCATGCTATCGGATTGACTCTGCATCTCGTAATAATCCCATATTTTCTCCTTAAATGACACCTCTCTTGTATAGTGGGGAGGGGTAATGTATAATGGTTTTTTTTTTTGGTTAAACGATTATTCTGGGGGTTTTACGCCCGTGATGTTTTCGTATTGTACACATTAATAAGTGTAATAAATATAATTTGTTAAAAAAATTGTCCAGTAAGCCCTGGTATTGAATATCGGGGGGGGGGAGGGGTCCTGTCCACAAGTACCTGTGGTTTTCCTATGCGCGGAAATACAAAAAAAAAATAAGTGTAGAAGATAATACAAAAATATATATACTCCTGATATATGTAATCTATTTAATATTTAAGAAGCTATAATATAAATTGAAGTATATCTTGCTGCAAAAATCCAATAATTATTTAAATTTCCTTCTAATATATATAAAACACTCTTTTTTGCATTGTAATTTAATCAAATGACCCATTGGTTATAATTATTTTAAACGATTTCTTGATAGTAAAAACATAATAAAGGGGAGTAATCAAATGTTGAATCCGCTTTTGATTGGTTAGTTTGGATCTTGAATCTCGAAACTCGTATTTCGAATCTCGTATTTTGAATCTCGAATGAGCCTTCTGGGCTTTCGTACAATCCTCCTCATGCATTTCGCCCGCTTTTTTGTCATCCGCGTGGCGCAGTGGTTTGAGCGTTTGCTCTGGAGTCTCGGGGTACTAAAGAGTTGATCATTACGTCATGAGCTCGAATCCAACTATGGGGCCGTGACGGTTAAGCCTGGTTTATCAGATGAGACTATTTAAACTGAGGAACCGTATCGCAGTATTGCTATTACAAAAAATACCCTTCATTGCTCAATGGCCCTAAGTTGTGAGCATAGAACAAAATTTGCAGCTCTCCACCGGCAAGTGGTGGTGTCTCTATAGGTGTGGAAAATTCTCGAGGGACGTCTGGCCGAGGAAAAAGTCAAAGTGAAAGTAAACCCCTACCAACAAAATTGATTTAATTTCATTGGAAATATTGGTATATTAAATAACAAGATAGTGGTTTTTCACATCAGAGCGGGGGTATTACTAGAGAGCATTGGCTAACAGACTTCTTGTTTTTATTGTATACACTACGTACGACGTGAAGTTATGGAAGGCGTTGGATATAAGATGGTATTGCTTATGTGCAATGCTGGATATTTACAATGTGATTCATGAATTTACTGTAGTTTTTGTTCTAAACAGAATTTTCAAAAGCAACAGGTAATGCTTTATCCTGTTGTATTTTCTTAAAGATCTACTTCATAATTGAATAAAACACAAATTCAACTAGTGACACTGAATAATCAAATTATATACCATTTCAACAATTAACATTAATGACATTTAGAAACAGATTAAGAGAGTATCAATTAAGTGAGATCATACATGCTTGAACGTCCCTAACAAACAATTACTATAGTTAACTTTATTAAGAACTTTGATACTTCAGTTTTCTAAGAAACGTTACTCTAGAACATTTATTTTACATTTTTGTGAAAAAATACGTAAAATATACATGTGCAATACATAGTTGTTTTTTTTTATCAGAAAATTACTTATAGGGTCTTTAAAAAATAAAATAGAGCTATCTGATATACATAAAAATAATTTGATTTACTAAAGTGAAAATTTGTTATCTCTATATATTTTATAGTTAACTATGGTTAATAATAGCAAATTATAGTTAATTATAGTATTTTTTGTTAGGGATTATCTCAGGTATCAAATTTAAGATATATCCTCAAATATGTCGAAGAGATAAATGAAACATATGAAGACGAACAGTATTCAAGATCAAAAGTCCATAAAACAATATAAAATAGAAAAAGAGCAAACACGGGCCTCCCAAACAGAAGTTGGATCGGATGCCATTGAGGAGTAAGCATCCCCTGACGACCGGTCACACCCGGCATGTGCTCCTTATCATGGTCGGTAAATAACAAAAAAAAAACCGTCGTCAATTTAGTATTTAAATAATGGACAAACAATTATTTGTCAATAATTTACCCCGTTTTAGAAACTGTTCATACGTAGAGGATGCTATAGCGTATCGAATCAACTGAGATATATACACTCCGTATGCAGGTGATGAAGGTATATTGCTGCATAAGTAAGGGAAGTAGATGTATGAAGACGAACAGTATTCAAGATCAAAAGTCCATAAAACAATATAAAATAGAAGAAGAGCAAACACGGGCCTCCCAAACAGAAGTTGGATCGGATGCAATTGAGGAGTAAGCATCCCCTGACAACCGGTCACACCCGGCGTGTGCTCCTTGTCATGGTCGGTAAATAACACAAAAAAAAACCGTCGTCAATTTAGTATTTAAATAATGGACAAACAATTATTTGTCAATAATTTACCCCGTTTTAGAAACTGTTCATACGTAGAGGATGCTATAGCGTATCGAATCAACTGAGATATATACACTCCGTATGCAGGTGATGAAGGTATATTGCTGCATAAGTAAGGGAAGTAGATGATAGAAAAGTTAAAGGCATCACGTTTATCATAAATCTTGGTTGTTAGATTACCATAAACGTCTTTTCTCAAATAAAATATCCAAATATGAAACAGATGTGTCAGACTCTGTGGTATCTTTTATTTCAAGCTAACCAGGATACATCGTATCAACATAAGAACAGAATGGAAATTACATTTTGTTAATTGATATATCTAAATGTCGAGTTAAAGGCCATAGCAAAATTTTTTTTTTCTTTTCACGCATAAAAATTTGCACAAATGCATTTAAAGTTAAACTTGTCGAATCCGGCCTGCACTGGTTCCGAATATTGACCGAATTAGACAGCATCCCGGATTAGACAACATTTAGAAATGAAATCGAGGGAAACTTTATATTTACTAATGGTTTAGTTAATGAATATAAATATGCACATTTTATGCATGTTTATCTAATAATCATGGATCGGGAACGGGTTCTTTTTTTCATTATTTACAATTAACCAAATCTGTAAAATCAACATTTTCATTAATAAAAGTGAAGACTTAAAAGATACCATGAAGCTCTTATTTACGTAACAGCTGCAAAATATCCTGTTTTTCACCATCAAGGTCGCCAAACAATGCCGAATGTATAAAAGTAAAATACGGCATTTTAGCAAGTTCATAAGTTTAGAAATGGCAATCAAGAACGAGTCAGTTGTAATGTACCTATTGGTCATTCTTTTGTTCAGCACCCAATGTCTTCTCATAGTAAGAGGTAAGATATTCTGCTTCCATTTAAAAACAATTCTTTTATATGTACCTGTATAATGAAAATTTTATATTTCTTTCATGTATGTACTCTCTTTTAAAATTCAGATGCTTTTCAAAAAAGGTCTCCGACATCTAAAAGAAATAGTTTTTCTCATTAAAAAACGACAGGCATATTCAGTTGTATGATGTAGTAAAGTGATAGTCCCAACCTATAGTATATCAAATAGTTTTGGATTAAGAAAACCCCACCTCTATTAAATCAGAATCCCATTGGCCACAATGCTCAACTGATGAGCATATTCATAGAATGGGAAAAGCACAAATCTGTTCAATATTGCAGAGTTTTCGGAGGGGGGGGGGTGAATTTAATACTACTTAAGAATGCCTCCATATCAATATAGCATATAACTTTGCCGTTCATGAAAAGAAATTTTTTAAAGATTTTTTCTAACATATTGTTAAAAATTAACCCCAAATTATGGCCCTTCCTACTTCACCCCCACCCCGATGCTTCATTATTTGCACAAATGAATGTCCAATACATGAGAATGCTTACATGTCAGTTTACTTAATATATATTTTTTCTGTTCTTAAGAAGATTTTTTTCCTATAAAATCTTTATGTAAAACTTAAGTTTGATCTATCATTGTTGCCACATCCTACACCAATGAGTCTGGATTTGAACAAACCTGAATGTCAATCACATGCGGATATTTCCATTAGTTCCATAAAATAAACTAATAATGGCTTTGCTGTTCTCCAGAGGATTTGTAAAAAAAAATAATTGTATTTTAAGATATATTCCTTAGGCTATGTAAGACTTTGATTCTACATTGTGGCCTCTCCCTACCCCAGGAGTTATGATTTGAACAATAATAATCTACACTAACTGAGGGTGCTTCTATTTACAAATCAGCAATCTTATGCTTTGCTGTTCTTGAAAAGATTTATAAGGATTTTTAACAATATTTTTCCACGTAAAACTTTGATTGCCCATTATGCCCCAACCCTACTTCCGAGTGCCATGATATGAACAAACCCGAATAATCACTGAATAAGGATATTTTATTATTAATATCATCATATCATCAATCATGACGTTGCTGTTCTTGAGAAGTAGGTTTTTAAAATTATAAATTTCTTATATATTTTTATGTAAAACTTTTATTGCCCATTATGGCTGTGCCTTATCTCTTGCGGTCATGAGATAAAATCAATACAACCTAAGAAAGCTTCCATATTATATCACATATTTTCCCTATATATTTCTATGTAAAACTTTGATTGCCCATTATTGCCCAATACTATCCTTTACGCAAGGATACTTTGTGCCTGTGCTAAGTTTGGTTGTAATTTGTCCTGTGGTTCTTGAGAAGAAGATAAATATATGATAAGTATACGACATGGACAATGACGACAGACAACGGAACAATTTTGATCAGAAAAGCTCACTTGAGCTCTCGGCTCAGGTCAGCTCAAAAAAGAAGTTGCTTTATACATGTATTTTACCATTAAAATAAAAAATAGGTTCTTGTGTATATGGATATTATCGGTTTCTGATTTTTCTTTAAAGACATGTGTGTCTATTTACAACATAAAATTATAACCCAGTAATCTTAAAAATATTTTACTTATCTATCTTTTTGTCAAAGTAAAAGAAATTCTGAAAAACATATTAAGTATTGTTTATCATCTAAAACGGCTAAGACATAAGAGTTAATGTGCTTGAATGCAGTTGATTTTATGAATTTTTAAGTTGACATTTTTCATGTAGTTGTAATATTTATTGATTTTTTTTTTTACTTAAGGGGATGACTCTCAATGCTGGGCTATAAATGGTAGATGTCTAAGTATGAATGAATCTTGTTTCCGATCTATAAACAGATACTGTGATGGGGAAGATAGAAAATGTTGTCTTCCTGGTAAGCAAAACCTACAATGTTTTTTTTGAAGACGGATGCAAAAAAAATGAAACCCTTTTCTTAATTAAACCGAAAATACATTATTTTACCAAGATTTATTTAAGATAACAGGTTATCGCTATGGAATAATTTTTAAATATATATATATAAAAATGAATAAAATTATCATTTAAACCACGATGATAAAAAATAATATAAATCTCATTAGGAAAACAAAATTTATTATCGTAAAAAATCGATCATATTAAGTTAGAACATAACTTATGCCAATAAATTATTTATGTATGTTGCATCCCCTGTGGTCAAGTATTTGTTTGTACTATTTTTATTGTAATCTAGGAACGAGTTACTTTGTCTGATGCGCATTCCATATTATGTAAACAAAGACAATTTCAGGCTTACCACCTCCCTCCCCTCCTCCTTATATATACATATAGTATCAGTGATATTTGTATGTTATTTTGTTTACATGTTTTTTTCTACCACTTTACAAAAAAACACCTTTTTACATTTTCATGTACTCTATTGTGCAGTTGTACTTTCAATTGTCTTTTACAGTGCCCGGGGGGTTAGCGCCCCCGCTTCCCCCCATAGGGGTATTTATCACGGGTACTAGTTGTGATATGACTATATATTTTTTACTCATCTATGTCTAGTCTGCGTATGATATGCTAGTCACATAAGCTGGCGATGTACAGTATTGCATTTTTGCCTTTTGATGATGTACAGTTACATTTTCTATACAGATGTAAGCAATGGGACTTAAGTAGTCTTGACATTATGTTATTTTGTATATATGTTTTTCTGACCACTTTACAAAAAACTGCCTTTTACATTTTCATTTACTCTATTTTGCAGTTGTACTTGTAATTGTCTTTTACAGGGAAAGTTAATTTTGATTGTAATTTTTCCTCTGTCATTTATTTTCAGCTGCAGGTTTTGTGCAATATTTTACAGGAAAATAAATGACATTCAACTCTCTGATTATCTTATTTTCTATTGGCATTAGGCAGACATACATAAATATTATTAAGTTATTGCAATTATAAACTAGTTTTAGTGCTACAAACAGTGCTTCAAACTGTGAATTTGAGATAACTTACTTTAATTTTATTATTTAAAGAAGGACTACTCTCGAAAAAAAATATAGAATTATGAAATTTTAACTTTGATACATGAGGCAATCGAAAGAACGACCAGTATTCAAGCTAAAACGTTTTTAAGCAATATAAAATTGGAACAGATCAAACACACACCTAAATAAATATCAGAAGTGGGATCAGATGCCATGGAGGAGTGACCATCCCTTCCAACCTCCCATGATTGCTGTGTTCTTCTTGTATAATCGGGAATTAACGGAAAATCAGTTGATAATTCACTGTAATGTATATAATGGCCTATTAATTAGTATGAAAAACGTCAGTCAGCATTTCATTTAATGAAAAATTGTATTTACTGAGGTCATATTGTGTATCATAGAATTACGGAACGATGACTTTAAACGAGATTTCCTGATATTCTTATTTCCCGTATTTTTCTATCGCACTTTTTTGTGACCTTTTTAAAATAATTCATTGTTAACAGGAGCGGATTATAAATGCTGGTGGACAGGTGGTAATTGCCAAAATATTTCGAACTTCTGCAGAGGCAGTTATCTGAGTGGACTTTGTGGTGGAGGTGTATCACGCCAATGTTGTGTATAAATCCTCTTGTTTTTAAAATAAAACCAGTATGAATGTATCTGATTTCATTTTTTTTCTAATTTGCGTTAAAGAAAAAAAAAACACAGCTAAAAAATATATGAAGTCTCATGTCAAAAGTATTTGCAAAATCATAACGTCCCCCAGATTGAAATTCGGTATCACGTTTGTATTAAACGTCGTTTTCAAAAACAATGGTAGAGTTTTCTCTCTTACTCAATTATACAATGTTTTATCAACATATTCTCATAATCATAAAACTAGGTATATATAGTTATCATCAGAAATTAAAAAAATATTCAAATGTATGTAAATATACATTTAAATGTTTTATCCGTATCTATCCGAACTATGTGTCTGATGAACTCCATTTTTCATATGTACATTAATATCTCCTTCATCAATTGTAAATACTTCATTTGAAATTCCGTTTAAATCCGGTCCAACGAGTTCTAACTCCATTGTTGGAACAGTCCTTATATGCTTACAAGGACTGTGGTCTCTTTTCACACAAATTTTAGTCGATAACTGTTTGACACTTTTTTCTAGAAATAACACTATAGTCCCCAGAGCTAGACCTCCTTCGACCACGATAAAGACTGCTTGGACGTCAATTAATCGTATTTCCTTTGCTTTCGCAACCAAAGATCCGTGACAGAATTCTTCACGGGGCCAGTGTTTTTGTTTGAAGGTCTGTAATATTCCACCCTCTTGCAAGGAGAGTATTCTGTTCACAAATAACATTCGGAATAAAGTAGGTGAAGTAAAAAATGAAAGTTTTCGAAGAAAATATTTTTTAATCATATTGAAGAATGCAAAAAAATATTTTCAATTCATTGATTATTTTTACATTCTGTGAAAAAAGTACAGTGTATTTATATACATTCTCCTCTATTAAATTACAACTGTTTGCTTAAAAATTCAATCCAAATTCATTTATTCATTCATAAAGTTTAACACTGTACTTAACTACTTACTTGTCTGAAAACAATTTGGTGTACAAAGAATTATTAGGTAGACCCACTGCGTACGACATATTCGGAATTTCTTCAGTCGCCGTCACAAGTTCACATCTGTTTGCCTTCCTTACCTCCATATAAGATTTGTCACCAATGTAAACATATTTTTCCTTATACATCTTATTTATATGAACGTTTGGATCAGAGTTTAAAACATCGGTATCTGTTTCGTTGAAAGTTTTAATCCCGGTCCATACCTTTTGAAGAATTTCGAAAGGTGTTTCCTATAATATATATTTAAAAATAATACTTTAAATAAAAAAATAAAATAATACATACCAAAAAGAAGATGTTTAAATCTAACTTTTGATTATACTTTCTTTTAAAACAATTCCTGTCATCAAAGCAAGGCACATGAATCAAACTTTCAAAAGGATTGTTTGTCGTACAGCCTATATGTATAAATATAACAATCTTATATAAACAATTACAAAAAATCTTAAGGTCGAATAAGATATTATTTTCATACTGAATTATTCCACGTTTTTTTTTATAAATCAGGAACGAGTAAATGGCGTATGTCTACTTAGAATATTTGTTCATTTACGGTACCTTATTATCCCGTCGACAATATATCTAAATTTTTAGTGTTTGTTTGCTGTAAGTCAAAAAACAAGGTACAGTTTCAATAAAAATCGTGCCGTTTTCTTTTCTAAAAAATAAAACTGATATAAAAAATATAATATCATGCTTTTTCAACCATTGAAATTGCATGCAAAAAAATCATAAAATTCTTTTTACTCTTATGCCTTTCAAATGCTAAGTGTGACGTCATTAACAGGTTTATTTTCCCATATTTTTTCTTAAATTGCAGAAGACACCAATTTCAAATGAAATTTGTTTTTCAAATAATATTGTCCACAGGCATTGCCAACAAAGATTTTGAGATATATGTTATTTCATCGAATTTTGCAGAAGATTTCCAAAAATGAAAGTGTACAACATCTGTTGACACTATTTTCTGAAGGAAGGTAACGCTTAAAATTGGTTATTTTAAGGCTTTTCTCGTTGAAATTAGAGAAATGCATTAAATTAGTGACGTCATATTTCCAGAATGCCATATTCTTTCCTGATCTATTACAGTCATAAATTCATTTGATTTTTAAGCCAGTTTCAAAACGTTTTGAAAATATTATTTTTAGGGCACAATAAAGGTGAAACCGTAACATCTTTGTATTGTTTCATTCCACTTTTGAGCTTGTTAATTATTCCATTTTAGCATATCGTTTCTTTTTAAAATTTTCTTAATAAGCATACAAATTATCAGAATTTGACATTTTAACAATCTTTGACTGAATATGTGATTTTATTGATAATGAAACAAAGGCAGAATCGGATTAAAATCATAGTGATGGAGGATCTATCTTTGGAGTAATTAGTTTTCGCTTACTTAAATTTACAGCTAGACTATTTCGGTGAACAGATCAATTATGATCACATGATGGATAAGAGCTTTGCAGATTGGTTTTACCCATATTTATATAAAGAATAATGGTAAAGCTAGTCATATGAATTGAACGGTGTAACTGCTAAGTATAAAATGAGGTACAATACAAACACTGTTATGTAAAAAATGATTACCTGGTATACCAAGTGACACATATTTGAAATTATTTGCAAGAATTACTATTTTGCGCAAGAATGCAAAGATTACCTGGAACCAAGTCACAAAATATGTTTCTGATAAAATTCCCCATTTATATTCATCCTGTTCCACCAGTTCTTCTAGGGAATTAAAAGGAGGTTTATCTATTGTAACTGTTAGGAAAGCAATAAGATTTCCACTGTATGTTGCTACCATGATGGTTGAGAATAACCAGAAGAATGTTATCATTGTCCGGCCACTCTGCGAATTAGGTAGGCTCTCTCCACCTACATTTTTAATATATATAGATTGTGTTTAATCAATGCGGTTCAATACAAGTTATTTACCCTAATTAATGCGATTTAATGCGAGTTATTTCCCCTATGACTCCCATATTGTAGGTCCACATGCCCAGATACCTCCGGGATTTAACCAATTTTTTTAATGTTACACCGGTCACGGAGATAACAATACCCGCTTTTCTAATAAATATACATCTGTTAAAGTATATTTAGATTCGTTATTTTGTTATGACTGTTAAGAGTTTTCATCATACATTTTTGTCATACATGTATAAAACTGGTCACTTTAAGAGGAATATCCATTTCTTTGACTTTCAAAAGGGTTGGCCAGTTAACAAACCTTGGGTTAGTAGAGCTCCAAACATGTACCAAAAAGACGTCTGATAGTTCTGTCTTCCCTCTGGGCCATGAATCTTGTAATATGGTGATAACTTCTCAATGATAAACAATAGGAATGCAGACACAGGAAGAACAAAGAAAATGCAAATAATTACTTCTATTTTAAAAGGTTTTGCCAACGTAAACATCTTATTTTCATCTGGATCTGGTCGTTTGATCAAAATGGTGGTCGTGTCGTAATAAAAGGGATGTGTGAAATCCATGACGTTCTCCCTAGAACCTTGTACTGAAACTGCGGCAACCATTAAATCTACCTCCTAAAAATATTAAGAATATATGTAGAAGCAAAAAGAAATCAAAGAAAATATATGACTACTTAATTAAATTCCATACATAGAAACCTTTTTCATTCTTTAAATATCCAAATTTATAATTAACTGTACGTGATCTTACTCACGATAAAGCAAAGGTGTTTTGTTTATACAATGAGAAAAAACTTGTGTATCTGACAACAGTTTCACTTTTATCTATTATGTATTGCACAACAGACACATCAAATCATAAATCCCTGCCTTCAGACGGATATGTTGAAATTAAATAATACGACACATAATAATTTAAGCAATGTTAAATATTACAATCATTTAAAAATGTGAAAACAAGAGACCTATTTTTTTTAAATGGCGGAGGGATATTGATTGTTTTTTTTTACGTACCCTTCTCTCTAGCTGCCCTACCATTCCGCTCCAGCTCCTGTTTGGAAAAATTCTCCCGAATTCATTATCTGGAGGTTCAGTATAGGTGTACCTAAATAAAAACGATATAAATGTACATAAGAACCCATTTAATTCGAAATGCACTGGAGGTCCAGTATAGGTGTACCTAAATAAAAACGATATAAATGTACATAGGAACCTATTTAATTCAAAATGCACTAGGTTTTGGGACGGAATAGACAAGGTTTGGGAAAAGATTGTATTTTAAAAAAAATGAAAATAAAGTCAAATATGAAGGAAAACAATACCAAAGTCGAATTCTTATAAATTGAAATATACTGCTCGATGTTTTACTTTAATTCAAACTATATACAAGAACCTAACATAGCCTACACACTGATTATGTGATGTAAAATAATTATTTGGTAATAGTTTTAAATGGAAGATCTACACTTAAGCAAAGAAAAAAAAGTTTGTTGTAGAAGAATTCACTTAAGCATAAAGTAGAATAAAGATTTTTTTCTTTCTTATAAACAAATACCAGTTTTGTACAAAAACAATTAAAATTGACTTTAAAACCAAACTAAGGACATGAATTATTTTTAAAATAATAAATCGGCTCATTTACTCTTAGTTCACTTAGTCCAGCTAAATCGTGTCCAGTGAAACGCTGTTAAAGCAATATAGGCTGCAACTTAAAATCGGATTGTTTCATTGCAAAATTATAAATAACTGTTTCAATGACGGAATTAACTGTGATAAACTTCTGCTACTCATATTTGCGATGGAAGAATTATGTATGAGTTTCGATTAAATCAAAATTACATTATTGTCGTCCTGTATAATAATGACTTCTTATATAAAACTGTATATTGGACTGTATTAAGAAGTCTTTGTTCTGCTTTATTTCAGTCGAATTGATCATAAAGGTTTTAGTTAAAAACAAATGATCATAACACATTTAAACAACATAATATTTTTTTAATGCAGCTCATATTGCTTTAAATGAGAAATTGTGCTCTCTCAACAGTTCTTCTTTTCCTCAAATATGTGAGAACATTTTTATTATTGTTGATTAAGACATTAATGGATTTATTTTATAAACATCCGGTATCTTAGCAATTCTGAGAAGAAAAGAATGAAAGAAATATTGCTACCGATTTCACATACAGACTTTTAAGATATGTATAAACTTATGATAACATTTCTAATGTCTTTGTCCGAGATAAAATTACAAATAATTAATGTACTTTATTTCTCCATCAATGAACTGGATCATCGCGATAAGCGCGGTTTAAAAAAAATATCACGTGCGGGGCGGGACGTGAAGCGATAAGGGCAGAAGCTGGGCATTTAGCATCCAATCAAGAGCATGTAATTATAAGGAAAAATTGTCAGATGTTTTGATTTCATGACAATGATCAATATCAATTGGCTGGAATAATAATTTTATGCATAACGCCTTCCCACTCGATTGATCACATCATGAAATCAAAAAAATTAGACTTAATTGCTTAAATAAATATTATACTAACGTAAAGTTTAATTCATTGGCAAGTTCAACCAACAGATCGGCACAAAGACCAAAGTAGTCAACGGTTTTACCATCTTTTTGGATTCTTTCTGTGAATGGCGGCCACTGTAACGAAATCAGATATTAATCAAAATAATCTTGGAGAGGGATTTTTTTACTTGAATTAGATGCTCTGGTAAAATTCAAGCTCTTATGATCGTAAACAGTATGAATCTTCTTAAGAAAATTAAAATCCAAAAGCCTGAAAGGCTTAAATGGCATCGAACATAAAAAAAGACAATTTTTGTTTATTTAATTTGCATTTGAAGATAGTTATAATTCATATGAGGGTATCAGATAATTTTTATTTGAGTTTCAAACAAAATGTCACAATTATATATAGTCTGGAACCTTATACAATGATCAGTTAGACCGTATAGAGTAGGACTCGAATTGACTAGACAATGTCAAGCATATCATGTACATGCTGAAAATTAAACTCATCTAGAGCTTCTATTGAAATATGCAGGCAAATCAACCAAATTGTTAGAAATCTTTATTATTGAAATAGTTCAATCATAAACTACAGTATCAAACATTACCCATGTAGTTGTAACAAGTAAATTCCGCATGTTGAATCCAAAGTCGACGTTAGGAAAAATCTTTGAATGAAAATTAAACTTCCCGTCCATTTCTACTTCTCCCACATTTTCTAACTGTCTGACCAGTAATGAGGTGCCATTGTCTGAGTCTTCTTTCCACATCAGTGTGTACACTTGATAGGTTCGGCAAGATTTTGAACTAAATATGCTCTGACTGTAGTTCTAGAATGAAAAAAAAAACAACAACTAAGAAGTAGATTTAGAAACATTATATATTCGGCTAAACTCAATTTCAACGAAAAAATGAAATAAACCATTATCCTAAAAAACTTTACATTTGTTAATTAACTAAAGGTTAAAAACTACAATATATATTTTGATACACATGTACTTTATTGAAGATTTAAGTGTAATTTAGAACCTTTTTTTTTTAGCATTAATGGTCTCAATATTTATGCTGATTTGCATTTGATTACAAAAATGATATATTAAAACTTACTTTCAGTGCCAAAATTGCGTTGGAAGAACCAGTTGTTTTAACAAGCTCGGTCATGTTTTCTAGTTGATGAAACATTTGCTGCTTATCAATTAATACACTAGAATCCTAAAGGTATTTCAAATAGGTGTGTTTATTTAATTTTTTTCAATACGTTGATTGTAATTGTGTTTATAAGAATAGTTCATTTTTAGAATTTTTCAGTATATTTAAAGATAGAAACACAAAAAAGAAAAAAGAAATTCTACAAATAACAAATATTGCAAAAAAAAAAATAAGCAATATAGTTCTTCTACGAACTATTGAACGATTTTAGGAGCTTAAATTATTGACAATTAATGAAGACCATTCATCAAAGAGTGCTTACAGGGCAAAAACATTACGATTTATGAAACGATTTGAAGAGCTAAAATCAATATGAATTCAGTTTCTGAGCATTGAGGTCTGTAAGATTTAAAAAACAACCAGAATTAAAGATTTTGATAAACGTAACAATCAAAAGACAAAAAAAAACGGATCTACTGGGAAAAAATCCTGATTTAAACACAACTCAGCTAAGTAAACCTCGAAAATTTAGCCATTTAGTGGACAGGTATCACCGGCCAATTTTCTGATCTGATCAGTAATCTAAATTGTATTGATAAGTCTTACATGAATCGTTTACCAAACAGTGTTTGAAATTACAATGTATCCTAATTTAGTTAAATTACTCGATAAATGTCTTTTAAGCTTACCATTACGGTTTCAGCGGAAGTGACGTTGAGATTTAACACGCATACATTATCAAGCACGCTGGAAGCATTCAATATGTCTGTCAAATCATTTGGAAGCTCCGTAATCACAAACCAAAAAGTGTGATCTCTAAGGGCCGTTCTTCGATAATTAAGCGGCAGAATATCATAATTATTTGCCTGAAAAATGAAAACAATTCAATGTAAACGTTTATTTACTTTTATATTTTTTCCTTATACACTGATCGTTTTGCAAGGACAACCCAAAAAGGTTATTTATAAATGAATATTGCATGATTGCCATATCTTATTCATTCCTTATATAATAAAGAACTTAAAGTTGGAATAAAAAAACATCTTGTTTAAAATAATATGCACTTTAAGTTTGTATAGTTTCTGTTGCCAAAAACCCCGTCAAATCCCCTATTACTCAAGGTATTCCGATCCTCAGGTTATAAAATAAGCATCTAAGTAATCAAAAATACTCATGTAAGTATCTCTGAATCCACAAAGTTATGTAAATTTATCCACAATATTTCTTTAAAGTTAAAGATTAAAGTTAATAATATTACGTAGGGAAAATTGTCAAATTTCCAATATTTTTGCAGAAAAAGCAAATTGGAATATTAGCAGTCCATTTTCTAATTGCAAATTGATCATCAAATCTATTTTCTGTTAAAAATCGATAGGTATCCAGGCATTCAGAGAAATTCTCATGATTTTTATACTTTTTTGGTATTTTTTGTCGTTTCTTTCCATAGTGTAAACGGCTTTTGCTATCTTTGCAAGACACCACAAATTAATTCTAAGTTCATGTCATGCTAATAAGCATTGATATCTAGGACAGGATTCAAGAAAATCTTATTTCTCTAAAACTGTATTAATTTTTTCCCTTTTATAGGGTACAAATGTCATTTTTTATAAGACCTTTCCTAAGACATGTTGCATGAAAAAAATTCATTTTCAAACTTAATTTTGATGCATTTCAAATAAAATATTAATTTTGGGAGTTAGCCTTCCTGACTGAGGACCGGATATCCTTAACAATAAATATAAAAACCAAGGTTGTGAAATTTGATATTTGATACTTTTATATTTTTAATATACCCCAATATTATCTATCTTAAATAATTCTAGGGGGTTAATTGATTAATTTCAATTGTTACCATACTTGCCTACTTAATATACAAACCATTTTCAGTATTTAGAACCTTTCTCTCAAATTCATGATTAAACATCAAATTACTTTGATAATATTACCTTACCTCATTCAATACACGGCGAGTACAGTTCAGTTGACAGATCAGAGTAATATTAGCCATTCCTTCAGTAACTTCACTATGAATTAAATCAAGTACGCCCCGAATTTCTTCTGCGTCCTTCAAACTGTCAACATTATAAGTTCTATGATTCACTCCTATCTCGTTGACTCTGTCTAAGATTTTTCCTACATTGTGTGCTGAAATAGATAGAAATAAGTTGGGTTTTTTTTATCTTTTCTCTAATTTTTTAATTGTTTTGCGCCTAGTTTAATAGTTAATAGGTTTTGTCAACCCTTGCAGGCAGTTGTTGCAACCACTATTGAAATAATCATTTCAATAGTGGTTGAGAGTGCATTTCAGAACATAAATGGCAACCACTTCTGAAATACGACCACTATTGAAATAGTTATTTCAATAGTGGTTGCAACTATGTTAGTTTTTGACATGCACTCTGAACCATATTGAATTTATCATTTCAATAGTGGTCGTTATTTCAATAGTGGTTGCAACAGGCGGTGTTTCACAACTGACTACATTCAAAAATAGTAGTTCAATGCTCCTCCATGTCACCGGATCCCACCTGTTATAGGTTTAAGAGGCCCGTGTTTGCTCTGTTCCTATTTTGTATTGTTTTGTGGAAATTCTTTAAGTTGAATATTGTTCCCTATCTCCATTTGTTTTAATCATTTTAACATTCTCTATTTTTTCTCCTCAAACATTTTTTTTCCATTTTTGATATTGAAAAGTATTTGAGCATTACTGTGGGAAATTAAAGAATAATTTTAATCTATAATAAAATTGTTTTGTTTTTCCCCCCACAAAAATGGGATTACTATTTCAGCTGAGCCTAAATGATACATATTTTGATGTGATCTTAATATTGAACATATAGTTATAGTTCCTATTGTGTATTTTTCACACCTTGACATTTACGTGTGAATTAAGGAGGTTATATATTGTAAATGTTCCTTATAGTTCATAATAAAAAAACACTGTATGAAAGTATTTGATTATCCAAATTTGAATGAGAAAATAACGAATACAAACTCTTCTACATAAAATTATGAAACCACAGTCGTCGTATAATTACCAGTCGCATTTTCAAAGAATGTTATTGTAGATTTCCAATGCAGATGCGTTAGAATTCGAGCCACCATAACCGAAAGTGTTTCCTCATCAAAATAGTTTTCTCCAAATTTAATTGATAAGCAAGCTTCTGTTGGGGAATTGTGAGGCTTTGGTTTCACTTCATTGCAATAGGGATATTTTTCTGGCGCAACAAGACTCTCCACTATTTCTTGGTCTATGTAATTTATATGAAGTGTGGGTGTGGTATTCAAGTTTGAAATAATCATTATGATGCAATGATTGGTGGAATTGACGTACACAATATCAGCGCTGTTCCTTTTCAATTCTGTGACTAGAATATAAAATATGTATTTTATTTAATATATTAAAACAAAAACTCATCTTCTTGTTCAATGTTGTGCATAAGTGGGCAACATAAAAAAGACAAACTTTTATATAAGGTATTTTAGATGTCAAATTGAAACAAAGATTGGGGACTCTATCCAGAGTCTTTTAGACCAGTTCTCCACCAAAACTTAACTAAAATAGATTTGTTTTTGTTTAAATATTCATAATTAATCAGAAGAATAATTTTTTTGAGGAAAAAATTATGTTCCTTGAATTAATTCAATTATTTAGATTGTTTATTCAATATTCGTATTGAATAGCAGCTAATACTTTTATATATTATTTAGTAAACTTGATAGTTGGAAAAGGTGGTCTAAAATAGATAAAACTGAAAAAAACTATTAAATAGCTAATTTTTCATCTAAAATATTTCACGACAGATACCTCTTTTAGATGGATGTACTTTTTATGCCACATGAAATGATGTTATGCGTTGACTGATTATTTCTAAATAAATGTAAATTTTCATGTATAAAGTATGACACCAAAAAAATCCTACCGAAGTTAAAATACTGAGTATAAAGATTAAGTTCAATTTAGATACACAAAAAATATACGTCTGCATGAAATTTGCCTGGACCCATATGATATTTATAGTACTGTTGTTAAGTTCTAATATGCATGACTGGAAATCATATTTAGAAAAATATTTGATTTCATATTAATTTTTTTTTTACCTTTTTGAAGAACGTTATACAGTTCGGAGAAATCTGCCTGGGCCCATATGATATTTATAGTGCTGTTGTTAAGTTCTAACGTGGAAGACTGCAGACTGTAATTTTTAATCTGCTCGGGGGAACACATGCTATTAATAATACCTAGAAAAGCAACATATTATTAAAATATCATCACGTTTAGGTATATATTTGTATTGATGAGTAAAATGAATTATTTACACTAGTATACATGTATGCAACCAAAAATCAATTATGAACTGCAGAAACTAATGCATCTAAAATAAATATTTGTTTCTGCAGAAAATAATCTTTAGATATATTATCAATGCAGATTATGTTGATTGTAATAATGTTATTTAAAAGCAAATTTTGAATAGAGATTTGTTATGGAATTAATTGATTGGATTGGGTACAGAAAACAATGACATTTTACATATAATAAAAATCAAATCATTTAGCCAAAGTGTCCATTTTTCGGAACGGAAATATTGTTGTTCCTTATTAAAACAAACTCATAGAAACCTCATTTAGTTAATGGAATGGAATTCTCATTTATCCGGAAAAAATAATTAACCTTCCTGTCAGTACCCACGTATATCCGGTTAAAACGAATTGTAGTTGTCTGGCAATGCGACATCTGCTAAGTTGCCTACACAAGACGAAAAACCACCTTTAAGCAATCGCTTAATGGTAGCTTAATGGTGACTTAATGGTGGCCAAAAGAAGTTAATTCCTTTAAGCCACCATTAAGCCACCATTAAGCTGCAACTTACAGGTGCTTAATGTCCAAACTTCATTAAGCTACCATTAAGCCACCATTAAGCTGAACTTAATGGTGACTTAATGGTCAAACTTAAACTTTTAAGCATCTTATATAGAATCTTTGAACTAACTTTTAATTGTTTTAATATTTACGCAAAATCTATTCATAACTCATAATTTTGTCTCGATCGTAATTTCTACGAGTTTTTTAACAACATGCATAAACTTGATCACTGAGAACAAAGTTAGCTAATAGCCACATGGGCTTGCTCCCGGTGTCTAATAATCATTTTTTTTAAATCATTTACAGTGATAATAAAACAAGACATCCTTTATTAGTATTATTTTTTTTAAAAATAAATCATTATTACATGCGGGTTTTTTTGTGTATATGATTTTTAAAAATAAATAATTATTACACGCCCAGAGCAAGTCCTTGTGAAATATCTTAAATTTTCAATACCCAAAATCAATTTGTTCTTAAAATTATCTTTATCCATGAACACAAAATACATATTACTATTTTAAAAATAATGGTGTTTATATTTCATGTGTTAAAAGAAACATTCCGCTACAGAATTCACGGTAATATAACTTTAAGTCAAATAATCTCATGAAAAAAAAAATCGTTTTCTCTATTTTTTTTTTTGGGGGGGGGGGGGTTTCAAAGATTGAATTTTACCAGGGACCTATATAGGTCCCTGCCTTTACATAATGAATAATTTATAAAATTTATTTGTTATTTTTTTTTTTAATGCAGCGGTAAGTATCTGTCAAAATCTAGTCGGTCTTCAATGATTGTTATTACAAAATCGATTTTCAGAAGAACAGCCGATCAGACTATTAAACAAGACATCCGACCAGATTTATACACATTGAGAAACGGGGTAAGATTAACGGATTAATATCAGTGTACAGTACATCGACTGGTCAGACAATAGACCTTAATTAGGTGTCCGCCGTCCCTGGTTAACTAACAGGAAACTATACATACACAACGTACACTGACAGATTTTGATGATCAATTATTTTTACAAAATTTAAATTTAACGCAAGCATATAACAAATTAAAAATTATGATTCATCGTAAAAAGTTAATTATTTTGATACCCATTATGATACAAAAAGAATTGAAATTGAATATGATATTCTAAAAAAAGTTTTTGTAAACGTAATTAACCAGGTAACTCTTACGCGAGGATTGTCACTAAATTGTTGACACAGAAACCGTTAATATCCGCAGTGTATTAAAAAAAAATCGTAGAATCTGTTTTTTCGTCTTTCTTTTTCGATGATAGATTTTTGTGTTTTATCTATAATTAATTTATTTTTAATCATGATTTAATGCTTACATGTATAAAATTTTCGAATAACAGAGCGAAGAACTCAATCAAATTACATCAATCTAAAAGCCGAACTCAATGTAGAAATATTAATGTGATATAAGCCTTTCAAAAAGATCCACAAATAAAATTGTTTTTATGTGATTAATAAATCAATTCGAAACTTTTGGAAAATACTAGTTAATACTTTTACAGGTCCAAACAAATTTTGAAAAAAAAGGTTAAATATTTAATATTTTCCTCTCTTATTAAGCGCGGCGATAGCCTAATGGTTTAGGCGTTCGCCTTGAAACCCTAAGGTAATGGGTTCGCGCCCCCACTCTGGCGCTTTTTTTTTTTTTTTTTTGAATTTTGTTTTTTTTCTTTTTTTTTAAAAAA
>PRKT01000201.1:363633-389820 GCA_003671525.1 Saccostrea glomerata
TTTTTTTTTTTTTTTTTTGAATTTCGTTCTTTTTCATTATTTTTAACAAATCAAGATATGTGCGAACTCTACATTTATAATATTGATAACAAATCACTATAAAAATAATTTTTCACCCATATAAACAATATTATCGACTGCATAATGTGACTTAATGGTGGCTTAATGGTAGCTTAATGGTAGCTTAATGGAGTTTGGACATTAAACACCTGTAAGTCTAGCTTAATGGTAGCTTAATGGTGACTTAATGGTGGTCTAAAAGTTACCATTAAGGACCTGTAAGCCACCATTAAGCTACCATTAAGCTACATTTAAGCACCCATTAAGGACTTTGAGTTGGCTTAATGGTAACTTAATGGTGGTGTAAATGTTACTTAAAGGTGCTTAATAGTGACTTAATGGTGACTTAAAGACAACCATTAAACCACCATAAAGGACCTATAAGCCACCATTAAACCGGACGTAAAGGGTGTGTTTCATCTTGTGCTATTTAAAACATATCTATGTTTTAATACTTTTTCTAAACAGTCAACTTAAAAAAAAGTTTACTTATCGCAAACTTCAGAGTAAGGGGGGATGGAAATATAATATTGTCTTTTATTTAATTTTTTCTCTCAAATCAAAATAGAATTTTGAATTTTGAATTCAGAAACCGATGTGTAAATTGACACGGCTACAAACTTAAAATCTTCCCGATTTTAATCGAAACAATGACCCCCATAAAATAATTACTGGGACTCAATTCTCGACGTGACCACATTGATTGATTGTGTGTTGTTTAAAGCCCCCCCCCCCTTCGAGAATTTTTAACTCATATGGAGACGCCAACACTTGCCGATAGAGATCTGCAAATTTTATACTATTTCGGACATTGAGCAGTAAGGGGGTCGTTTTTGTCCAGCACCTACTACAAAACGGGACCTCGGTTTATACGGTCTCTTCTGAGAGACCGGTCAGAAGAGACCGGTCTCCGCGTTCCACAGTTGGATTCGAATCAACCTTATTTCGCAACTCTATAGAGCAGACGGTCTAATCACTGCGCAACGCATGCGACTGGCCACATAGAAAAATTGACCAAATCGAAAAATAACTTATCAATTATGCATATTCGATGGAAAGATAAATGTATAATAATGATTATCGTATGATGTATCATTTATTGACTACAAATTAAATGCCAGTGGACTGTAATACTTTTATACTTAATGTTGTATTTTGTTCCGTGTATTATATATTTCATGGGTTTTTTTTGTTGTTGTTGTTGTTGTTTTAGCTGTTTTTTTGTTGTTGTCTTTGCTGTTCTAAGTTTTAAATAAATGATTAACACTTTAAAATATAACAGATACATGACCTTACATATTTAGATAAACAAAATGTAATTCAAATTTTTATATGAACCTATTCGAAGATCTGTATCTTCATCTTATTCTTCAATATCCTTCTTGCTTTTAAATAAATCTTTAAATGGACAGGCTCTATCGTACTTATACAGTTGAGAGACTGGCACATCATACTCGATTGAAATAATACGTTAATTATTACGTGAAAGTAGTTATCTATGAAAAAGACAGTTTGTATTCATCTGTTTTACATATACAGTAAAACTTGTCTTATTCCTACGGCTTCCGAAGAAATTTGTGGGATAACGCTATACATTCCAGATTTTAAAAAACAATGAAATTTAATGCAATGGGACTTAAAGTTAAGACCGTGTTAGATAAGATTAGTTTATGTAACATCCGGATTAGAGATTTCACTGTCGTTTATTTGTCAGTGGGCCATTAGCGTCTTTAATCAATAAAAAACACAAAAGGTGAAATTTAAAGATAACGAGCCACATTTAGGCTCAAGAGTTCATCTGAACAAAGCAACATAAAGTATAGGCTTAAAAAAAAAACGGTTTTCAAATAAATTCATAACTAAACAAAATGTCTTTTTCTGTCTACGTTTGCTTAAATTTATTCAAACTTATACAGCTGAAGAAAAATTAATTAATCGGATAAATTTCTATGTCTTTAAAATCAGTCATGATTAAATAAAACAGGATAATTACATTATACCTGAATCACCTTCTTTTTGTAGCAAGAAATCAAAGCTAGCAAGTTATTTATATATGAAGGCTTATTAATCAGCGCTCTTGTTAAATGTTGACATTTACATGACAAATGTAATCACATTCAAAGAGAAAATCAATACATTGTTTAAAAGTTCAGTTAACCAATTTAATCTAATCTTACACAAAAGATTCAAAAATCGCATATTAACTTGCCTATCGTGTTGGTCGAATTCATCCCATTTTTAATCACAACTAGAAGAAATAGAACAACTTCTGCGAGGAACACATACATGATGTCTCAGAGAAGATAATGAAACAGACCAGCAGCCGGGCGTTCTTGGTATGGATTAAACATTATCACATTAATATTAATAATAAGTATATACAACTTGAGTACAATATCCCAATGCCGAGGTTAGCCTCAGGATTGACATTAAAAGTTGCTTATAGTACTGTATGGGAGTAGAATGGTACTTCTAGCTAGTAATCGCCTCTTATCTGTCCACAATCTCATTAGTTCTCACAACACTCTGAGGATGTTTACTTGGTAAATCAATTTTTTGCTATGTTTTTTATTACAATTTATTTCAATGTTCAACGGTGTTGTTTTGCCAAGAAAGAATTGTGTTTTTAATTTTGAGTGTGCTTTTTCGATGAACAATAATCCATGCTAAAATTTTCCTTTAAAGCACTGAATCTATTGTTAGATTTCGTCGGTCGTATAACATGGCATGCCCTTTAGGACAAATTGAATACCATTTGCTGGTAGATATAGCGTCATGCGCTGTTAGACTACCAGAACTTAATTCTCGATTTTCGGATTTCTTCATAAATATTACTTTTATAGCAAATTTCGGGCGACCTATGTGATGTGATTTACTCAAATGTTATGTTTTGTTATCTTGCACATGTGAAAGTATGTTCCCATATCTTGAGTTTAACTTTTGCGGTTCGTATTTTGCTTTATGTTTTGTTAGCTTAATTTTGCAAGTTTGGTTCCTAATCTGTTTTTAATTTCTAATTGAAAAAAACTCCATTCTGTTGTTAATCTTAGAGTATTTAAAAACATTAAGTTCCTTTTGTCTTGCTAAGAAAAATATTATTATAGCATGTTTACAAACAGGAATTATTTTCATAAATAAGAGCTACGCAAATGTCTTCATTCAAAAGCTTAAATCTAAATATTGATGTATGGTCGTATGTAATATTGAAATCCTACAACACACAAAACTATTATAATAAAAAAAAAATCAAATTTTTGTTGTTTCCTTAGAGTGTAAAATTGAGATAATGGAGATAACGAACAGTATATATTCAAGATTAAAAGTCCATACAACAAAACATCACAGGTGGGTTCAGGTACCATAGAGGAGTGAGCATCCCCTCCGGACCGGTCACACCCGCCGTGTGCTTCTTGTCATAACCGGGAAATAACGGAAAATCAGTCGTCAATTAAGTGTATAAATAATGGACAAACAATCAAAAACTCAAATCAAATTGAAAAACTTCAGTCAACATATTACTCAACGATATACGGTACGTATTGTATTTGCTGACAAAGTCATTGTATCGACCATAAAACTTTGGAAACGGTTACTATAAACGAGACTGCTGATATTCTTGTTTCATCAACTTGTTTGTTAAGAATTTGCCTCTTTTTAGAAATTGTATATAGAGAGCATACTCTTGCGTATCGAATCAACTGAGAGATAAAAACACCTTATGCAGGCGATGAAGGAATACTTACTGCCTAACTGAGGGAAGTTGACGATTTAAAAGTTAAAGTCATCACGTTTAGCATAGAGCTTGGTTGTTAGGTTGTTAGATTACCACCAACGTCTTTTTCAAGTAAAATATCCAAATATAAAAACTGATATGTAAGACTCTGTGATATCTTTTATCTCAAACTCACCGGAATATATCGTATTGACATAAGAATCGAAATAACCATTGTTAATTGACAATACGTCGTTGATATCTAAATGTCGAGTTGAAGGCCACAGCATGTGTTTTCTTCATTTTACAAGATTATTGGACAAATTCTGCTTTATATGAATACAAACATAGGTCTGCTAATACCTGGGCGCAATTGGAACCTAATAGATTGTTGGAAGACTTGGTCTCCAAAAACCACATATATTACAGTGCATATTAGAGCGTCTTATCTAGAATCGCAAAGTAAGGAGTTGATCTTTATGTCGCGGGTTCATGGAGATCGGTCCTTCGGATGAGACCGTATAAACCGAGGTCCCTCGCACAAAAGATGCAGGACGAAAAAGATCCATCACTGCTCTTGAAAAGGTCGTAAGTGCCGAGTATAAGAAAAAATTATTTATCAGATCTCCGCCGGCAAGGGTGGCGTCTCCAAAAGAGTGAAAAATTCTCGAGAGGAATGTTAAACAACATATAAATAATCAATCTTTTATTTCAAGGTACAGCAATTGATTTCCAGATACTTTCAAAACCCATAGACCTTTTCACAAAGAAAAAATTGTCTTAATTAAGTTTCAACCTTTAAAGAAATCTTAACGAGTTTTCATAAAAATTCTTAAAGGTTCTTACCGGTTAAATTTAGCGAAGCTTTATGAGAGCCTTTATATTTCATATAGAATTTTGGCTAGTAAGCTAAATTAATTTACAATATTATATCCATGTTAATTATAAAAACATTTCTATACCCGGGGTCATTTTCAACAACTTTATATTTTTCTGAATATAAAAAAACATATCAGTTTATAGAATCGAAAGGACAGATTCTCAATTGTTTTAGCACATTCTTCAGATGTGCATTTAACTGAATTTGTCTATATATACTAAAAAAAATAAGCATGCAATAAAAAAAATTGAAACGTGTCTAATCCAGATGATGTTTCATCAGAGATAAAGTCCAAATGCGATGTTAATTTCAAGTTTATTTCAGTTACATGCATTTCAATTGGTTCGAATTTTGTCTCATCCGACCAAGTTTTTAGAATCAGCGCTTACCGGTATAACGTTGAATATTGACCCGAATTGAAAATTTACCCGGGGTTCATTTTTCAACGATGAATATTGAACCGGGGATGTTTTTTCAACGTTGAAAACTGAGATTAAAAGTCGTTGAATTTATACCCAGGGTCATTTTCAACAACTTGATATTTTTTTCTTATCCCTGATGACCTCAACAAGTTGAAAATCGACTCTGTTGAATATTGACCCCACCTCAGACGTTGAACATTTTTTGAATTGGGAAGTTGTTCTACGGGATTTATCAGTATCTCTATATTTATATTTCGGTTTCATTTTTTTCTGTTTCAAGAATAATAGAAATATATACCTATCATCCCATGTATATATGTACATTTTGTTCAGTATATGATTTCAGTTATCTTCAGTCATCTTCAATCATGACAACTTTATTTTTTTGACTATATTTTCTAAAATCCATAGCATCCACAAATAACTACCAAACCATGAATAGGGCATAAAACAAAAATCCTGGAAATCTTATCTTATTGCATAATTTTATCTCTCCTATGCAATGTTTTTCTTCTTCTTTTTCATAAATTGCATTCTGGGAAATATGACAAAACTAGAACTGGTTTTAAACTCAATTAAATAGGAATGACATGGTTAAAATTATTATCTAATATAGATGATTTTATTATCGAATAAAAATGAAAAAATTATCGAATAGGAATTACATATTTTCGAATGGAATTACAACTAAGGATGATGATTTCTCGAACAGAAATAACATTTTTTATCGTACAAGGATAAGAATTTTTTTTAATAAGAATAACAAAAAATTATAATTATGCAATGTTTACCCGCCATACCATCAACAGGTGATAGCGGAATATTACTTTACAAATACGGAAAGTTCACTGTGGAAGAGATGAAGAAGAAATAATTTCTTTTCTTATACAGTATAGTTTCAGTTGGCCTTCATCTTCCATAGTCAGTAAAACTTCCAAACATGAAACTGTTGAGGCACATTCAGTGGTGATTCTAATTTAAAGTTCACTGGGATATATCGAGTCGACATATGAACTAAAGTAACTATTGTTACTTGATCATACGTCATCGGTGTATCTAAATGTTGAGTTTAACCCCACAGCAAGTGTTTTCCTCTTGTCATGCTATGTTTTTAAAATATATTCTGCTTCTGCTTAATACAAATATTAAAACAGGTCGACCAATAAAGGAGCATAGCTAGTGCCCATCGAAATTCTAAGTTTTGAAGGTAGAATTGGTCTCCGAAGACTGCAAAAACGGTGTCGATTAGGAACTCCAGCTTCCTTTTGATATCAACTTCAGGATACTTTAAAGTAGAATCAGGAAGATTTAAAACAAAGTGATTTTCGTTAATGACCTATCAAAAGATACGAAAATTACCGAGTTCCATTTTTATTGAGAAAGCAGTTGTCTATGATGTAAAAATGTATAGTTTTGAATTTTTTGTGAGGAATGCTTGTTAAGTTGCACAAAAGTTTACGTTTTCATGTAACTAAAATGGTGATTTCAAATTTTCTAAAGTGGGGGCTAAGCATCCCCGCCCCGTTCCCGACGCCTATGGATTAAATCACAGTTGTGTAAACCAAGTCATAAATATATGTTTTATGCTGTTGAAATCAGAACCGGTTTCATGATAAAAATTCCACGACCCGGCTCAGTTTTCAACGGACTAGGGTCTAAATTTAACATCTTTGGTCTCAGTATTTAACGTTGAAAAATGACCCCGTGGTCAATTTTCATCCTGGGTCAAATTTCAAAGTTACACCGGATTACACAAGTGTTCCTTAATTATTTATTTGAGTTTAATATTTTCGTTAAGCTCTAAAACAAATATATTTAAGCAGATATTTCTTAAATTCAAAATGCTTTGGTATAGAGTATGTTATTGCATCTTTATAACCCTACTTAATTCTCTTTAGATCTATTTGGTAATTTTACTGATTGATAAAATAGTATGCAGTTTAACATTTTACATACTCAGAAACACCAACTGAATTCGTCTTTTTATGAAAAAGTTAACCTTTAAGGGAAAATAGCAGAATACAACAAATTAAATATCTTGCTTCTATACTTCGTTTTAAAACATAAACAACAATAAATGCATAAACCACCTGCTATATATCCAGTAATCTACAGAGGCATCTGCTATGCCTTCTTTTACTTCTGTAGAATAAGTAGGAGCAAAAGTAACATAAAATCTGTAAAATAAAAGGGGGTGGGGTGAAGAAAACATTGACATGCCTTGTTTATGTACATACATGTATATCTTTGACATATTGTGAATTACATGTATCAATGCTTATTTCCATCCTATGTCAATACGACATTATAGTATATTGAAATAAAAGATACCACACACAGTCTAACATATGTGTAACATATTTTGATAGTTTAGTAGAGAAAGACGTTAATGGTAATCTAACAAACTTTCTGTTAAACAAGATGTCTAACTTTATAGTCCTCAACTTCCCTTACTTATATAGTGATACTTCTTTATCAGTAATACATCTTTTACATCTTGATCAGTAACGCATCTTTATCAACCGCACAAACACATGAATATCTTACAGCTGATTCGATACGCAAAATAATGCTCTACGCATGAACAATTTCTAAAGGGAAGTAAGTTATCGACAAACATATTGATGAAAAGAGAATATCAGCACTCGTTTAAAGTCATCATTTTGTAAGTTCTACGGCCGATACAATGACCATGTTAACAAATACAATCTTTCATTAAATCAAATGCTGAGTGACCCTTTTCTAAATAATTGTAAGATCATTTTTTCAAGCTATGTTGTCAGAGATTTTTTATGTATTTCTAGATCACAAAAAAAAAACATTCGTCAGCAGTGGATGTTCATTCTTCCATGTCACCTGATCCAGCCGCTGCTGTCTGCTCTGCTCCAAAACTTCTATTATTGAATGAACCTTAGAGCTTTCATACTGATTGGTATATTCATATTCGTGTGTATGTCATTAGAAGTTCACAGAATATTTACATACAGTTGAATAAGTGTTATCATAGAATCCGTACAGACTGTTATAAATTAATTAAGCATGTTTTTTTTATTAATCAAATTCGCTGACGTGGCGAAGTGGTTAGAAGGTCTGCTCTAGAGTCGCAAAGTATGGAGTCGATCCTTACGTCGCAGGTTAGAATCCCACTGTGGGTCGTGGAGACCGGTCCTTTGGATAAGACTGTATGTGAACAGATGCCCCGTGTCGCAGTAGGTGCTTGCACGAAGAAGATCCCTTACTGCTTAATTGTCCTGAGTTCCGAGTTAATGACAAAATTTTGTAGCTCTTTATAATTACTTGCAAGTGGTGGCGTCTCCATATGAGTGAAAAATTATTGATTTACTTTTTGTTGTTGCAAAGTCAGGTAGACCTTCAAATTATTTTTTGCTTATCATTTTATGATGGCTTGAGGGAAACAATTTGAAATCTGCACATTTTTTACTGTAAGTCCTTGATCAGAATTTCAGGATGTCAGCTGTTACAGTTTTTAATGGAAAAAGGTAGGGCTTTTACTAGTATCCATTGACACATTTTAACATTTGAACACAAGCAAACATTATCAGCCAAAGAGGATGCCATTAATGCTCAGAAATATATAGAAATAATTGACTATATTCTTTGGCCCGTCGTTTCAGCACATTTTCTATGAAACGATTACCTATTTCAAGATATCAATGCCCCCGATCATAGGAGCATATCTATGAAGGACTTTATGAAACATTAGGATATTCTGGCAATGGAATGACTGCTCAAAACCCTTTCTTGGATATAATCGAAAACTTTTGACGAGAACTTAAACAAGATCTTTGTAAAAAGGTACAGAATTTGTGAAACGCAAATGACCTGGAAGTGGCCATACAACAGGTTTAGGAAAATATCCATCTTAATTTCATTCAGGACCTTAACAGGGCCATTCCAAGCAGAATCCAAGCTGTAAGAATACAAAGGGTTGTTAAAAAAATATACTAGTTAGGTAAATTTAACATAAAATGATGTTGCATAAAAATTGATTAATTGATTGTATGTTGTTTAACGTCCCACTCGAAAATATTTCACTCATATGGACACTCCACCACTTGTTTGTGTAGAGTAATGTTGTCCTATGCTAGGCACTCAGGCCCATTTAACAGTGAGGGATCTTTTTCATGCCAGCACCTACTGCGGTACGGGAACTCGATTTATACAGTCTCATCCGAAGGGCCGGTCTCTCCATTCCACAGTGGAATTTGAACCCACAACGTAAGGATCAACTCCTTACTTTGCGACTCTAGAGCAGACGCTCTAACCACGCGGACGACTGTAGACAGAAGAAAAACATTGTTTGTTTTGTTTACATCGCCGCGATTTTGGTTTTACAAATACTTTTGACATGAAACAGTATACTTGTAAACTGCCATAATACATTGTTTTTCTTCCCCTTTCTCAGTTTTTTGTCCACTTATTTAATTGCGAATATTATATGCTTATACATGTATTATCAATAAAATACTCATATTCTCCATATGACTCTGCTCTAAATATTCTATTGTTACACTTTAGTAACATGTGAAAGCTGATTGAAGGAGATTGAAGTTATATCTTAGAATCTTACATTTTATGTCAAAATTATCTTGTATAGAATTGAACAATAAATTCTAGTAGGTACATGTCGATGAAAAAAGACAATTGTAGTTATTATAGAATATCTAATGCGGTATACATAAAACAATATAATTGCTTCGCAAATATCTTTTTTAATTTCATTCAACCATATTTCACTCAGTCAACAAGAAAAAACAAACGAACATACAATTATAGTTTCATATTTTAAAACCAAAGCATGTTTAATTTAGATACTTATGATTAAATATCCCTTTTTGAAAATATTGATTGCAATTTTCCTTTGCTTACATGTTCAATGTATCGCCAAACACCCTTAATCGCCAAACTCCGTCAATACTTAACGTCACTTTTGGTAAACTTCGAGCAATTTGTAAACGAATGCACTTTTGGCGTCAATTTTAAAATAATGAACATAAAGCATCTGTAATAATTAAAAATGCGTCATGACAAATAAAATTTACACTTAATTCCTTTTAGGTATAATATGTGAAATCAGTAAGCACATCTTTCCTTATGCACTATTACATGGATATCTCCGACGAGTGCGTCAACATACCCACTTTCATCTGTTAGTTATTTTATGATAGCCTATTAAAAAGATTTTTCATGATATACCATTTTGAATACGGTTAAAAATATTTTGTTTACATTTGCCAAATGCACTACGCGTAGAGATAATGTTAGAACGACATTATTACTTATAAATACGATATGTAAACTTAATCTGTGTGTGCTGTTGATGCCTTTTCTTAAAATACAATTCAGTACTACTTTAAATCTCAAAAAAACATTTTTTTTAGATTACAGATTTAAGAAAATGGTAAAAAAAAAAAATTTTTTTTAATTTTCCTGTTAAGGTGACGGAGTTTGGGAACTCGGGGAATTTTTTTTTTAAAAGTGCTATTTATTATACAATGTTTTATCAACACATTCTCAATGTATATATACAATCATAAAACTGGGTATATATATATAGTTAATATCAGAAATTAAAAAAAAATTAAATACATTTAAAAATACATTGAATATCTTTTATCCGTACCCATCTGAACTGTGTGGCTGATGAACTCCATTTTTCATATGTACATTAATATCTCCTTCATCGATTGTAAATATACCATTTGAAATTCCGTTTAAATCCGGTCCAACGAGTTCTAACTCCATTGTTGGAACAGTCCTTATATGCTTACAAGGACTGTGGTCTTTTTTCACACAAATTTTAGTCGATAAATGTTTTAGAATTTTTTCTAAGAATAACACTATAGTCCCCAAAGCTAGACCCGCGCCGACCACGATAAATGCTGCTTGGACGTCAATTAATCGTATTTCCTTTGCCTCCGCCACCAAAGATCCGTGACAGAATTCTTCACGGGGCCAGTGTTTTTGTTTGAAGGTCTGTAATATTCCACCCTCTTGCAAGGAGAGTATTCTGTAGACAAATAAAATTTTGGCATAAAGTATGAGAAGTAAGAAATGAAAGTCTTTCAAGAGAATATTTGTTTAATCACATTGAAGAATGCATTCTCCAAAAAATCTTTTCAATTCACTTATCGTTCGTACATTTTGTGAAAGAATTTAAACCCTGTTTATATTCTCCTCTATTTAATTACAGCTGTTTGCTAAAAAATTCAATCCAGATTCATTTATTTATTCATAAGTTTTAACATTGTATTTAAATACTTACTTGTCTGAAAACAATTTGGTATATAATGAATTGTTAGGTAGACCCACTCCGTACGACATATTCGGAATTTCTTCGGTCGCCGTCACAAGTTCACATCTGTTTGCCTTCCTTACCTCCATATAAGATTTGTCACCAATGTAAACATATTTTTCCTTGTACATTTTATCAATATGAACGTTTGGATCAGGGTGTAAAACATCGGGATCAGTTTCGTTGAAATTTTTAATCCCGGTCCATACCTTTTGAAGAATTTCAAAAGGTGTCTCCTACAATATATTTTAAATAATAAGTTTCAAGAAAGAATAAAAGTTTGCATCCCCTAAAGCTTATGCTGAAACCCTCAACCTTTGATTTCGAGAAAATGTAAAAAAAAAAAAAATGTTGGGAGATTTGAGGTTGTAGTAAAGTCTGAAAAGTTTAAAAATTTATGCCAAAATTGAGCTACCAATGAAGGCACATGAATCAAACTTTTAAAACAGAGGATTGCGTGTTGTAAAGCCCAAATGTATAAAGATAACATCAGAAATATTTACAAATATAAACAGTCTTCAGGCCGAATGTTGATTTTCATCCTATAAAATGCTGTGAAATTATTTTCACACTGAATTCTCCTACGGTTTTTTTTTTGTTTAATAATCATGAACCAGGAAATGACTATGTTACCAGTCTAACAAGGATATTTGCTCATCAACGGCACCTTATTATCCTGCCCATGATATAGCTAAATTTTTAGTGTTTGTTTGCTCTATGTCAAAGAACAAGGTACCATACAAAATCACTTTTCTCACATGCATTTCAATATGCTAATTATAACGTCATAAGCATGTACATTTTTCCGTATTTTCTCGAAAAGTTGCAGAAGACACCAATTGGCAGTGAATTTTCTTTCAAATAAGATTTTTTACAAGCATCGGCCACAAAGATTCTGAGAAATGTGTTATTTCATTGAATTTTAATTTGTACATTTCCAGAAATTAAAGTGAGCAACGGTTGTGGACAGTGTTTTCTGAAGGAAAGTAACGTTTAAAATGAATAATGTTAAGGTTATTCCCATTAAAATAGAGAAATTGAATGACATCATATTTCCAAAATGGCACTCCTAAATGCCATATTCTTTCCTGATCTATCACAGTTAACTCATCTAATATTTAAGCTAGTTTCAAAACGTTTTAAAAATATAATTTTTTTTAGAGTACAATAAAGGTTAAACCGTACCTTCTTTGTATTTTTTCATTCAACTTTCCAGCTTGTTGATTATTTCTAGTTTTCAGACTCCATTTTATCATATAATTTCTTTTAAACTTTTTTCTTAATATGCATACAGAATATTACATTTTCACAATCTTCGACTGAATAAATGGTTTTATAAATAATGAAATAAAATGCAAAATTCGAATAAAATCAAAGTGTTTGAGGATCTTTCGTTAATATCATTAGTTTTCGCTTATTTAGATTTACAGCTAGTCTATTTCGGTAAACAGATCAATAACGATTACGGGATAAGAGCTTTACTGATTGGTTGAACCCATATTTAGGTAAAGGAAAAGGGTAAAACTAGTCATATAAATTGAACAGTGTAACTGCTTAGTATAAAATTAGGTACAGTACAAGCACTATTATGTAATATATTGATTACGATGATGCGCAATAACGTAAAGATTACCTGGAACCAAGTCACAAAATATGTTCCTGATAAAATTCCCCATTTATATTCATCCTGTTCCACCAGTTCTTCTAGGGAATTAAAAGGAGGTTTGTCGATTGTAACTGTTAGGAAAGCAATAAGATTTCCACTGTATGTTGCTACCATGATGATTGAGAATAACCAGAAGAATGTTATCATTGTTCGCCCACTCTGCGAATTAGGTAGGCTCTCTCCACCTATAATTGTAAAATATATTATAGTATTTCACTGTTAATAATGTAATATATAGATTGTGTTTATTCAATCCGATTTAATGTGAGTAATTTCCCCCCACGACTTCAATAATATAGGTCCACATACCAAGATACCTCCATTATTGAACTAATTTTACACCGGGCACCGATATAATATATTTATATTTATATATATATTTTTTTCTACTAAATATATTTAGATATATAAATATATTTATATTTATATATATATTTTTTTCTACTAAATATACATTTGTTAAAGAAATTTTTTATTCTTCATTTTAATATATTGTTAAGAGTGACTTCTTATATATATATAAATATAACTCCGAGGCAATAAGAAGTCATTAGGTTTATAAGAACAAAAATAAAATATGTAATTAAGATTTATCACCATACACATTACAATTTTCATTTTCTTTTTAAACACAGAAATTAAACTTGTACATGACATTTATACTTGAAGAATTCAACAAACCTTGAGTCAGTAGAGCTCCAAACATGTACCAAAAAGACGTCTGGTAATTCTGTCTTCCCTCTGGCCCATGGATCTTGTAATACGGCGATAACTTCTCAATAATAAACAATAGGAATGCAGACACAGGAAGAACAAAGAAAATGCATATAATTACTTCTATTTTAAAAGGCTTCGCCAACGTAAACATTTTGTTTTCATCTGGGTCTGGTCGTTTGATCAAAATGGTGGTTGTGTCGTAATAAAAGGGATGTGTGAAATCCATGACGTTCTCCCTAGATCCTTGTATTGATGCTCCGGCAACCATTAAATCTACCTCCTATAACATGAAGAATGTAGGAGCAAAGAACAAATCAAAGAAAATATGACTACTTAAGGTAGGATTCTTCTCACACAAAACTGTATTTCTTGTATTTTGAAGTTAATGAATTTTTCACAGAATCAAGAAAATAATATTTACTAAGTAATGGTATCAGTTAGATTAGTTTTCATGCATTAGGGTCTTTTATTTCAAAAGTTTAAATGTTTTTCTTTTTGCATAAATAGATATTACCATATAAGGTCTATAAGATGATATTACCAAATTGACACAAATACTTTAGCAAAAATTGGATTTAGACTAATCCGATTTAACTATACTTTTCTTAAATTTTTATAGTTATAGTTACTATAGTTTAGGATAGTTATTTTCATATGCGCCCTATATTTAAATTTTTCTTATTTTTACGTATGGTAAAGAAGTCATATAGAGATACAAAATGATACAAAAACAAAAAGTGTTTACCCTTTAGTAAGAGTGTAAAACACTTTCTTCGGATTTTTGGCTCATATTTGTACTTAGATGGGAAGCATTTAAAAGCTAACATAATTGTAGTCTGTTTGGAAAATCATATTTATTTGATATATTTTAAAACTTTAGTTCTTTAAAATCAATTTAACTAACATTTAAAAATTTCTTGAAGTCTTGATTGTGTAAAAATTACAACTAAATTCATTGTTCTTTAATAATTTTGAAAGGCAGAAAAGAAGATATTTTCATACTCCACCATTGCGCCAAAAATATAGTCCCTGTTAGTTTTCAAACACAGTTTACCATTTCTATTTGAAGTTATACAATTGTGATGAGAAAAGAAAAATATGTTTTTAAATCTCTTTCACCTAAATATATAAGACATATCAGCAAATATACATTGAATTTTTCATCTAGTCAGAAACCAGAGAAGAATCATACCTTTATTAAATTTAATATATGGATACTTTTTTCATTCTTTAGATATCTAAATCAATAATAAAGTTAGATTTTTATGTATCTAACTTTAGTAAAATAACATATTTAATGTATGTGTTCTTTTTTTAAAAAGCAAGAGTGTTTTGTTTATGAAATGAGAAAAAAATCTGATTACAGTTTCATTTTTATTTACGATTATATAATGTGTATTACACAAAACGGGAACTTTATATCTATTTCTGGAGACACAAAAAACTACAGATTCTTGTCTTCAGTTGGATACGTTAGAATAAAATAATCCGGCTCATAATATCTTGTCGATGTAACGTATTAAGATCACATAAAAATGTGAAAACTGGAAAACTTTCAAAAAAAAAAACATAATGGCGTAGGGATATTGATCCTATCGTTTTGACGTACCCTTCTTTCCAACTGCCCTATCATTCCGCTCCATGTCCTGTTTGGAAAGATTCTTCCGAATTCATTATCTCGAGGTTCAGTGTATGTATACCTACAGGTAAAGAATATATATCTACAGAGGAACCTATCTAGTTTGAAATGCAAGTTTGGTGACGGAATAGACAGAGTATTGGAAAAGACTGTAAAAAAATTAAAATGAAGTCAAATATGAACGAAAAGAATACCAAAGTCGAAATTCACATTTAATAACACTGCTTAGGTTTCATTTTAATTTTCACTATATACATGACCCTATCACACTGATTGTATGATATAAAATAAGTATTTGGTGTATATATAGTGAAAATTAAAATGAAACCTAAGCAGTGTTATTAAATGTGAATTCCGACTTTGGTATTCTTTTCGTTCATATTTAAGAGATTTACGCTCGAGTAAAGAAAAAAAAATTGTGGAGGAATTCACATTTTTTGCAAAACGCATTCTTCAATATGATTTAACAAATCTGAGAAGAAAAGAACGAAAGAAATATTGCTACTGACACAATATCCATACAATCTTTTTCATATTTTTTTTTTTCTTACCTGCAGTGCCAAAATTGCGTTGGAAGAACCTGTTGTTTTTACAAGCTCGGTCATGTTTTCTAGTTGATGAAACATTTGCTGCTTATCAATTAATCCACTAGAATCCTTAAGGTAATTAAAATAGGAGGTGTGTTATTTAATTTTTATATCACATACGTTGATTGTAATTGTGTACCAAAAATTTTTATTTTAGATTTTTTCAGGATACTTAAAAATACAAAATTATTATTTATGCAAAAAAAAATAATGCACAAATAACAAATACTGCAAAAATTAGTGTATAAATAACAAACATTGCGAAATATCTCACACTAAATGATCTTATTAAATGAGTCTTTTATTTACGTGTAGAAGGTTGTTTTTTCAGCTTTGTTTTGGATCATAATTCCATTAATTATCAATAGTTTTGATGCCATATGTGTTGAACGATATGATGAGCTTGAATTATAAATAGTTAATTAAGACCATTCACCCAAGACTGTTTAAAGGGCAAAAAAAAGAAATTACCATTTATGAAACGCTTTAAAGAACTAAAATCAATCAATATGAACTCTACAAACTTAGTCCTTAAGAATCAGGGTCTGTAAGATTCCTAGTCTTTTTCAGATTTTAAAAATAACCAGAAATAATAATTTTTATAAATGTAACAAATACATGTAGCAATCAATCTCGAAAAACAGGACAAAAATAGATCTACTAGGAAAACGCTGATTTTATATCAGCTGACCTAGAAAATTAAGCCATTGCAGTAGACATGTATCAACTGCCAATTTTCTGGTTTGATCAGTAATCTAAATTGTATTGATGAGTTCGTTGAAGAAATATTTGTTTGCACAAAAATTAAGTTTTACATGTATATTTTACCAAACAGTGTTTGAAACCAACACGTATGCTTATCAATTAATATGTACTGTACAATCACATATTTTTGTGGGGTCAAAAATTCGAGGTTTGGGAAAAAATGTTGGTTTGTGGAGATTGATTTCGTGGATGGAGAATGTTTAAGTAGTAATGTACAAATATCAAATTTTACATTTCGTGGTAGTCATAAATTCGTGGGTCTCTTCTTGCCTCGAAAACAACGAAAATAAACCCCCAAGAATATTAGTGATTTCATCGTATATTAATTTAGATAAATTACTAAATACATGTAACTGTGTTCATAGCTTACCATTACGGTTTCTGCGGAAGTGACGTTGAGATTTAACACACATACATTATCAAGCACACTGGAAGCATTCACTATGTCAGTTAAATCGTTTGGAAGCTCCGTAATCACAAACCAAAACGTGTGATCTCTAAGTGCCGTGCGTCGATAATTAATCGGCAGAATATCATAATTATTTGCCTATAAAAATGAAAAGAATTGTAAACATTTTTTTTGATATTGCGAAATTACGGATATAGCGAAGTCATCTTGGATCCCCAAACTGTATAAATCAAAAGACTTTCTTATACGGTTATAACGAATTACGGATATAGCGAAGTAATTTCCGGGTCCTAGTGACTTTGTTATAACCGAGTTTTACTGTAATCTAAAAATGGCCACAACCATCCAGCCACTTTAAATACCTTAAATATACAGACAGTTATTTTACGTTGCCTACTTATGCATCAAATTGAATAAAAAGATAAGTTTTTGTTTTTTATATATATATAAAAAATGATATTTTATGTTTTAGTCACAGAATTGAAAAAAAACAGCGCTGATCTTGTATACGTCAATTCCACCAATCACCGCATCATAATGACAATTTCAAATATGAATTCCACACCTACACTTCACCTGAATGACGTAGACCAAGAAAGTGTGGAGAGTCTTGTGGCGCCAGAAAAATATCCCCATTGTCATGAAGTGAAACCAAAGCTTCCCAATGCTCCCACAGAAGCTTGCTTATCAGTTAAATTTGGAGAAAACTATTTTGATGAGGAAACACTCTCGGTTATGGTGGCCAGAATTCTGGCGCATCTGCATTGGAAATCTACAATAACATTCTTTGAAAATGCCACCGGTAATTAAAAGACTACTGTGTTTTCCTTAATAACGTGTACAAGATTGTGTATTTGTTATTTTTTCATGCAAATTTGGACAATGGATATGGAATATTTACATTCAGTTTATATTTTGTTATGAACTCCAATGAAAATCTCCAATATTTGACCATCTATAATACACACGCAAATATCAAGGCGTGAGAAAATACACAAAAAGAACTTATTATATGTTAAATACACAGTCAATATCAAAATATGTATTATTTGGGCTTTGTTGAAATGTCATACCAATTTCTTTGTGAAAATAACAGAACAATTATTTAGAATTATTTTTTAATTCCTCATAGCAATGCTTGATACTTTTTAATATCATAAAAATCCTGTATACATCAGTTCTGAAAGGCCTTTAATTTTCATAATTAAAATAAATGGAATTAACATGTTTGAAGAGAAAAATAAGAGAATGTAAAAATAATAATAATATGGAGATAACTTACAATATTCAAGAACGAAATTCCATAAAACTAAACAAAATAAAAGCAAAGTAAGCATGGACCACTGAAATATCAGAATTGGTATCAGGTGCCATGGAGGAGCATTGAATTACTATTTTAGGAGGCGGTCGGTTGGTTAACACTGTCTGCCAGTTTAAACTAGGTCAGTGCGGGGTAAGATGAATGTTCATTAGATGAGAACATCATTACAAAAGGAAAAATTATGATATTATTATGCCAGAAATAAGGGCAGTGTCAACAAATGGAATATATGGAGAAAACGAACATTATTCAAGTTCAAAGTAGATAAAACAATACAAAATAGGAGCAGAGCAAATACGGACCTCCGAAACTTCACAGGTGGGATCGGGTGCCATAAAGGAGTGAGCATCCCCTGCCAACCGGTCACTCCCGCCGTATGCTCCTTGTCATGATCGGGATATAACGGAGAATATGTCGTCAATTCAGTGTGTAAATAATGGACCAACAATTTGTATGAAAAACGTCAGTCAGCATATAATTTCTCAATGAAAAATTGTATTTGCTACCAAGGTCAGTGTATCGACCATAGAACTTCCGATATGATGATTTTAAACGAGACTGCTGATATTCTTGTTTCATCAACTTGCTTGTCAATGATTTGCATCATTTTAGAAATTTTACTAATGAATTATAAGAGCATGCTCTTGCTCATCGAATCAACTGAGAGATATAAACTTCGTTTGCAGATGATGAGGTTATCTTGCTGCGTAAGTAAGGGAAGTTGACGATTGAAAAATCAAAGTTAGCCTAGAGCTTGGTTGTTATACTACCATAAACGTTTTTTTTTCAAGTAAAGTATCGTAATATAAAACAGATGTATCAGACTCTGTTTTATCTTTTATCTCAAGTACACCGGGATATATATCATATCGACACAAGAATGGAGGTAACCATTGTTAATACGTCGTCGATATATCTAAATGTTGAGTTGAAGGCCAAAGTGTTTTCCTCTTTTCATGTATAAGATTTTGAACAAATTCTGGTTCATATGAATACAAAAATAGGTCTTCTAATAACAGGGTTCATTTTGTACCCATGGGATTGTTGGAAGCCTGGTCTGAAAAAACCACATAGATATTGCCAATCAGAAACTCAAGCATTTTTTATGTCAAATTCAGAGTACTTGTGTGTACAATCAGAATTATCTTCAACAAGATAATTTTGAGAAACCAAAACATCTGACAATTAATACCTTATATTTACATGCTCTTTATTCCTTAATTCACATGCTACAAGCCCCCCTTAAGTCTCCTTTTGTTCCGCTCCACACATGATTTTATACCGCGCCTATCAATGAATAAGTAAAGTATTTTTACTATTTTTAAGAAGAAGGTATGGTTTATTGTGCCTTAAAGATTTCATGTTTTTAAAAAGGTTTAAAACAGGCTGAAATATTAGTTGAGTTTTTGACTGTGAAAGATCAGGAAAGAATATGGCATGAAAGAGTACTGTTCGAGAATTTGACGTCATAAATTCGATACATTCCACTATTTTAAACAGAAAAAACCTAAAAATGGCGCATTTCAAGGGTAATTTCCTTCAGGAAACAGTGTCCACAGCCGTCACCCACGTCAGTTTTTGGATATTTAGTGCAAATGCAATGAAAAGTCAAATGTCTCAAAATCTTTGTAGGTGATGCCTGTAGACAATAATTTGTGAAAGAAATTTCATTAAAAATTGGTGTTTTTTGCAACCTTTTAAGAAAATACGGGCAAATGCATATGTTTATGACGTCGCAATTAGCATTTAGAATGTATGTGAGAAAAATGATATGTTTGATTTTTCTGCATGGAATTTCAATCATTGAAAAGTCAAGTTTTCATTTTTAACATCAGTTTAATTTTTAAGAAAATCACAGGGTAAGATTTGTATTTTTACCGTACCTTGTTCTTTATCTCGGACAACGATATTGAGAATGTAAATGAATAAATGACCATTCAGTTACAACCTTGCGATCTCATTACTGTCAAACATTAAAAAAATATTGATAAGCCAGACCATCGTCGCAAACCACGGCCAAAATGTACGATCCTCTCCAATTCTGGCCGTGGTTGCATGAGACAAGATTTTCTCGTAGCTCATTAAAGTATTGACCAATGCGAGTAAAGCATAGTCGGAAATTGACCTTTCATGCGACCTTTCAATATCCAATTGTCGATTGTAACTGTTAGGAAAGCAATAAGATTTCCACTGTATGTTGCTACCATGATGATGGAGAATAACCAGAAGAATGTTATCATTGTCCGCCCACTCTGCGAATTAGGTAGGCTCTCTCCACCTATATTTGTAAAATATATTATAGTATTTCACTGATGTTAATAATGTAATATATAGATTGCGTTTATTCAATCCGATTTAATGTGAGAAATTTCCCCCCACGACTTCAATAATGTAGGTCCACATACCAAGATACCTCCATTATTGAACTAATTTTACACCGGGCACCGATATAAAGATAACACGTTTTTTCTACTAAATATACATTTGTTAAAGAAATTTTTTTATTCTTCATTTTAATATATTGTTAAGAGTGACTTCTTACATATATATAAATATAACTCCGAGGCAATATAGGTTTATAAGAACAATAATAAAATATGTAATTCAGATTTATCACAATACACATTACAATTTTCATTTTCTTTTTAAACACAGAAATTGAACTTTTAAATGACATTTATACTTGAAGAATTCAACAAACCTTGAGTCAGAAGAGCTCCAAACATGTACCAAAAAGACGTCTGGTAATTCTGTCTTCCCTCTGGCCCATGGATCTTGTAATACGGCGATAACTTCTCAATAATAAACAATAGGAATGCAGACACAGGAAGAACAAAGAAAATGCATATAATTACTTCTATTTTAAAAGGCTTCGCCAACGTAAACATTTTGTTTTCATCTGGGTCTGGTCGTTTGATCAAAATGGTGGTTGTGTCGTAATAAAAGGGATGTGTGAAATCCATGACGTTCTCCCTAGATCCTTGTATTGATGCTCCGGCAACCATTAAATCTACCTCCTATAACATGAAGAATGTAGGAGCAAAGAACAAATCAAAGAAAATATGACTACTTAAGGTAGGATTCTTCTCACACAAAACTGTATTTCTTGTATTTTGAAGTTAATGAATTTTTCACAGAATCAAGAAAATAATATTTACTAAGTAATGGTATCAGTTAGATTAGTTTTCATGCATTAGGGTCTTTTATTTCAAAAGTTTAAATGTTTTTCTTTTTGCATAAATAGATATTACCATATAAGGTCTATAAGATGATATTACCAAATTGACACAAATACTTTAGCAAAAATTGGATTTAGACTAATCCGATTTAACTATACTTTTCTTAAATTTTTATAGTTATAGTTACTATAGTTTAGGATAGTTATTTTCATATGCGCCCTATATTTAAATTTTTCTTATTTTTACGTATGGTAAAGAAGTCATATAGAGATACAAAATGATACAAAAACAAAAAGTGTTTACCCTTTAGTAAGAGTGTAAAACACTTTCTTCGGATTTTTGGCTCATATTTGTACTTAGATGGGAAGCATTTAAAAGCTAACATAATTGTAGTCTGTTTGGAAAATCATATTTATTTGATATATTTTAAAACTTTAGTTCTTTAAAATCAATTTAACTAACATTTAAAAATTTCTTGAAGTCTTGATTGTGTAAAAATTACAACTAAATTCATTGTTCTTTAATAATTTTGAAAGGCAGAAAAGAAGATATTTTCATACTCCACCATTGCGCCAAAAATATAGTCCCTGTTAGTTTTCAAACACAGTTTACCATTTCTATTTGAAGTTATACAATTGTGATGAGAAAAGAAAAATATGTTTTTAAATCTCTTTCACCTAAATATATAAGACATATCAGCAAATATACATTGAATTTTTCATCTAGTCAGAAACCAGAGAAGAATCATACCTTTATTAAATTTAATATATGGATACTTTTTTCATTCTTTAGATATCTAAATCAATAATAAAGTTAGATTTTTATGTATCTAACTTTAGTAAAATAACATATTTAATGTATGTGTTCTTTTTTTAAAAAGCAAGAGTGTTTTGTTTATGAAATGAGAAAAAAATCTGATTACAGTTTCATTTTTATTTACGATTATATAATGTGTATTACACAAAACGGGAACTTTATATCTATTTCTGGAGACACAAAAAACTACAGATTCTTGTCTTCAGTTGGATACGTTAGAATAAAATAATCCGGCTCATAATATCTTGTCGATGTAACGTATTAAGATCACATAAAAATGTGAAAACTGGAAAACTTTCAAAAAAAAAAACATAATGGCGTAGGGATATTGATCCTATCGTTTTGACGTACCCTTCTTTCCAACTGCCCTATCATTCCGCTCCATGTCCTGTTTGGAAAGATTCTTCCGAATTCATTATCTCGAGGTTCAGTGTATGTATACCTACAGGTAAAGAATATATATCTACAGAGGAACCTATCTAGTTTGAAATGCAAGTTTGGTGACGGAATAGACAGAGTATTGGAAAAGACTGTAAAAAAATTAAAATGAAGTCAAATATGAACGAAAAGAATACCAAAGTCGAAATTCACATTTAATAACACTGCTTAGGTTTCATTTTAATTTTCACTATATACATGACCCTATCACACTGATTGTATGATATAAAATAAGTATTTGGTGTATATATAGTGAAAATTAAAATGAAACCTAAGCAGTGTTATTAAATGTGAATTCCGACTTTGGTATTCTTTTCGTTCATATTTAAGAGATTTACGCTCGAGTAAAGAAAAAAAAATTGTGGAGGAATTCACATTTTTTGCAAAACGCATTCTTCAATATGATTTAACAAATCTGAGAAGAAAAGAACGAAAGAAATATTGCTACTGACACAATATCCATACAATCTTTTTCATATTTTTTTTTACATGTATATGTTTATAAACTTATGAATGATATACTTACGTAAAGTTTAATTCATTGGCAAGTTCATCCAACAGATCGGCACAAAAACCAACATAGTCAACGGTTTTACCATCTTTTTGGATTCTTTCTGTGAATGGCGGCCACTGTAACGATATCAGATTTCAATTAAAATCATCTTTGGGAAGATTCCCTTACTTGAATTAGATGGTTTGGTGACATTATAGCTTTAGTGTTTTGTTTACCTCTAATCAGCGAAAGAAAATTAAAAATTTAAAGCCTGTAAGGCTTCAATGGTGTCGAACATAAAAAAAATAATTTCATTTTATCTGAATTTGACGATAGCAATAATTCAAATGAGGAACGCAGATATTTTTTTTTAGTTTTAAACAAAATGTCACAGTTATATATAGTCTGGCACCTTATGCCACGGTCTGTTAGCCGTATAGAGTAGGGTTCGAATTGACTATAGACACTGTCAAGCATGTCCATGCTGAAAATCAAACTCATCCAGACCATCTATTGAAATATGCAGGCAAATTAACCAAATTGTTCGAATTTTTTATTATTGAAATTATTCAATTTTAAACTACAGTATCAAACATTACCCATGTAGTTGTAACAAGTAAATTCCGCTTGTTGAATCCAAAGTCGATGTTAGGAAAAATCTTTGAATGAAAATTAAACTTCCCGTCGATTTCTACTTCTCCCACATTTTCTAACTGTCTGACCAGTAATGATGTTCCATTGTCTGAGTCTTCCTTCCACATCAGTGTGTACACTGGATATGTTCGACAAGATTTTGAACTAAATATACTCTGACTATAGTTCTAGAATGAAGAAAAATACAACTAAGAAGTAGATTTAGAAACTTTGTATATTCGACTGAACTCAATTTAAACGTTTGCATCTAATAAAACCTTAAGGTGGTTTAACAGATTTAATAATTAAGTCGAGTTTTACACTAGATTAAATATTTTGATGCTTTAAGTTACTGTGAATCTTTACTTAATTTATTTTTGACATGAGGGCCTTATAATACTCTCAATTTTTACAAAGCGAAGGTTTAAATTTTATATATATCTTATAATATGCAATTACTTATTCTTTTTTATATTTGGAATGATGAGTTAGACTTGGAGAAAAAAATATAACAATTTGAAATTCATTGAACAAGTAATATTAACCCTTTTCCTTAAAACCTATAGATTAGTTAACTATAGATATAACCCTAGTATAGGTATATGCTATAGGCTACAAAACTACACTTTACATTGGGTACAAATGTAATATATTGAACATGACAGTTTTATTTTGAACCCTTTTTGGCATTTATGTTCTCCAACATCTATGCAGATTTGCATTTGATTACATAAATAGAAAAACAAACTTACCTGCAGTGCCAAAATTGCGTTGGAAGAACCTGTTGTTTTTACAAGCTCGGTCATGTTTTCTAGTTGATGAAACATTTGCTGCTTATCAATTAATCCACTAGAATCCTTAAGGTAATTAAAATAGGAGGTGTGTTATTTAATTTTTATATCACATACGTTGATTGTAATTGTGTACCAAAAATTTTTATTTTAGATTTTTTCAGGATACTTAAAAATACAAAATTATTATTTATGCAAAAAAAAATAATGCACAAATAACAAATACTGCAAAAATTAGTGTATAAATAACAAACATTGCGAAATATCTCACACTAAATGATCTTATTAAATGAGTCTTTTATTTACGTGTAGAAGGTTGTTTTTTCAGCTTTGTTTTGGATCATAATTCCATTAATTATCAATAGTTTTGATGCCATATGTGTTGAACGATATGATGAGCTTGAATTATAAATAGTTAATTAAGACCATTCACCCAAGACTGTTTAAAGGGCAAAAAAAAGAAATTACCATTTATGAAACGCTTTAAAGAACTAAAATCAATCAATATGAACTCTACAAACTTAGTCCTTAAGAATCAGGGTCTGTAAGATTCCTAGTCTTTTTCAGATTTTAAAAATAACCAGAAATAATAATTTTTATAAATGTAACAAATACATGTAGCAATCAATCTCGAAAAACAGGACAAAAATAGATCTACTAGGAAAACGCTGATTTTATATCAGCTGACCTAGAAAATTAAGCCATTGCAGTAGACATGTATCAACTGCCAATTTTCTGGTTTGATCAGTAATCTAAATTGTATTGATGAGTTCGTTGAAGAAATATTTGTTTGCACAAAAATTAAGTTTTACATGTATATTTTACCAAACAGTGTTTGAAACCAACACGTATGCTTATCAATTAATATGTACTGTACAATCACATATTTTTGTGGGGTCAAAAATTCGAGGTTTGGGAAAAAATGTTGGTTTGTGGAGATTGATTTCGTGGATGGAGAATGTTTAAGTAGTAATGTACAAATATCAAATTTTACATTTCGTGGTAGTCATAAATTCGTGGGTCTCTTCTTGCCTCGAAAACAACGAAAATAAACCCCCAAGAATATTAGTGATTTCATCGTATATTAATTTAGATAAATTACTAAATACATGTAACTGTGTTCATAGCTTACCATTACGGTTTCTGCGGAAGTGACGTTGAGATTTAACACACATACATTATCAAGCACACTGGAAGCATTCACTATGTCAGTTAAATCGTTTGGAAGCTCCGTAATCACAAACCAAAACGTGTGATCTCTAAGTGCCGTGCGTCGATAATTAATCGGCAGAATATCATAATTATTTGCCTATAAAAATGAAAAGAATTGTAAACATTTTTTT
>PRKT01000201.1:390402-466130 GCA_003671525.1 Saccostrea glomerata
CCGAAAGTCCAGACTAAACTGGAAATTGTCCTATTATATCTTCTTCATAGTAGACTTAACCTTGATTACAAATTCAGTTATAGATATCAACCTCGCATATTTCATAAAACTAATGCTTTATTGTTGTTGATGAAAACCGAAGTTTTTATTTTAACAATAAGAAGTGAAAGTTATTACAGCTAAATACACGCAGGGTTTAATTGAAAAATACCATTTCGTTATTTAAGGGTTAACAAGGCTGTTTCTTTTTGTCTCCCATTACAGAAAACGGATTTTTTTTTAATTTAACAAATGGATTGAAAAGGAATCAAGAGAGATTTTTTTTCAAATTCGACCTTTATCTAAAATACAGAGTATAAAGATAAAGTTAGATTCAAATAAACATAAAATATACAAATGCATGACTGGAAATCATATTTTAAAAAAAAATTGATTTCATCTTAATTTGGTATACCTTTTTGAAGAACATTATACAGTTCGGAGAAATCTGCCTGGGCCCATATGATATTTATAGTACTGTTGTTAAGTTCTAACGTGGAAGACTGCAGACTGTCATTTTCCATCTGCTCAGGGGAACATATGCTATTAATTATGCCTAAAATAACAACATTTTATTGAATTAATATCATGTTAAGGTAAATATTGCTATTGATTAATGAAATGAATTATTAACTGAAATATATGTAACTTAAAATCAATTATAAGCTTTAGAAAATAGGTATCTTAAGTAAATATTTGTTTCAGCAGAAAATAATATTTAGCTACTATATCATAAATGCAAATTATTTTGATTTTAATCTTGTTTATATATAAGTTAATTTTGAATAGAGATCCATTATAGGATTGAATAGATGAATTAAGTACACAAAAAAATAACATTTTACGTGTAATAAAAAGCAAATCCTTTAGCAAACATGTCCATTTTTCAGAACGGAGAATTATTGATCCTTATTAAAACAAACTCATAAAAACCTAATTCAATATTTGAGTGAATAGAATTCTTATTCATCCAGAAAAAAAATAACCGACTTCGGAGATATTGTCAGAAAAACTGCATCATTATATCCTGTTAGTACCCACGTCTTTCCGGTAAAACGCAATATAGTTGTCTGGCAATGCAACAGGTGTGTAGTTGTACATTTAAAAAATGTTTCTAATCTCAAACAAAGAGTAAGATGCTAAAAATTGAAATTATAATTTTGTCATTAATTAAAAGTTTTCTTCTCTCAAATCAAAATTTAATTTTGAATTGTCAAATTGAGAAACCAATGTGCAAATTGGCAGGACTACAAACTTAAAATCTTCCCTGTTAAAAAAGAACAATGACCCCCATTAAATGATAACCGGGGCTCAATTATCGACGTCGAAAAATATCCACATCGATTGATTGATTGGTTTATTGGCTGTATGTTGTTTTACGTCCTTCTCGATAATTTTTCACTTATATGCACTTTTTGCGACGCAGAACCTCGGTTTAAACGGTCTCATACAAAGGACCGGTCTCCACGTCCCATGGTGGGATAAGAACCGGCGACATAAGGTCGCGACTCTAGAGCTTACGCTCTAACCACTGCGCATCGAAGGCGTCACTGGCCACATCGAAAAATGACTTTTAAATCCTGCATATTATAAAATATAAAATAAATATGACCCTTGTAGATTTATATATGATTTACAACAATATTTTTTGAAAGAATATTTTAAAATAGGTATAATGATGAATATTGTAAAGTAAAAGAATTTTAAAAATGAATATTTTCTTTATTTAATCAATTATTCAATTGTTTAAAAATGTTGACAAGCGAAAAATCAACTACTTCTCAGGTCTCGTCATTAGGGAATTTTCTATATTGCACTTCTAATGTAAAGTAGTTCCCCTGATATTTACAATAAAGTATCTGATAAGTAGCAAGTGTTTCGGAACGTTTAGCATCCGAATCATGCATTTGAACAAGTTTTAACATAATTTCTATGATACTGTTTTCAAAAAATGTTCCATTTTTTTTTAGGTTGACACATACATGTAGTACGTCTAAGGCGTCTGTTTATCTATGTCACCTATATTAAATAATATGGCAACCTATATACTTTTTGCAATAATAAAGTTTTAACTATATCAAATGAAAATAAATGCAGTTTTTGTACTTTGAACCATTAAAATTGTGAGGGTGGAAAGACCTTAACTAACTTTAATCAACACTATGTGTGAATTGATTCATATTGGATTTTAATAATGTATTAATATTTTTTATGAATTTGGGGAATATCTATTATTTCAGAGAGAGAGAGAGAGAGAGAGAGAGAGAGAGAGAGAGAGAGAGAGAGAGAGAGAGAGAGAGAGAGAGTTGTGTATAATTTCTGTCTGCCTGTTAATCAAGTTGCAATTTAATGCATGCACTTTAAAGTGGATGAATTTAACAGCTTAGATACATATAATTCTCACTCATTTGTACTGATTGCGACACGGGACCTCAGTTTTTACGGTCTCATCCGAAGGACCGGTTTCCAGTCCCACAGTGGGACTAGAATCCGCGACGTTAGATCCAATTCCTTATTTCGCCATTCTAGAGCAGACGCTCTAACCATTGCGCAACGCGGGCGATTGACCACATCGAAAAATGACTATAAAATTCTGCATATTCGCCGAAAAGATAAATGTATAAAAATTACCCTTTTCGATTTTGGTATGATTAGTCATCTATTGATTCAAAATTAATGCTAGTGGACCAAAAACTCATCTACAGGTACATACAAAAGAATTTGTCTTTCAGGATAAAATGACATCATTAATTAACTTTAATCAACACTATGTTGATATGGTTCATATTGTTTGACTAATGTATTGTTAATTTTTTTTAATGAATTTCAGGAATATCTATTATTTCAGAGAGAGAGAGAGAGAGAGAGAGAGAGAGAGAGTATTATGTATAATGTCAATGAAGTTGCAATTTTTACTTCTAATGTCGATGAATCTAACAGCTTACCTATAAATATAATTTTCTGACATAAAGCAAAAGTTAACACCGTGTTAGAAAAGATTTTGGATTATGTAACATCCAGATAAGAGGTTTCACAGTAGTTTTTCTTTGTTAGTGCCATATAAGCGTCTTTTATCAGTAAAATATGCAATTATGAAACTTATGAGAAGGATTAAAAAAAATTTCTTACAAACTGAATACAAGGAATTTTGTGATGCTTAAGATACTCATTAAAATCAATATTTACTCTCCACAGTAAATAGCAATCAGAAGTTAGGCTGCAAGTGATTTTATTTAAACTGCAGGAAAAACTTCCATGAAACCCCAAAAGGGAATTTGAAAAAAAATCATAAGAAGACTTGTGCATGCAAGTACCGTATAAGCAGACTTTTTAGCGAGGATTTAATTTAAGCATTATTTGCGAGGGTTTTGAAATCGGTAAAATTAAATATCGCTAAAAATAAACTGTGTTTAGTTTGTAATATTTACATTTCCAATAAATTTCCCCTATGATTCATTACAAAAAAACTGCAGTTCATTTTCTCATGAACTACATTAGGTATGTTTCACAAATAAACATGAATATTTCTATTGTTAGTCATACATGTAATACCGCTCTTGAAGCCAAAGAAAATAGTGCACGATGTTTTGTTTTAAAAATGACAGTTGCACGGCGTAAATTTTGGCAAGTCAACAGAAAAATATTGTAAATATAAGAAATGAATTTAATTTTTGAAGTATATGAACTACGACGCTTTACGCCGGCATATTTATCATGAAGCGCTAACGCGCTTTATGAAATCTGCCGGCGTGAAGCGTCGTAGTTCATAACCTCAAAAATCTTCAAAAATTAAATTCATTTCTTAAATAGCTTTTCAGTGAGCATTTTAAAATCGCTAAAATTACTTCTCGCTAAACATAAATTACCACATTTTAAGGACAAAACGCTAAATTTGCGTCTAGCTTAAATTTCCACTTATACATGTATGGTATTCAATCTTCGTCGCAAAAGTGCAAATAAACCATGTGCTTTATTCATTCGTCATTATTTTTGGATTTTTCCCATACTTGGAGAAATCAAAATCCTGTGAAATGAAAGAAAAAATCAAATCTATTTAAACAAATTTGTATTATGTAACATCCGGATTGGAGGTTTTGCTGGAGTTTATTTGTTAGTGGGCCATAATCGTCTTTAATCAGTAAAACATCCAATTATGAAACTCGCGAAAAGGATAAATTTTCAAAGATAAAAATAATATCCTATAGCAACTGTATTGTTCTTTTCATATGATTTTTATGTTTGCTAGAAACACAAGAGGTGAACTATGAAGACAACGAACCACAAATTCAAGCTCAAGAGTCCATCAGGGCAAACATTAAGTATAGGATGAAAAATCGGTTTTAGAGTAAATGCATAATAATTAGATAAAGTCAAGTTTTCTTTCTACGTTTCCTCAAATTTATCCATACTTATGCAGTTAATGAAAATTTTATTAATTGGATAACTTTCTATGTCTTAAAAATCAACCATAATTATATAAAACCGGATAATTGCATCAAACCTAAATCACTTTCTTTTGTAGCAGAAAATCAAAGCTAGCATGTTATTTACATATGAAGTCTTATTAATCATCGCACTTGTTAAATGTTGACATTTACATGACAAATGTAATCTCGTTCAAAGAGAAAATCAATACAAATTTATAAAAGTTCAGTTCACCAGTATGATCAAACTTACACAAAAAAGATTCAAAAACCACAAATTAACTTGCCTATCGTGTTGGTCGAATTCATCCCATTTGTGATCACAACTAGAGGAAATAGAACAATTTCTGCTAGAAACGCATACATGATGTCTCAGAGGAGGTTATAATGATAACAGACCAGCAGCCGTGCGTTCTTGGTATGGATTAAATATTATCACATTAATATTTCAAAGTACATAAAACTTTAGTACAATATCCCAATACCGAGGGTAGCTTCAGCGTTGACATTAAAAGTTGCTTATAGTACTGTATGGGAGTAAAATGGTACATCTTGCTGGTTATTGCTTCTTATCTCTGTCCACAATCTCATTAGTTCTCATAACACTCTGAGTATGTTTACTTGGTAAATCAATACATTGCTATGTTTTTTAATTAGAATTGATTTTGATGTTTAACGGTGTTGTTTTGTCAAGAAACAATCGTGTTTTTATTTTAATCTTGAGTGTGCTTTTACGATGAACAATTATCCAGACTAAATATACCTTTAAAGCACTGAATCTATTGGTTGACTTCGTCGGTCGGATAACATAGCATGCCCCTTAGAACAATTTGAATATCGTTTGCTGGTACAGTTATGCGTTGATAGACTACAAAAACTCAATTCTCGATTTTCTGATTCTCATCTTCACTCATATTAATTTCATAGCAAATTTTTGAACCCCATGCGTGGTGTAAGTTATTCAAATGTGTCTTATAAGGGTTATGCTTTGATATTTTACAAATGGGTTTCATAAGTAGAACTACATTTAATGTGAACATATGTTCGTATATCTTGAGTTTAACTTGTAAGTTTGCCGCTCGTATTTTGCTTTATGTTATGTTTTCCTCAATTTTGCAAGTTTGGTTCCCCCATTTGTTTATATATTCCATGTGACAAAATACTCCCTTCTGTTTTTAAACTAAGAGTATTTAAAAAATAATTTCCCATTGTCATGCCAAAAAAAACATTCTTTTAGCATGCTTTAACATAATCCATTATTTCTATAAATAAGAGCTACGCAAATATCTTCAATCAAAAGCTTTAATCTACATATCAATGTTTGCGTGTATTTAATCTTGAAATTCTACATCACATAATTATTGGGACATATCAATATTAGGCGCTTCATGTAGCAATACACGATGGATCAATGTATTCCAGATATTCTAGGTGATGATTCTAGTGAAGTGATTACGTCCAACTGGATTGATTGTGCCGAGGTAAACATGAAAATGAGAATATTTAATTCATATTGATTTTTCAATTGTGAGCTGGATAAACTAGAGATTTAAATACTGTATACAGGGTTATTTTCGCCCCATCTTATTTTCACCTTTCACACTTACAAACAATTTTGGCCCGTTTTAAATTCGCACTGTCATAGTTTGGTTTCAGAAATTATACTGTATTCTTTGAATTCGCCCCGTTTTAAATTCGACCAAATAAGGTTAGGGCGAAAGGGGCGAAAATAAAACAGGGGCGAAAATTTCCCTGTATACAGTATGTCATGAAATGAGGTCCATGCCATACGGTCTTTTTCTTGTAAAATGATTACAACAGGACAAACTATAGCCTCAGATCTAACAACTATGATTAACTGATGACAAGATGAGATGGATATCGGATATTGAAAGGGATACTAAATCATTCAAGTTATTATGGGAATTTTTAAAATAAAAGTGCCTGGGTTGAACTTCAGAAGACCTCAATACATGTATATCCATGGTTTTCGTCATCTTGTTGAAGGACTGAAATTATACTTATAGATGCACTAAAATGTCATATATTTAACATATTACAGGGTTTATCAATCAAATAAACCAACTACATAAAGTTTGAATGCAATTTTGCGAATCATACACTGTAAACATAATTGGTAATAATAATATGAAAAAAGAAAATTTCGATATCATTTTTATCACTAAATACTCTTCATAATATCGTTTTAAAATTCGTTTCCCTCGGGTCACACATAAAATCATGAAAGCATTTCAGCCATTGTCGTCTATGTAACAAAAATGTACTTCTTGAAACCTTTAGGGAAACAAAACCAAAATAAAAAAAATATATATCAAAAAAGTTAAACTTTACGCTGACTATTTAATCAAATATGAATGAGTTCCTTTTACACACCAGTAACCACAACAAATAATTTATTTTTAGATGAGAAACCTGATAGAGTTTTTTTTTATATAGCACAATGCATTTTACATTACTATTTTTAAACTGATATTAAATGAGTGTCCATTTAAATAAAAGATTCATGTACTCTTTAAAAAAAAAAATTTATACCATCTATTCTAGTATTTCTGAAAAAAAAATTATTTTTGAAATCAAGAAAGTTATAATCAGTTTCAATCCAAAAATGAAATACATTTAAAACGAAATTTTAGGAATTGATTTAGATTTTCCTAACCGTATTCTAGAAAAACATTAATTGCTATGAAGATGGAAGAAAGTCATAGTAAAAGAAACGATGTTTGAATTTTTTGTTTGGTTTTGTTTGTTTGTTTGTATTCTTTGTTGATGATGTTTTTCTTGTTTGCAGCTTCTGTTCTAGAATCGCGAAATAAGAAGTTGGTCCTTATTACGTCGCGGATTCTATTCTTATTTTGGTACGTGGAGACAGGTGCTTCGAATGAGACTGTAAAAATGGAGGTCCTGTGTCGAAAAGGCGTTGGTTCGAAAACGATCCCTCACTGCTCGGTGGCTCTAAGTGCCAAGTACAGTACAAAATTGCAGCTTTTCATCGGCAAGTGACGGGCGACAAAAAAAAACCTTTAAAAAAAACAAAAAACGATGCAAAACTATCTTGCGCAAAATTTCCAGAGACAATTCAAAGATATCTTCAGAATTCATGCATTTTTATAAATACCAAATTACTACAATATATGTTTTACTATTATCATTTAGTAGAATCAAAAAAGTCTTTTATGGCGGTTGTAAACATGCAGTTAACCTTTGGTGGTTGCTCTTTTTTTATTTTGTATAATTATATGAAAATAAAACATTTGGATATTTTTAGGGGGATTTTTTGTTGTATGTCATTCTGTACAGTTTTGTTATCATTATAGAGAATGAGTATTTGACTTCTTGTCATCTAATAAATGACAATATTCACAGATCACCTGTGTAATGCTATCTTTTGGTGGTTGAGCTGTATGATATAAAGCTTTGTCAGATCACCAATAATACTGATGTTAATATCATTAATAATCAAAGAGTCTTTAATTCTAACCAGAAGTCCAGACATCAAAAACACTCTGAGACTGACCAAATCTCATAAAGTTCAAAGTTTTTGAAAAATCCTCAAGGAATGTTACTTGTTTAATAGACAAGATGGTCCGGTCAATACAAACCATTAAAAATTAAAAGATGAAAACAAAGAAACAGAAATCAATGTTAAATATGCGGCGATGATCCCCTTCTACACTACCTTAAGATCGATATAAACAGTTGACCTTCTTTCAAAGAGAATGAAACACTGTCAAAATATTATTACTCTAAACTTTTTAAAGAGGAAAGTAGCTGATTTCGATCATGCCCACTTATTTTAAAAAGTTTCTTTTATGGTACAATGTATATAGCTATTGACTTTCAGAATCAACTAGCTTGTATTTCTATTTAATTGATAGCTTTGCTTGTTCTGTCCATGAATAGAAAAAAGAGAGGAAAATATAATGGTGGATTCTTAATGGTCCTTTATTAAACAGCACGTGTATTAATTAGGGAATAACTATCTTTTAATTTGGTGCTTGTGCCCGTTAATGCTGATTTAGCGGTCGCAAACTGAGTTTTACAGACGACGACTAAGACTCGGCCTCGTTAATTATAAATTATTAAATATAAAACAAATTTATTAACAAATGCAGCATGTAAGATACACGTGAATGGGAACAACATTTAACTCTAATTTTCACAAAATGAATAATTCTCACGCAATGTATCAATGAAGCTCACACATATTTGAATTATATATCATTGATCTATTACATTTCTCATATGAATATTTAAACTTTATGTTCTTATTAAATTAAAATTCATTGATAGAAAAGTGCTTAATGTCTATCAATATCTCAGCTATATTTCTGTCGTCTCATATTTTATATAATCGATATATATATAACTCGTATTTACATGAAACATGGATAATTATGTTACTTATATCATATATTCTATTAATATATAAACATCGATGTAAAAAAATAATTTATATATTAAATTAATATGGTCTGTTTAATTGCAATGGAAACAAAAACAGTTTATCATGAAAATATCTTTTAAAAATACAAATACCGCGAAGGTTTACATGTATGCTATTATTTCAATTTTGTCATCATCAAGAAAGAGTTCAGTAAGTAACTTTTCCTTATTTTTTAAGGAAATATTTCACTTTCGCTCGTGTTACTTTCTCTCGCTCATAGAACTATCTTTTATTTCATTGAGACGGGAAGGTTACAAGTAAGTCAATATTGCGTGTACAAGGACATCGAAGACGCATTTTAAGTCAATATATCGAAAGAAGAAAGTACGATTTCGGCTTAATGTGTTCTAAATATTTGATGTTCTTAAAAAACTATTAAACTGGCTTTAATTTGAGTTGAATAGATAAATATGACAAATCAATAAAGAATATTGCATGAAGGATGACTATTATGAAAATGTGGCTTCATTAATTTAGTGCATTTCTAGGTTTTATGCAGATCAGATATGCCTCAAAATTTGGTGGTTATTTTCCCTTTAGAAAATAACGGTAAAATCCAATTTTTGGATATACGTAGACATTGTATTGTGTTATTGTGTAAAATGGTTTCAGAAATCACAAATCTTAAAGATCTTTGTGGGTGATGCATGTGCTGTATGTTTCTGAAAGAAAATTCCCCTGAAAATTGAGATCTTCTGCAACTTTTTAAGAAAATACGTAAAAATACACAAGTTCATGACGTCACAATTAGCATTAATTAGGACAATTTGGAAATCTATTTGTATTATTTTACTTAATAGAATTTCATTAATTCAGAATAGGTTACATTCTTACATTACTTCCATATCTAAGGAAAAATAATATAGAACCAGATTTGTACTTGTTCTTTCTGCAGCCATATTAAATTGTTATAATAAAGTGTAGAAAAGTCAAAATGATGTAATTGTTATTATTTAAACTTTTTTTTAAAGTAAACCAACACTTATCAAATATATGTATTTGAGTGGATGATCGATGTTAAAATAATCAGCCATTTCAATTGTTATTCAATTTTCATGCAAGAAACACACAGCCTGTGAGATCTGCTTCTCATGGGATTTGTTTGTTCGAGGAATACAATTTCATATATTAAAAACCTGAACCACAATGTCGCCTTTCACTGCAACACGAAATAAATATTTGTCTGATTTCTAGTCATGAAAAGGACAGGAAATCAATTTCGTCCAATTTATTCAACGGCAATGATCAGTGTTAATGTGACAAATCAGTAATTGTACTTTTAAGAGGACTGGATGAATACAAATAGAAATGATCGATATCAACTTTCCTCTAAGGAATCTAATAATATATATTGACAGTGTCTACATTGCAATATTCATGTAAACTAGGTCAGTGCGGGGTAAGATGAATGTTCATTAGATGAGAACATCATTACAAAAGGAAAAATTATGATATTATTATGCCAGAAATAAGGGCAGTGTCAACAAATGGAATATATGGAGAAAACGAACATTATTCAAGTTCAAAGTAGATAAAACAATACAAAATAGGAGCAGAGCAAATACGGACCTCCGAAACTTCACAGGTGGGATCGGGTGCCATAAAGGAGTGAGCATCCCCTGCCAACCGGTCACTCCCGCCGTATGCTCCTTGTCATGATCGGGATATAACGGAGAATATGTCGTCAATTCAGTGTGTAAATAATGGACCAACAATTTGTATGAAAAACGTCAGTCAGCATATAATTATGTGAGAAAAATGATATGTTTGATTTTTCTGCATGGAATTTCAATCATTGAAAAGTCAAGTTTTCATTTTTAACATCAGTTTAATTTTTAAGAAAATCACAGGGTAAGATTTGTATTTTTACCGTACCTTGTTCTTTATCTCGGACAACGATATTGAGAATGTAAATGAATAAATGACCATTCAGTTACAACCTTGCGATCTCATTACTGTCAAACATTAAAAAAATATTGATAAGCCAGACCATCGTCGCAAACCACGGCCAAAATGTACGATCCTCTCCAATTCTGGCCGTGGTTGCATGAGACAAGATTTTCTCGTAGCTCATTAAAGTATTGACCAATGCGAGTAAAGCATAGTCGGAAATTGACCTTTCATGCGACCTTTCAATATCCAATCGCAGTGTACGAAATACTGCTGATGTAATTTGTTGATTTCAATTACGATGGAAACAAAACTTGTCATTGACTGAATATGACGTCACAATAGAGAGGCGTAAATATTCAAGATTACGACACTTTTTCTGATCAAGCAGCCACGGGTAGGAGAGAGCTATATGCGGACTCCGGACCGTGGCTTGAGACGATGAAGCCAGACATACATGTATCTACCTTTTACAAAGCAAATTTATATTAATTACTGACGCAAAAACTCTTTATCAATGTATTTGAAAAGAAATCAAATGATATCAAAGTGCAGTGTCACATTTTTTTTCTTTTTATTTTCCCTATCATAAAACAACTTAAGAAGTAAATAAAATAAATTGATTGACCAGCGAGTTGATTATGTGATTAGGTATACAAAAATGTAATGCAACTAAATTACATTTTTTTCATTATCAAATGCACATATGTCAAAAAACGTTTATCTCATTTATTTAAATTTCAGTTGTTCGCAAATGTCAAATGTGTAAATTGTAATTCAATGGCAAAAATAATCAATTTTGCATTTGAAAAGATTGAGTACACCATTTCTAGCAACCTTTTTCTCTTCCAGCAGCAAAATAAATGCAACAGAACTAGACAGTCATTTACACAAATATAATCCTTAAAATGTTAACTTCTTGAAATATTGATTATAATTCAAGTAACAACCATAAAAAAGCAGTTCATACGCTTTCAGATTAAGTAGACCATTGAGTTGGCTTAAAATATTTCTTTTTTTGGTCTCATGAAAAAGGAATGACATCGCTTTAATGGGAAAAACACACAATACAAAGATTGATCAATACATTATAGGGATAAAAGTATTACTTTTTCTCTATGTATAAATCTAAACGCATTAGACAATGGATTTTGTGAGATGATATTAATTTTGCTCACTAGAATTTGAAAGCTATAGTCCTATTTAATTTACAGAAGTTTGAAAACATTGAGTTTCATAAGACCTAAAAGACTGAAATCCCCGAAGAGAAAAATTTTTTTTTTTATCACAATCAACGCTTTTAGAATCGATTGGTAAGATGTTTGTGTTCACAAATTAATTGCTTGTGTTATAATGATAACGAATTTTTACAAAATGAAATGTAATTAACCCTCTACAACTTACTGAATTGTTATGCAACATACACTTAATGTCACGTCATAGAAATACGACGATACCGTTTTCCCACAAGCACTTTATAGCCTGGTACAAGTTTCTCTAAAGTTTAGGGTAAATAGCATTATAATGTAAAATTTTAACAAGAAAATTACTTTTCTTAATTTATGAGATTAAAGCAAGTATGAAATAGAAGGAATTTGGCAATGAAATGAAAATTAAATAAACATTTAAAAGTGCATGAAAATGCATGATTGCGGGGAAACGGTATATGCGTGATTTTCTGCTAGAAATAGGAAATAGGATATGCGTTAAAATGCATGACTGAGGGGAAGGGGTGTTAATCTGTAAAACATTTTCAAAATGTTCTTTTTAATATAAACATTCCACGAATACAACATTGTACGATTTATTCAGAGAAAAAAATTAATAATAAAATCTTTGTAATTTCTCCTCTGTCAACCGAGAAGATATAATTTACGTGCACTTAAGAAAGTTTAGAACTATTTTAATCATGTTTTGTAGCTTTACATGTATAAGGTTACATTTCAACTATATTAAAAGTATAATCATCCAAATATCGGCATGTATCGACTTAAGAAAAATCTATATGACTTAAGCTTGAAAGAATTTTTAAATGCTGTTGTTTAGAGAATGACCTGTGCATAAATTTTTGATAAGTTCGGAAATGTTAACATAAGGTTAAACATCGATTGATGTCATTTTTTAAACAGTGGTTTGAATGAGAAAATGTGAGAGTTCTTTCATTGAAAATTAATGCAAGAAACACAATACTAAGCAGTGTCATTAGTTAGACTTCAAAGGTTTCTGAATATTCTGTTTAATAGTTAATAATACATTGCTTATTATATTTTATGCTCTTTGGGTTCTTATTATTCGGAACCATTTATCACATCCATGAACTCTGAAATGAAATGGTATCTCCTACAGGTTCCACGGTCCATTACTTTGAACGTGGACTGTGGTTCTTAAATCCCCATGCTCAAGCTTGTACTTGGGTATACATGTACTGCGAAGCAATTCTACCGGAAGTTTAAAATTTAAGGAACCTTTTCATTGAAGAATAGAATATAAACATAGTTTTATATCGTATGTAGTAATTATCAATACAACAAATGGAAATGAGAGAAAGTTTTTTTGTGAATGGCTGATATCTTAAATTTGTTGTTTTGAAAAATTTATGCATTTCTTATAAAAAATTGAAAAGTATAGAAAATTTACATCGAAATAAAATACCTACGAACAGTCTGTCAAATTATTTGAAATCTTGCACTTCCTCTTAGTTTCAAAGCTATATGTTTATCACCCCTTTAATTTATAATCTTTTTTGTTTTCATTATATTTTGTAAATTTATTTTTGTGATAAGAATAATTTGATATTTTTAAAATAAAGATTACCTTTAAACTTAACAATTTTAATAGAAAATATAATCTTCAATTCATGTTTGAGTATCTCTCTTAGAAAAAAAAAACATAACTTAAAAATTGTTGTTAATTTAAAGCATTTATATGTTTTATGCAGAAAAACCTCAAAATGACTCACTAAATACAAAGTAATGTCTGCCACAGTCGCCCACTTCAATTTTTGAGTATATTGTGCAAAATGCTTTGAAAATTACATGTGTCAAAATCTTTTTGGGCTTGTGGGTGATGCCTGCAGAGTATGTTTTCCGAAAGAAAATTCAACTGAAAATTGGTGTCTTCTGCAACTTTTTAAGAAAATAAGGGGAAATGCTCAAGTTTATGACGTCACAATGAGCATTTAGGAAATTATATTGGAAAAACGATTTGTATGTTTTTTCTGCATGGAATTTCAATATTTCAGAACGGATGCATTCAAGTTTCTTCTATAATCTCTTAATTTTAGAAAAATACAGGGCAAGATTTGTATTGAAAACATACCTTGTTCATATTTACAGTATTTACTTTTCAAATACAACTTGTTTTAAAAATATTTTGATGAACCTTATTATATGTATATCATAACTAATTCCTCACCTATTGTAATGTTAGATCCTCCGACAAAACATATGATTATAAGTATAAGTATATTAAACACCGGAAGCCAAAGTCCTTTCTTTCTCACAAGAAACACCTTTAAAGACATGTCCGTTTTTTCCAATTAAATTTCCCTTCAGTTACATAGTCATAGTCTTGGTGGATTTAAATATCCATCTATTTTTGAAGGTCTGAAGCAGTAAATCCATTTTCTTCAATGCAAATTTGATAATTTTTTCTTGGCATATTAGTTTTAATGTATTAATCACCTAATTTTCCAAAGACATTGAATGTAGATGTGTTTTCAAATGTTTTTTGAATTGAGTCAAAACGGAGTAAAACGCATTATGGTGTTAACTGCATATTTCTAATTTTCGAACAATTGTCTATTACTAATCAATATAGTCGCTCCAACGCTCACGTGCCTAAAAGGATGATCTTGAATAGGATAGAACTGTGTCTCTTTTATCAATGTATTGATCTTCAATGTTACTTTATTGCCCGCCAAAGGTAATCATAAAAATTAAAAAAAACTGTTTAATTTAGTGATGCATTTAAAATAACATGACTATGACCTATATCAAATTGTCATACGAAAGATTTAAAAAGGTCTTTGGAGAAACGTTATCATCCGAAGAATGACCTTTGATTAATATATCTGTAAAATATTGAAATATGAAATCCCAACCACTTATCAAATCGTAATCTTCAAAATTAGAATAAAAAATTACTTGAATATGGGTCAGAATCCAAAGTCAAAAACAAAGGGTCCAATCCATGGTACCACAATAGGCTTTTGTGATAAGGAATACACATGTGAATACCTGTTTTTTTTTTCCAACTGTTGAAAATATATTGGCAAGTTTTTAAGTTGTTCAAAAAGACCAAAATCCGAGGCTAAGGTAAAAAAATCTAAATTTTTAGTATTCAATGGAAGGACTTGTCACATACATGTAGAATACACCTGTAAATTACATGTATGACAAGGTTTTCGTGCTAATTATCAAAAAGTTATTCCCAAGGGTGATTTTTCAAAGTGGTTTATCTCAATATTCATGTGACGTATAACAAATCTTGCATGTTGATTTCTTGGAAAATTAGGTCAAACTCATCGTTTAAGGTAAGAAATCAAGTTTGTTTATAAACAAAGGCCATGTCAAAAGAAATACACTCGAGAAACATGATATCCATTGCTCAAACCAATCCAAAATTATTGGCAAACGATTTTGCGGACAAACAAACAGAGAGACAAACAGTCAAAGAAACAGACCTAAGGACAGGTAGACGAACGGGTAATATACTATATGTACCCCGAATCTTTTTTGCAAAATTTTACTAGTTATCGTCAATGTAATATGTGATAAGTCCTGAAATTCAAATTTCAAGACCCACACATTTGATTGCTGTTATTTTGATTGCTGCTTTGTTTTTTTTTCGATAGCCTTGAAATAGATAATATATCAATTTGACTTAAACAGTGTTAATATCTCTATTATGTATCAATTAAACCTTGAGCACATCGAAACACCAAAGTCAGTTTTATATTTAATGGTACTCATATACAAATGTTGTTTATGTGACTAAAAAAATGTCATATACGATGAGATATACGTAGGAAAGGAACTGTTTTCAAGCTCAAAAGTCCACTACTATACTGTAAACCAACTTTTATTTGCTTTCGAGAAATTTTCGCGAGGTTTGCAATAGCAGCGTCGAATATTTATCACCACGGAACCCATCATTATAGTCTGTATCTACTAACAACAGATACAAAGCATGCTTGGTAACGAAAATTAATCGCCGCATACTAGTTTATACCTGGTATATAGCAAAATAAAGTCATCGCGAATGAAAGTTGATTGACATTTTTTGCCCTTCGCCACATAATTCAGCCATATAAGGAAAATTATGACATCAAATAAACACAGTATTAGTTGATTTCCCCGTTATATACCGGAGTTTTCCCCCTCTTTCGATGAGAAAAACACGAGCAAAAGAAAAGTACTTTTTTGTTCTTTTTTTGAATTTCTATAGATTTTAAATTTGGTAAAATAATATTAATTTATTTAAGTGCATATGCCAATAGAAATTTTATCATTAGGAAAAGCGTTTATATCTTGTACTACACTTAGATTTCAAATGTAAAAGTGTCTATTTTATTAAATGGAAAGCTGTGATTGATTTTGTATGCACGCATCATCTGTACTTGATATTCGCTTTAAGCTATAAAATCAATAGCAATGATCTTGTTGAGCTTAAAGAACAATTCACATTCAATTTCGAGCAATGTTCCATGATACCATTTTACAGGGTAATTGATTTCAATTTTGAATCAATTCAACAATGCAAATTTGAAATAATTCTGCAAATAGGTGACTACAGGGTCAAATTGGTAAAGTAGACATTTCTATTGTATCAAATCAAATCATTTTTATGTAAATATTTTTAAAGCTATCCAATGAATTGATATACTCTGAATATATCCTGTTACAATTATCTGAAAGTTTGCAACGGCAACCTTAAAATTAACATTTAACGTCATATAATTAAAAATGTACAATTTTTAGGCCCGTGAATCGAACCATTTCAGAGATAAATTGTTTTTGTTCTGTCTGTCTGTTCGTCTGTCAGACTGTTGTCATTTTGTTTTAAACTTAGTCTTAATATTCTTTTACGCTGAACATGCTATGTTTCGTAGGCTTATTTTATATTACGAATGTAAAATATTATCATTTTTTTTGTGTACTGTTATAAAATTAGCAGCTCTGAACACTGTTTCAATTATGAACGGCTGATTCTAAAAATACTTTTATTTGAAAATTATTTATTGCGTTGTTTAATTGTCGTCAATCTGTCAGCTTAAAAAAAACTTTAAATTATGATGACAGGTAAAAATCAAGTAACGAAAACATTATTTAATATTTGGTTTATAGAAATAATGATTGATAAAAGCTCAGGGGATGCTTACTTCTTCATAGCACCCGAGCCTCTCATCTGAGGTCTTTGGAGCCAATTTTTTGCTTTGCTCCCGCTTTGTATGGTTTCAATGGGCTTTTGAGGTTAATTACTGCTCGTTGTTTCCATATTTTAAAAACGGAATTCTTTTTTTTCACAGCAATTATGAATATACAAATTATTTTAACATATGATATGTAAAAAATAAAACAAATACATGTAGGCAATTTCTTGTATAAAATACTTCTGCCTTCATATGCATTAAAAAATTAACATTTTTTTTAGTATAATTAGAAAACTAAATATCAGCTTAATGATATACCAAAAGCACTTCTTTAAGAAAATTTCGAACTTTGATGAGTTTATACTTTCAAAACAATAGATGGTTAAAATACATTAATTGAAATCTTTTTTTCGTTATAGAGGTATCTATAGCCAGTGTAATAAATTGTTCTTTCTCCTCTCTCAGTATCTTAATTTGGAACAGGATTCTTTTTTTAAAAAAAAACAACAAACAAATAAATATTCACTAATGTTTAAGAAAAAATAAATATCTGCCAATATGTGCGCATTAATTTATCTTATTTTATAGATCAACAGTGTTTACCATAACAATGTACGTCTACTAAATAAACATTATTCGAGACTATAAACATTGACAGAGATTCTTCAAAATTTAAAGTATAGACAACTTCTTTGTACATGCCATTCTAATTAAAAATAATAAATTTCACAAAAATAAAAAGTTAAAGGGAAGATAAATCTTGGTATACAGGCTTTCCACAATGAACAGATACAAAATAACTTTTACAAGGAAACTGACGTTGGCCATGTGCAAGCTTATGGTGTTTTTGAAGTCTGTTTTGGTTTTAACATCTTCCACTTCTTATCTCTAATTCATCTACTGCAATCAGTCCGGCGGAATCTAGAACGCCATATATTTGCTGATAAGTGGAAAGAAGAATAAAGAATAAAACAATTTAACAGTATAATATAATATACTTTTTGAATGATGGATGCAAAGATTCTGTTTGTACCTTAAATGTGTATAACCCATAATTATTGTTTTGTTTTGGATTCTTCGTGCTTTAATTTTATAAATGATTCGTGTGAATTGTGTTCATACGCAAAATATTCTGGATTATGGATTTTCATAGCTGCAGAACTGTAGCTCTCCAAAACGATAACATATTGACAGACCAGACAGCTACAGTGTCACTCACTTAAAAAAGTAATATTTATTGCGCACAAAAATGCGTTGTTTCTCGATTTATTTCACCATGTTCTTCGAATCGCCATCACAAAATATTACAAACTGTGAATTTCTAACATATTTTAACCAATTCCCTCAACCATTGTAAATAGCCCATTTAGGCCTGAAAATAAGACAATCGAAATTTTCGCCGATATAGTGCGCTTCGTACATGACTTGCACATATAGGTTAGTTGTGGAAGTAATGAAAGAATATGTTAGTAACACACATGATAGTAACACATGCTAGTAATATTTTTAGATATACTTAGAAATAAATAAAAAAAAACAACGCATTTATGTGCACAATAAATATACACTTCTTTCAATTGCTAGAACTGCAGCTCTCTGATCGTACATCGCACTGCATTTTAATTACAGCTTGGAACATCTAGAGTAAGCTAATAAATCGATGTTCTAGGCAAATGGCACTCACTAGAACAGATGAAGCAGACGCTCTGTAATTTCCGGTTACCGCCATCCAGTATCCCTCCGAGGATGTGTTAGAATGCCATATCCATTTAGTGTCGTAGAGACCGATAAAAACCGATGATCCCTTCATATAATAACTGAACCTAAGGCAGTAGTCTCCATCTATATGTGTAGAGAAGCAGTATAATAACGTGTTTGGGGATGCAATAAATAATTTAAACTGAGCATGTACTTATAATAAGCTATTTCGAGAGACAAGAGAATATCTGAGACCATAGTTTTTAAGAAGTATTAACTAATAAGGATAAACATTAAATTTAAATGGAGAGAGTTCAAACGTTAAAATGATTGTCGAACGTTCCATGTCTGATAGAATAAACGTTCCGTAATTATGATTGGAATCGAAGTAAAACAAAGGCAGATAACATATTGTATGTAAAATACAAATAATTCCGAATGACTACGTAGAAATTTGAGGCAAAAAAAATCTGAAAGATATGAGCATGTTCAGCAGAGGTAAGTTAATTCCTTTTTACATAAATTAAGTATACTGTAGATTCTTTATTTTTCGCGAGTACTTATTATTGCGAATGGTCTCTTCAAAGTAAAATCGTAAGAATAATAATTCGCAAATGGACAGTTGGTAAATAGATTTAACTTAGATTTCAGCGCCATTTTATTTAGCGTGTGATGTTTCACGCAAAATTATACGATAATTAATTCCACGCGTATATTTAAGAATCTACAGTGGTTAATAAAGTCAGTTAAACATTTGGAAGTCAAAATTAATATCGAAACATTTCTTATAATCTTAAGAACTGAATAAAGTATGGACTAATGTTACCCAGATTATATTGGAAAACAAATATAACAAAAATTAATCTGCATACGTTTTTTTTTGTTTATTTTTAGTACACTAACAAATATAACGAAAATTAATCTGCATACGTTTTTTTGTTTATTTTTAGTACACTAATAAAGTCTAATACGTGTATTCTGAGGTTCTTTAATCATTGTGATGTCATACATGCACGTAAATTGCTATTTTTACGACACGGCGTCATAGTTTTAACAGCAGAAAGATGTTAGGCTATTTAAATCCGCTGAAAATATCTCTGTTTGGATGTCCAATGTTAATTCATTTTTCATGATTAACTGTCTTGGTTCAGTAGTAATATTCCGCTTGGGTCGAAAGCGTGAATGAGGGCTTAGAAAGCCTCGCCCGTTATCACGTTTTCTTCCCCTCGCCAAAATATTACTTCAATTTCAAGATATTAACCATGTATTTTAGATGTAAACATGTCACTTTCGTAAACTGTACAATTTTACTGAAAGTAATAAACAAACAAAAACCACAAACATGTTATATCATGAAAATATTACACAATTACCCGTGAATGTATTCCTTGGTGTAGCCAATGAAAAGGTTGTTACAGTATCAATATACGCATAACCAGGGGTATTTCTAGCTCCACTTGGGGGATCCAACCACCATTTGTTCTGAAATTGAGTTAAGCAAGAATCAATTAAATTTATCTAATTTAAACTATTTTATTCATTCGTAAAGATACACAAATCCTTATATTTTTTATAAGAATTACTTGACGAGGCTTATCGAGTCAAAATATAAATCTAATTAACACATCGTGGTTGTAGTGTGTATGCGAGGGTAACATAATTTGTTTCAAGAATAAAACTTGGATCTGGCAGAAAAGGAATCTATTCTAATTATGTTATTTTCGATGATTATATAAAAATGTTCACTAATTGAGACCAAATACATTGTTAGGTGTTATTCGTTTTGTTGGTTTTTAAAGACTGTTCTATTGCTTTAAAGATGGAGTAGTCTAAATAATAAATATAATGAATTATCTTTAACCATTGTGAACTTTTCTAACAAAAATAATGAATACTCCCACACCAGACTTTCCTGTAGTCGTGTTTGTATCATCCAGCAGGTATTGGAACTATCGAAATGGCAGGCTCTATTGAAGGTTGATGGTGAACCTTGAAATATATTTTTTTTAAATATATATCTGATTCAGTTTTTCAACAAAAAAATTGTTTCTATAAATAATAAAGAGAAACTACATATGATATGAAAGATGTTTGAGTTTCTGATTAACAAAATCTATGTGTTTTTAAAAGATCAGATCTTTCATTAATCTGTTGGACTTCCCATGGGTGCAACTGCCCCAAGTAATAAGCATACCTAGTTTTGAATTCATATGAAGCACAATTTAGAATCTTATACGCGAATCTAGCCTTCAATTTTACATTCCATACCTTGACGCACTACAAGTAATATCAATCATATTAATTATTTCCATTCATATATCACCGCTGTGTATCACGATGAGCTTGAATTTAGAGAAACCAAAGAGTCTGACGCATTTATAAAAAGATGTCAAATATAATTTGTAACTTTACAACCAAGCTTTGCAATTAACTTGATGACTTTAAATTTGCAATCATCTTCTTTGCTTCACACAGGTCTATATCTCTCTTAGTTGATTAATGTGCAAATGTGCTCTATAGGTATAAACAGTTTCTAAATTTAGGTAAGTAATTAAGAAACAAATTGATAAAAACAAGAGTATCAACAGTCTCCTTTAATGACAACCTTTTCTACATTCTACATGTATGATGGATACCAGTACCTTGCCAGCAAATACAGCAAGTCAATACTAACTAGCGTTATTCATACTACACTGTAATTGTAAGGCATATTTCAAAATGGTCGACGGATTTTTCCATAATTTCCGTACATGATAAGGAGCACATGTCAGATGTGACCGATCTGTATGGAATGCTTACTCCTCCATGGCACCTGATCCCACCTCTGATTGTTTTTTTAGAGGTCTACTCCAGGTATGAAGCTTGAATACTGTTCGTATTTTTCATTTTATTCATATGATTTTTTATATGAATGAATCTAGAAAAATACATATACATTAGAGGATAGTTTAGATAATTAAAACAGTGCTATGTCTATCAAATAAATATCATTAAAACTTATGTGTGACCCGGACCGTGGCTCATTACCTCCACCTGTACTCGCCCTTAAGAAGAATTTCTGGCCACTGGAAGGAAGATAATCCTTGGAAAATCTACTATTGAATCGTATCATCATTTGATTGCTTTCTGATACTATAGGGCTGAAAGGATTGCAAAACCTTGAAAAAGAAAAAAAAATTAAATATGCAGAGCCATTTTTCGTTTCTATCTCATTCATCTCAAAGTCAATGTTAACATATTTGGTTCTGGCTGTCTGTCTTTCATTTCCATCAAATGCCAGCATATAAACATTGAACTAATTCAGAATAATTCTGAATGGAAAACTCATTGAATGGGTAATCATTGTTTTTTTATTACCTCATTTTGGTGACAATGTTAGATTTTTGTTTGAAAAAAATTAAATACTAATGTAAACACAATGAATATGACACAAGCATTCTTTCTTTTTAGCGTGTCCAGTTTGTCAATTCAAACGAATGGCAATTTTATTTAGAATTTCAACACGTCAAAGCTCCAGAGTTACTTTTAAAATATTTATAAAAATTAATGTAGACAAACAAATTACTTGGGACCAATGATTTCCGTTGACGTATAGCGAACTTCGATCCAATGGTAACAGTAATTACTTGAAGATCTTCTAAGATTCAATTCATTGTTCATCACTTCAAGTTTAATTTTGGAACCTTGTGGTGCCTAAAAAAGAGCACTCGTTTTCAGCCACAATTTCAGACATTTCATTGACTACAGTGTTCTTGCTTGATTCAAAAGATTTCATAGACTACCAACTTGATTTAATTTGAAGTTTTATCATTGCTTCCATTTTTAAAGTTATCTAATTCCTCTTTGAAAGTTTTAAAAACATATATAACTTATTTAGAAAAATATCTTCAGTTCTAGACATGCATTCTGAGTATATAAATAGATGTAAGATCAAAATGAACTTAAATTTCTCTATGTTTTTTATTTACTCCCTCAGTATAATAAAAGAAATAAGTATAATACAGAAATAATATTTTCTGTAATCAAATTCAATTTCTTTTATCACAATTAAATCCTGTCAAAGATTTTTTAAACATTATACAAAATTCAAAGTAGAAAAAAGTTTACAAATGACGGAGAATATTTTACTAATAGATTAAAGTTTGAGCATACAACTCACATAGGAACCTTTCAGGTTTTCCAGAGTAAATTAAGAAAACAAAAAGCCCCTCCTGAATAAAGCAGAAAGTATTTTTACAATTCATACCGTAATCAAAATGGTGCACTCTTTGTCAACAGGATAGGCATTAGGGTAGTTGATTGACTTCAAATCGCTATATCCTATGGAGTTCAGACTTAAAATTCCACCGCAACCTTTAGCATAAATTAAATGATTCACATCTAATTAACAATCCACGTTATAAGATACATTACATGAATCGGCTTAGCTAGATTTTTAATTTGCTTTCTTACATGACAACGATACAGCCAATTTTATATTATAGAACATTTTATTACATACAATATTGTTTTTATTTGATTGTTACATTGAAGAAAAAGAATTGCAAGATGTAGTCCATTGGCGGGTTTGATTTGTTTTGAAGCTCAAAAGAAACCAAAATAATCTAATCTTAGCATCGATTTTCTTATTTATCCCTCTCTATTCTAAATGACCTTCAGTTACGTGTATTACCTGGATCAGACTCGACTCCTTGGCAGATGGTTCCGGTTAAGCCATCAGGACACACACAGTCGCAGTTCTTACCAACAAATCCGCCATTTAGGCAAGATGGTTTGTTGACACATTTTGCTACAACATGACAAGAAAAAAAACTGAATAAACATCCAACAATAAGTGGTTTTACTCTTCATATTTTTTTCTGTACTACTGCTACTGACTTTGTAAAACTTTTTTTCTAGCAATGTATTTTAAGAACAATATTAATTCATCTCAATGAGGTATTAATTCTCTCCAACTGCAACATACTATATACGAGGGCTGTTCGGAAATTATTGAGACAATTACATTTACGCCACAAAGCACGGAGATAACTTCATGAAAAATCATCAACATTTTATAAAGAACGATTTAAACAATTATGCAAAATTTCTAATTCCTTTGATAATAAGAAAAGTTTCGGTGAAATGATAAACATGCATATGTCTTTCGACCCGGAGCAGCATTGCTACGTCATTTAACGTTACGTCAGCCGGAGATAATTTCGCATGTAAAACGATCGCGAAGCGTTTAATACTTTTCCTTCTTTGTTATTACATATAACTTTACAAAAATCAAACAGTCTCTTTCCTCAACCTATTCTTTAAAGATGTATGGGGTTGCTATCCCAGTATAAAATTTTCATTTGTGTGAAAGGATAACTGAAAAGAATCATGCAGTGCCGATTTATGCAACGCGGGTCAACGATATAAATATTGTAACGATATTAATATCGTACGTAATAACTGATGGTTGTCCAGTGCTTTTGATTTCACTCTGGTTGAATTAATTGTAAAAAAAAAAGTTTATCAATGAAAAAAAAACCAACACATTATCTTTTCTCATTGTTATTGTTTTAGCAGGTCGTCCTGCCTGGAAAAGAGTTCTACATTGCGATACACCAAATTTTAGGTATGCTGGCTGCTGCGCCCTCGACGTCAAAATCCATTTTAATTTTCGTTCTTTGCAGATTTCTCTACCGCGCTTAATTTTTTAATTATCTACGTATTTGTGATCAAAATTCTAACGAAGCTGCACAACATGAATTTGAAATAAAGCTGAAAAATTATACACATAAGCTGAATTATTTTCGCTCTTATTATGGGTCCATGAAGAGTTAGAACGTTGGTGTTACATATTTTCAATATCTGATTCTGTGAATGCTCCGGGTACCCTTACTATTGACGCATTTATGTAGCATTGTACAGAAAATATTTAATATTTTTAAAATCTTTTTGCTTTTATTAATTCTAAATGTATGTCAAACGTATATGGAAAATTTCACCGAAAGACGTTCATTAGAAAGCAAAATACATGTCTCAATAATTTTCGAACAACCCTCGTATATCATACAAATGAACAAGTATATGCTTTTATAAAGAATTTTAAAGTAAGGACGCAGTAATAATGATATGCTTCATATATTAAATGATTCAAATGGTTCATGCTATAGAATTTAATCAGGTGGCCCTTTGTTACGGTTCAGTTGAATGATACGGAGATAGTAGATTCATAGTTCAACAATATTCATTAGTTTAATTAAAACATAAGATTTAAATAATTTTACAAAATTTATAGAAGGATTTAATTTTTTTTCCACACAGATTCCATTCTATTTCAAGTCTATTCTTTTTTTTATTTCTTGAAAAAAATCTACCAAGGAAAATGAAATCCCCAGATTGAATGCAGAAAAATAGAAAGTGCTTAATTATAGGAAATCTTACATGAACACTGATATGCAAGTGTGATTTCCTTCACGTCTAAATGTGTCAGACCTTCTGACGATTTTATCAAGCCTTCTAATTTCCTGTCCTTCAAAGTCATTGTCTTTAATCCTGTTTTCGTAAATGCCTGCAAAATTTCATTTTAAAAAAGACAATCATGATACTTTCAAGCAGAGTGTTAAGAATTTCCATAAACACTACTTGAAGGAGAACTGTATTTTACATGTATCAGGTGGAATTCAAGTTCAGGAATATATAGAATTGGATTTAAAGTTTGTAATCAATCCATTTTTAAGTTGAAGTATAATGAAATGTTAGTTGATTTGAAAGATATAATATATAAACAATAAATACGGTTTTAAAAAAAATATTTGAATTTAAATCATCACAGTGTAAAGTATTTATTTCAACGCATCAACGTAACATTTTATACTATGGTTTATCACATATTTACCCCTTTACTCAGTGTATATTTATTACTGATTAGATTTTTTATATCCTCTGATGTGCCCTAAAAAGTTTTTTTTTTTTGCTGGAAAATGATGACGTTAAGAAATAGTATGGATTCACATATAATTAAAACAAAGTTAAACACTGATGCATAAAACATATGATAACAAAAACATGTCATAATTTATGCATATGGTTGGTCATGATTTTTGCCAGCTCTTATATGTTCTGCTCAGGACACAACTCGTTGAATAAAAAATCATATACAATCACAAATCGTGGAATATCCTACACGTCGTGCACAATATCAACAATGTAATGCAGACATGTCAAAATTATCATTTTAACAAATTATAAAGAGGATACCGGTAATCAAAATGTTTTCTTGTTGAATATGGAGAATATTCAATGTTTTGTTGTTGAATATGGAGTTTATTTTACAAGCGGGTTAGGATTTCAAATTAAAATATATTTTCATGAGTGTTAATAAACTCGCGTACAGTGCAGGGAACTAATTTTGTTACATAAACCAGCATCAGGATCAGCATAAGTAGGATCAGGATAGAGCTAGCATCAGCATCAGCATTAAAAAAAACAGCATTACTTGGATCAGCATCAGCAAGCAAAGGATAGAACTAGCATTGACCAAAGTGAAAACAGATAAAGGAAAGTCATTTAATACAAATTACAAATAAAAATTATCCCAAAAATTATTTTTAATGGCTTAAAATAGCGATGCTGTTTTTGAATTATCCACTTCTGGCAGGATAATCCTACTTCCGGTAGCATATCTAGCATAGACCTAGTTTCGAACCAGCATCAGGATAAGGATCAAACCAGGATCAGGATAAGGATAACTAGCATCAAAATCAGGAAGCAAAGGAAGCATCAAAATCAGCAAGCATAGGAAGCACCAAAATCAGCATTGATGCTGTAACAGAATTATTTCCCTGCACTGTATATCTTTATGCAAATATAAAAAGAATCTTGTTTCATGAGCGAATAAATTTCATACTATTCAACTACAATGAATTAATTTCTCTCTTTTTTTTAAATTACTTTAAGAAGAAGGTACAGTTTGAGCTTTATTGTGCTAAAAAAATTTAATGTTCTTTAAAAGTTTAAATTAGCTTCAACAATAGTTGAGTAGATGGATATGATAAATCATCAAAGAGTATGGCATGAAGGAGGACCTCTCTGGAAATATGCCATCAATGATTTGGTACATTTAAGTCTCAAAATGACTCATTTCTGTGCAAATTTTTCCTGTAGAAAATAGTGTCTGCCACCGTCGCCCACTTTAATTTTTGGATATATTATGTAAAATGCTATGAAAAATCACATATCTCAAAATCTTTCTGGGCGACGGTGAGAGTTTTTCTGCATTTCTGACATTTGTCACACATTCTTTTACGATACCATTTGATATACAGTACTTTCAAACTTTGAAAGAATATTTCAATCTAATGAATTAATTACAGTAAATCACTGTTTAAAATGTAATAAAGGAAAAATACAATACTTCTTAAAAATCAATTCATTGATTGCAAAGAACAATATGCGGTATATTGCATATATTTGCCCACACAAAAGTCAAATTTTGAAAACTTCCTCAAATGTGCTGAATTCAATAAATTGTATGAGAAATATAAATCAACAGAAATTATTATAGTGTCAAAGCAGTGTATTCACAATTTTTTGTTTTTATGACGTCACAAACTAGTCCGATTTTATATCCTTTTTCAGAAAGAGGACAAAATGGACAAAATTTCAACAATTTTAGCTTTAAAATTTATACAGTGCAAGTTTGTTCAGGAACAATATTGACATATTTTATTGATTTTATCATTCTACACATTATATCAAAATATTGATCCTGAACACACAATTTGCGCTTGGTGACTTTTACTCAAAATATCGACGAAATATGTTCATTTTTCTGTAAAATTTATATAAAACTGAAATTTACGTCATGTTTGTGACGTCATTACGTACATATGGCGTCATTACTTATGAAAATATTCAGTGCTTTGAAGTCAGCATATACCCCCTGTTTAAGAACTTAAATATATCTCCATCAAAGTTTGATTTGGGGGACAAATATTGGTTATTACCGAATAAAGTTCTTTAATATTATATTATAAACAAGTTTATTCAAACTATGAACCTACGTGTACCTAAAATGTGTTGATGTTAACTTTATAACTATAACTCATGTGGCTTTAAATTTTGCTAAAGGGAAGTTTTATAGCACACATACTGTTAATCCGTATTGTAAAATTGATGTGACGTCATAAGGCGTCCTGTCGTGGGAACCTAACGAGAGCCTCTCCATATTTTGGTTCTGTTTCCCTCCCTGTATCTGATCCCAGTGCATGATCACGTGATCATCTCTATCTTTTCGCTGCTGTTCATGGAGTTGTCCGAGAGCATGCATAATTTCATGAATAACTGTCCTTTGCTAGATATGAAAATAAAGGGAAACTAATAATAAAACCGATTATTAAATCCTTGAAAATATAATTTCCTATAAAAAAACAAAACGAATTACATATTGGTTCAAACATATTTTGCTTTCTTGCCAGCATTTATTTGATCTAAATCATTAAAAATTTAGTTAATCAACCAAGTCTTTTTGGTTTTTTTACCTTGCATCATCAGCAAAAATTTATTTTGTAAAATAATGACATATAATGCACTCAATTTACCGTAAAACAATAAGAAGCGTTTAGTCCTATCTGCTGCTCCCCATTTCCTGTTCTGCCTACAGCGGAACTGCATGCTTTTCTGATATAGAAAAAAGTACGGTGTGTATGGTTCAATGTCTTAATTGGAATGATATTTTAAATTTCAAATTAAAAATCTTACCCGTATGTGAAATAAATATAATCCTTGTGTGGAAGAGATGACCAATCGGCGGAGGCACCAGGGACAAGACGTATGCATGTCTTCTCTGTAACTTCCCTGATTGCCTGAGTCACTATTTGTCGCTGCCGTGTAGTAACTTAAAAATAGCATCACTATTATCTTTTTTTTCTTTGCATAAAATTTGGAAAATTTGAAAAATAATAATAAGTTTAAGAGACACCAATCCCTTGTCTGTTGATGCATATTATTTTTTAATTGGAATAGAAAGGTATCTCAATAATTGATATGAAAATTTAATATCTTTCCTTGGCAAAAAAATTACTCAACTTTTTAGAAACCTATAATGAAAAGCAAACACGTTTCATGTGTTTAGAACAAAATAACAGGGAGCATATTGGAGACAAGGTGATCTTACATTTTGAGTCAACATAGTATGGTATGTAGCCATATTCCCACAGCTTTACATAACGCTCAGCAAAGTTCCTCTTATCCTGCAAAATTCTGCAACTTTGTTACTGTTTAATTTATTAAATCTTAATTTTTTTATCAAAAGTTAAAAATCTTTATTTTTATGGGAAAAAGTTTTCTGTGATAAATCGTTAGTTTGATTAATTATCTGATAATTTTATTTTTGAACATTAAAAGTAATTGCAGGTTTGTATCGCCTTACCTCTGACGTTGACTTGTTCTTCTTATCCTGAAAGTTGATTTCATTAGAAAGGGTAATTTTTTAACATAAACAATCCATAAATTTCGCGTTCAAAGAAGAGTTTTAAAATAAAATTTCAGAGTTTTTTTAATTTTTGGTCATATTTCTCGGAATTCAATAGCAAATTTTGATAAAGATTCCAAATATTTCTAATAAAAAAATTATTTTATGATTTATTTCACACGTAACTACAGTAAAGAGAATGGGTAACGCATCATGTTGAAGTTTTGTAATATAGCGCAAATACAAAGAAAAATCGTCGAGTTGAGTACATTTATATCCATTCCAAGGCTTAATCATATTTTCATAATGTGCCTTGTACTGAAGAGATCAATTTAAAACGAGAAAGTAGTATCGGTTGAATTCTATCGATGAATTCAAATACACTAGTGCTAAAGTTATTTGCTGCACTTGAAACTATCTATTGAGTCTATTTATCAAATCGATGCATAGTAACAAATTATAAATGCTTTTGCTAGGAGGTCTTTCTTGCAATTAAAACTGCCCAGTTCCCTATCATAAGAACAATCTAGAGAAGTTTTCTTTTAATTCTGCCACTTCCAGGATTGTTTCTATTTTTGCATTTAGCAACGCCTCTAAATTTTTTTTGAAAAGTCTTTTTTTTCCCTTTTATACTTGCATGTATTTTTGGCATTTTGTTTTTTGTCAAAAGAAAGGTATTTTGTACATCCATTATAAATATCTCATTACTGTTTGATACATTATTTCTTTTAACATAAACGGAATTCGATTATTTATTTTTTTTTTTACAAAAAGGTGATTGTTATCAGTACTAAAAAGAACTTAGTCACCTGCAAGAAATACTTTCATCAACGCCTTTTTTTATTTCAATAAATGCATACCGGTATATATTCCATTCAAATTCAGATTTGTGTCCGCAAGCAATGTAAATTTAAAGTGGTCTTTAGATAATTTAGATAAAGATCAAATTTATTGACGAAATAAAAAAAACACTTCATATAAAAAAAACCAGGTCATCAGGTCACAATAAAGATACAAATCTATCAACGTTGTTCTTGAAGTTAATAGACTTGTGACAAAGGGGAGGTAAGGAGACAGAAAGGATAAAAAAGGTACAAAGGCGAGAATCAAATTATGCAGATTATCAAAGTAATGTACAGTGAAAACTATCTCCTCCGACACCTGTGTAGTCCGACACCCTGTCTATTCCGATGCAAAAGTCCAGTTCATGTCGGATAAGACAGGTTTCAGTGTATTTTAAAATTTACGTTGCTTCAAAAACAATAAATTCTAACATGTTTATATTTTATCATAAAATATCAAAATAATGAGTTTGAAAGTTTGAAAGAACAAGCATATGATGATAGAAATGTATGTGTAAAGTTTTGTATTTAAAAACTTTACCTTAGGATAAATATGTCCATCAAATTTTTCAGCAATTGCTGATTTCTTCTTTGAAGGGTGAATACCATTGGGCTATGAAAACAATGCAAATTTGTATTGCAACTTAGTTTGTAAAATTAATATTTAAATGGGAAATAAATTCAATAACATATTATATTGAAAAGTGACAATTGAATAGTTTTAACCGCTTTACAATTTGTATTTATTGTAGTGAATATAAAATTATATACTAGTAAAGAAAATAAAATATTTCATTATTCAGTAGTATATTTCTAATTTTTTTGTACTAAATCCATACCATATGAGGTTTTCCGTTTTTATCGAATACAATCATTGTCTGCAGGAGGTCAGCTATTGCGTCATCCTGGCTATGGGGATGTTCATACTTGTAAAGAAAAAAATGTTTAATCAATTTGATTCATCATTTAAATTTTGACCGGGATTAAAAAATTTATTTTTCCTCAAATTTCACAATTTCATTTCAATTTCTTTTAAAAGTATTATTAACAAAAATATTCTTCCAAGTTGTGTCTTAAAATAATGAAATATTCACAAAAAATGAGTTTTATATTCATAAATAATTCTTTTTATATGATTATAAGTATATCAAGCCTTCCTTTACAATTGAGCCTTTACAATTTTATTAGACGTTCATACTATGTATTTATTTACAGAAATTTTCAAACCGTAAAGCACCTTATTTGCGAATAAAACGTTTTTTTCTTTTTCTCTGGACAAAAATACGAAAAAATCATATAAAATGAAATTAATGCATTAAAGAGTTAATTATGGTCTTTCTTAGCTTATACCATTTCTAAAAAGGATTAATTAAAGATCTATTAAATAATTTTTGGTTTGGTATTACGCCGAAACATACGATCTTGCTACATGTATAGGAATTTAAAATTTACAAAAAAATATTGGAATTTTTCTCATTTTTTTTATATTTCTTTCTACTCTGTACCGTATATATATGTCAAATGACATCGTTTTAATATCAATGGTTGTGATGTTTAAATCGTTTGAGCAAAAAGATGATGAAGTCAATCAAAAGTAGATTCACACATAACTCCTGCATAAGACATCTTTCTTTCTTTTATTCAGCAATATAACTTTATCCCATGTGGGTTTAATATCTCAGTTGATTTGATACGCATGCATATGGTATACGTATGAAAGATTTCTAAAACGAAGTACATTGTTGACAAAGAAGTTGATGAAACAAGAATATCAGCAGTATCATTTAAAGTCCTTAGTACGTTAATTCTATGATACTATGGTCGATACAATGATCTTGCCAACAAAACAATCTATGAATAACTTAAATCCTAACTAAAGTGTTTCATGCTTATTAATACTGTAAGGACATTATTTACATACTGAATAGTACACAGACTTTTCCTTTACTTATGTTCATAACAAGGAGCAAACAGCGGGTATGACGGTGTCTTTTCTATTCTCACAAAAGAAAAACGCAAATATATATTTGCCGACTAGCCCAGGAAGCATATTGGGGAGCCGGACGTTTATTTAATCATATACATTATACATTCAAACACAATATACATATTACACACATCATATAACTTCCTTTTAAATGTATAAAAGGAAAACCTCTTATTTAATGCGTCATTGATGCAACACTTGATTGGCCAGGATGAAAACCAGAGATAAAAAAACTTATGACTTTTTCAAAGAAGAAAAACCTCTGGAAACCTTTTGCCCTATAATATATGACAGTGTCTAAAATGTAATTATGATAAACAATTATCTAGCATATAATCATAATTATATCATTAAAAAAAATTTGACGTGTCTTCTTCGGAAGACGGGCTAGAACTGATTTCTCGTGCTATTCGAATACTTCTCATAGATTCACACCACGTGACTTTAAAACTCAATTTCATTGGATACCTTATTTCCGAATCGATAAGACAATTATTTTCCGCTAATCTCCGAACCGCGGAAAATATTAAGTCTTTTCTATTCTCACAAAAGAAAAACGCAAATATATATTTGCCGACTAGCCCAGGAAGCATATTATAGAAAATACCAAAGTTAGGATGCGAAGAAAAATGCACAACTGAGGAAAAAGGGAGGGAAAAAATAGAAATTACAATCCTAATTTCTTAGATACAGCAATACAATTCTCAAACTTGTCTACTATGTACATATCTTTACTAGATTCACACTTCCATCGACCATGCCTTTTAATACACCTTTCATTGACACTGGAAGCTACAGCCGCAGTAGCCCCGCCTGCTCTGAGTGAATGTAAACCAAGATTTAAACCCTGAACTAACTTTTTTCAGACTAGAAATAATGTTTTCTCTTGTAGCCGTATAACTAAGTGTTTTGTTCTTATATATAACAATGTAGAAAAACAATGTGACCTACAACAGGTTTCAATAAAAAAAAAAAATCTGTTGAAATCAAACTAAAGTCTACTAACATAATGAACTTTTTAAACATATCGGGTGGACATGCACTTGAAGATCCTTTTGCTACCGACAGCTCGTTGCCTTGTCTGTATTAATGTTTTACTTTTATTAATGTAAATACACAAAATGCTTTCAAAGACTTGGACATCACAACATTTTAGATACACTTTAGATGTACTTAATTTGTCATATATCAAAAAAGTTTCAAAACTCCCAAGAATCATGATTAAATTTCTGATGATCAACACGTAGTTAGAACTCGCATACAAATCACACAGTCGAATCAGCATCTCGACCGAAAAGGATCTTTTCTGCTGACTGTAGGAGTTGAGAAGCGTTTAGATGCTTCTTGTAGACACTTGATATAAGAATTATTATTTGGATCCGCAAAACCGTGTAACTCGTGAAACCACTTTATAGAATAAATCACTTGATAATCACATGAGACGACGAACCATGTCCAGCAAATGAGAAATGTACATTGCGCTGTGGACGGGCTGCGCCGGTAAACAATGAAAATCTTGTTTATCTGCAAACATTTTCCATTTTCTAAAACTCCCATGGTACGTTTTGATAGTATTAAAACTTTTTTCCTGAAGAAAGTATTCCAAAATCTTGTCAGCTAGATCGATCAGAAAGTCACTTCCGGCTCCGCTTCCGGCCACATCAGCTCTTTTTCTTGCATCACGATGTCTGCCAAATAAAACAAAAATTGTACTGATCAAATCTGCATGTAACTATGCAATCGAAAATAAACGGGGTTGTTACAAAAAACCCTTTTCTGTATCAATCTTTCTGGGCAATATGAAGCTATCAGAAATATTATTACAATTTTGCAAAAATAGACCAAAAGTGAGCTGATATCCATTTTGGAAGAACTAATGTCCCAACCGCGTTTTCAAACAAAACCTTTTTTTTATTTTTGTCCCTAGAAATTACAACAGGGGGAGGCACAAGCCACATCCTACCCCCAACCCAAGAAAATTCAAAAGCATCCACTCGCCACTAGTACCTGGACACCATGACTTTTAATATAAAATCTGACATTTTGTATTGTAATGTGTTGCAAATGCATCAGCTTCGTGTGGATTCTCATAAATTAGACAAAATGCCTGGTGACTTTATAAGAAAAATAAACTCTGTCGTTGATAAACAGAAAGGTAGTACGTTAAATACAAAATATCTTTTCTGACCCCTAATTGTCCACGAAAATCCTATATGCAGTCTAAAACCAATCAAGGCTTACCTGATCTATTATAAGCCATTGTGAAATAATTAATTACTACATGTACAGGTTTGTCATTACCTCTGAAATGCATTTTTTTTTAATATGAATGCAAACACCTGTTTCGACCTACCTGTCTAAATACCTGTTTAACTGACCCACCGAACTTACATGCTGTACAGAGCACTGAACCGTGAAAAACACAATGAAAGAGAATTTGAATGGAATTCTTTGTCTGATCTTATAGAATCTCTGTTTTAATAAGTGTCTAAAATACTTATCTCTAAATCGTTGATTTTCTTTTTGTAATGCCTCGCCCAACGAATTTCTGATTTAGATGTGAGTGACTTGTCTTTCTTCTAATTGTGTAGTCTGAATGACGTGTCGTAGGATGAAAACGTTGCTCGTTGTTGTTTTTCTTTCTAATTGGCCCTCGTCTGAGCCCTAAATATCTTCTTCCCGTCGTAGGAATCATCTGTTTTGGGGTTAGTTAGCTTGAATTTGCAAATTGGGACTGATGTCGGCTTCCCCGAGATCTTCCATTGTAAAATTTGACGTGTCTTCTTCGGAAGACGGGCTAGAACTGATTTCTCGTGCTATTCGAATACTTCTCATAGATTCACACCACGTGACTTTAAAACTCAATTTCATTGGATACCTTATCGATAAGATAGGAATCGATAAGACAATTATTTTCCGCTAATCTCCGAACCGCGGAAAATATTAATAACAGAGGATGATCACTCATCCATGTCACCTGATCCCACCTCTGAGCTTTAGAGGTCTGTGCTTGCTCTGCTCTTGATTTGTATTGTAAATGGACTTTTGAGCTTAAATACTGTTAATTATACTTCATTTAAAAGTTAAGTGAAATATATGATAAAAATAATTATCTATGGGTTTAGTTTGCCAAGCATTGGTGATTTAAAAAATATAGATCATTTTTTGAAAAGCCACATTCCAACATTAAACATTTTCAGGAGATCATACATGTTTAAACACCTACACATGTACATTTTGATAAAAGAAAGTAGCTTTCATAAGACATAAATAAGTTGTAAGAATCATCAGAATGCTTCTTTCATTAAGCTTTTAAATTAAAAATACTTCCTCCTTACCCATTCCTTTATCATGTTTTTATGCCACTTTCCAGGTTTCTGTAACTTTTCCCAACCTCTCCAGACAATTTTCTTTTTTCCAATTTTATCATCCTTTTCTTTCATTTGTTTAAACTGCCATTGACTTTTTGATTGGCCGGACTGTCCTCCTAAAAAAAACATTGAAAGAATTTTTACTTAATCTTAATGTAAGGAAATCTTTGTTATACGCTTATCTTGTACATTTCCAATTAGAAAGTATTTTGAATTTCAATTATTTATCCCAATAAAACTTCCAAGAGATAAATGCATTGGGTAACTTCTTTTTATTTGTTGAATTCTATAAGGTTATTTAACGTTGCATCATTTCTAAAATTTATTCATCTAAAGCAAAGGCATTTTAAAGATACCTTCCTCATACAATTGTAAGAATTTGATAGCATACTCTGTAACAGCGAAAGCTTAGTCAAATCAGAAATTTAAATCCAGCATTTTTATTCTCTTTGTAATTGTTAACTTTTAAAAGTACTAGAAAAGTGCTAAAAATCGTCTAACAAAAATCAAATTAATTATTTTAATAAGTTTATAAATAAAAACTTACTTTCATGAGTCTGCAACAGTTTTATAAGCTCTTTCTTATTTTCAAAATCAGCCCGAACGGCCAATACACAAAAAAGAATATAAATTAAAAGCATCTCAAAGTTAATCCTCCTCCAAAAAGAGTTAAAACTCAAGGAAGTAAAGATGTTTGAAACAGTGATTATATATTGCTTGAATGACATTGACCTTGGTCGAAAAATAAGAATATCAAACGAATGTAAATTTGATTTCATTCAATTTCACTTGTTCATCCTTAAAACAATAAAATGTAATGGTGTTTTATCCCTATGCAAATTGTTCTCCTTTAAAACATTTCAGTTTCGTAAAGTTTTTAAATTATTTGAATAAAAAAAAATAAATTGCGTCTTCCATTCGGTTCATAACAGTATTTGTGTATCGAGGTCACTTTGGCAAAAGGAAAAAAAGTTATCGCACGAACATATCATAATGTCATATATTTTACAATTTTCTCATAGAGGAAGTCAATCGCAGAAAAAAGTGAGGTTTCATTTTGATTGGGTGTCAATATATCTTTAAAATAATGAATTCAAGAGTATATTACATATTTTATACAATTGACAAGATTTTTTTTTGAATTGGCTGCCGACCTCATGGAAATTTATATTTGTATATAAGATGGCAATCAAATTAAGCAAAATATAAGTAGTGTAAAGCTTCCCAATTGTATGACCAGTTGAAAAGAGAAATGATGGAAGAGATTACACAATAAAAAACATGCAAAAGTAATATGCAGTTAATTGAGATTTTAATTATCACAAAGACATCTTATAGGATTACGGACGAAATCTGGAAATGTAATTTCTACGGTGATGATGAAGGACTGGTAGATTTTGATACACAAATCAAATGCCCGAGAAGGAGGAATATTTCTTTAGGACACTTTTTGAAAAAAAAAGTCCGTTCTATCTACATACAGAAGTCTTCCTCGTCTATCTACATACACATCTTTGTGTGTGTACTTTTGGTGAAGATAAACAAGGTTTTTTTGCAATTGCTGAATGAATGTTTGTTACGATGTATCTTTTAAACAAAAAGGATAGATAATTCTTAATGGCATTTAAAGTACATGTTAACGGGTCTTTTTACATTTAACATTATTCCAAAAATAACTTATGGTTTGCTTTCAAAACCCAAATATTCCATTTTACATATATTCAAAGGTCATTTTAATTTTTTTTACAAATAATTTGAAGTATTTGTTGACATTCCTCTAGAAAATCAATTGCACATTGTTTGTACGCATATGAATCTTAGAGGACATACCAATGAATAATAGATGAAATTATATTGCTTGCTTTCTCGATCTTTCTACCTCTCTTTTTCCAGCTATTTTGAATATAATCAAATGCATTTGAACTTAAGTGAAACAACAAAGATAAATATGCAAATCTGATATAAATCTATATTTAATTTATTTTTAAGTCAAATGATATTACATCGGTACATGTTTGAATTGAAGCTTATTTCGAATTTCCTGCCTTCTTCATGTTATTCAATGCCTACATTACTAACATTAGTACATGTACTGATGTGTCCAAGAGACAGTAGTTGAAAGAAAAAGAGGAGCATGAACGCTTCAGAGGACTTTGTTTTTATAATATAATCATAATCTAGGCACTGAAGGGTCTGCTTGCAAATGAAGAGATTATAAATAGTTTGGTTTTGAGATAAAAGTATCAATTGAAAAAGCAGACGGGAGACTTCAATTGAAATATGGTGGAATGCAAAAAAAAAAATATGATTTAGAATTTTCACAGCATCTAGTCCGGTGTTACATGTACAAAATTCAGTCTTAAGAATCGAAGAGAAAGTAAGAATAAACGATTTCTTTTCACTCATGCACGTGACGGCTTTAAAAACCTGTGCTGGTCAAATTCCATAACGAATCCCAAACAGGAACTTGAGTTCTGTCGTTGATGGGTCTGCTATAACTTTTTTTTAAATAGTACATTGAAAAACTGAGCCCACTAAATATAATTTTGTGCGATTGATATTAAGACCGATTTGTTTATTGACGTAAGCTAAAAGTGAATCAAAGAGACATTGATTGTTTGGTTAATATCCATGACTACGCTTACGTCAAGGTGAAGTGTAAAAAAAAATCATATCATATTATTTTATATTTGCACATTGTTCACTTATTTTTAATATATATATACCCTTCATTCTTCATGTGGTTCTTGCAACCATACTAAAAGGCTTTGTCTAGTTTTCTGAATCATTTTCTACTTCTTGTTTACGAAAATCTTCACCTTGTGTTTGAAAAAAATTGCTTCGTTGAAAAAAGTACACTCAAGCTTAAGTATTCTGAATGTATCAAAATGATGCTGAGGTCAAATGTTTTCAACCAACTGTTTGAATTCAGTGTGGCACATATTAATTGCGCTCCTTTATAAACTGGCATGTTTTTAAACTCTGAAGAAGAATTTATCAGATGTATCGTTGGTTTTTAATTAACAATAGTTACTTTCACTCATACATGTATGTTGACTGAATACAAGTATATTCCAGGGAACTTGAAATCAAATATGCAACAGAGTCTTCCACGTCTATTTCATATCATTATGTTTTCTTACTTTTTTAAACGATGAGAGCAAAATAACATCTATTATTATACCTCATTATAAATATTCTACACAACGCTTTATCCGATTGGTTCTAAGTTATCACGTGATCGGGCCATAAAACTTCATATTTCCCGTCGTCGGCACGCTTTTCATCATATTCCACCTCTTCGGAACACCTAGTGAATTTTCCCGCAATATAGTTCTCGTTCGTTGAACGAAAACTTCCGAGAGTAGTAGACGTCACAATAGCCTGGTTTACGTCACAAAACTTTACGTTAACAATGAAAGTGAATTTGAGAGCGGTGCCGAATTTGAATGTTTATGTTCATTTCAAAGGTTTTGCTTGTTTCGGTATAATAAACAATTCATTGCATGAATGTTCGGGAAACATGAAGACTTATTCAGCCAAGAAATATCATATTCCCCTCGGGCGAAGCCCTCGGGGAATATGATTTTCTTGGCTGAATAAGTCTTCATATTTCCCTCACTATCATGCAATAAATGTATAATATGTATGACAAACGAGATGAATTTGTAAACTTGTTTACATCTTTGTAGTAATATTTCACTATTGCCTGATGATGGCGTTTATGTCTCCCAGTTCATTTGCTATTCAAGAGCTTACACTAAGTATGATTAATTTTTAAAGCGAGGTATGATATTCACTAATACGTTTATGCCTCAGAAATTTCAGTGAACTAGCTTAAAGTTGACATGTCTTAAATTCTATGGTCATTATTTTGATCCGGTTTCAAATATGACTTACATTGAGTCGTAATTTTGCTGACGTGTTTCACATCAATTCCCGGGCCTTTGCTTTCAGGTTATATTTGACCACGGAATGTTCGTCCCCTTCGTTAATATATAATGACAACAGTCAGCAATTGATGCTTTCTCCTCTCGGCACCTGATCCCCTAAAATTTCCAGAGGCGCCCGTGTTTTATTCTATTTTCACTTTTTTTTTGTTCATAAATAGTTGTAGATCGGTACATGTAATTGTTTTTTTTATTCACATTTTAAACATTTTAAGACATAACAGAAAAACTGTTTAGAAAGACGTTTGTAAAGGTTACACTTGGGGTTCCAAAAAAATCTTGAAATATATTTTGCATTGAATTTTTATTATCTTTAAATATGAAAATTACTATTAATAACTGATATAATTCAAAAGTTCATTTCAACAATATAGATCAGGAGCAGAGCAAACATAGACCTCTTAGGTAAGAGGTTGGATCAGGTGTTATGTAGAAGTAATCATCCCCTGCCAACCTGTCACATCCGCCCTGTGTTCTTGCATCATGACGAAAAAAAGGAAAATTCAGTGTGTAATTCATGGCCTCATAATTAGAAATGCCTGTTATAGATTACAACCTGACCAAGCGATAGGCTGGAGAGGTCGTATTTGTTTTCAATGTCTACCATAGAACTTGCAGAATGTTTGCTTTTTCCGAGACTGTTGATATTCTTCTTTCGTGAACTTGTTTGCCAAGAACTTTTCTCCTTTCAGAACTTGTTCAATAGTGGTTTGTGGTCTTACGTATCGAATCACCTGAGAGATATAAACCCCTTATGCAGGTGATAATGAAAATTTGTTTTTAACGCCACTTAAACAAACTTCCTAAAAAAAATTTGAATTATATTTGAGGCAATAATAGGCATTGTTGCAAGTTACAAGAGACGGATGCTGTTTCTTATAGAATATTTTTAATATCATTTAATCAAAACTTGATATAATATTAGATAAAAACAAAACAGCTTGGAAATTAGAAAAAAAATTATGTAGATTTTTGGTAAATTTAGAAAAGATGCAGAAATACAACAAAAAACCAGTTGTTTGGGTCGAAAGACGATAAATAGATATTTTTAAAATTACCATAATATTTGGACAGAATCATGCAATAATCTAACAAAAAAGTACTTATCCACATAAATCAAAAAGTATATACACGTACAATGCATAAAAAATATTCTTCAGATTCATGATGTCGGATATGAACTCTCTCTCTCTCTCTCTCTTTCATCCTGTGCCCACTAGTAATTATTTTGTATAAAAGAACAATTAATGTCATTTATAAAATCGAATATTTATTAGAACTATTCAGTATTTCCAAAGTACAAAACATCTTAGTCAACCGTTTTCATTATCTTCTAAAACCCGAAGGACAGGCTCCTTCCAAGAGTCGGATTTCGTCAATTGCGAAAGTTCCATACGAGATGTACCCTTCAATTGCCTGAAACAATAAAATACATTATTCCCATCATTCAGAAATATTTCTAGGAAGTGTTTTATTTAAAAAATATAATCGTGTCCATAATTACCAAATGGCAGAGAAAAAAGGTTGTTTTTTATCTTAATTCGTGCTATATACTTTATACAGTAAACATGTGTACGCTGTATGTTTTACAATGATTATCTATTTCTTACTGTTATTTATTTGATATAAATTATTTGATTAATAGAATTATTTACAGCTCATGACCTATATGACGTCTCACTTGAGATAAAGAACTAGGTTTATACAACTGCACTTTTCAAACTTTGTAATTAACTTTTGAAGAAGTACATTTCTCTTTTTCTTCTCATTCATACAAAATTTTCCATCTGAAATTCAGATTCTCAGTGATATTTGGATCTTACAAATTTTTTTTTTCTTTTACAGATCATCACAGAATGCAATAACAATCTATTCTTTCGAAAACTTGATGGTGTTGAAATGGATATCACATAGATAATCGTTTTATTAGATTTATTAAGACGATAAAGGTGAACCATTTTCATATAAGAAAAATGGACCATGCCTTAATGATTCTTTTAAGATAGCATGATTAAAATTTTGATTTGTATATATGGCGTAAAACTCAAACTAACTCATTATGATTGCATGATAAAATAATTCAACGGTAAATTTTCTGAGTCTTGTTTTTTCTTTCTTAAGAAAAATCGTTGTAAACATACACATTTTTAAAAATACAAATAAGTAGTAAAGTTGTTTGCTTACAATATGATCAGAAGAGGGCCCATAAAACGGGATCTCCACAGAGTACCAGTTGCCGTTAGTAGTCTGATTGTATGACCAAAGACTCTGCATTTGTTGGAACATGTCGCGGAGATAAACGCTCAGATAGGGATAATATCCGTTTATATAAAATCCAAAACTGATGCAGTATTGTTTATCTACAAATATTAAAGTACAATTAAAGTATTAAAAATGATTAGTTCATAAGCTTGAAAAGGTTTCCCGGTCGACATGTATAGTTTGAAGAGGGAAGTAGGGTCTTTTTTCTTTTCTTTTTTTAACTCTCTGAAGGCATTATAACATGAAAAAAACAAAGCAAAATCACTAATAAATGGAGTTCTTGATAAAATGATTATTTTAACTTTAAATGCTCTATTGTCGTCCTCGATGACATATTAAAAAAAAGAAAAGACGATAGAATAGATTTTCAAAGAAAAAATGCAATTTCCAAATGATCTAACAAATCCTGTTCTAACACCAATCCTGCTTATCCAAGGGCTAAGAGGTTCAAAATTTTCAAAAAGGGTCATTTTTATCATTATTATGTACTTAATATGTTGGCTTAAGAAAAAACACTAGACTATTGTGTATAGCGGTATACTTTATCAGTCAAAGTGAACATGAATTCCTTAACTATCAATTCTTCTTTTCAGTCCCTCTGGCATTGTGAAAGACATCGACTATGGGGATAACATAAACTTTTGTAATGTAGATAAACATAACTGGATGTCATATGGAATTTAAAAACACTTACTACTGAGGGTTCCAGATGGGGATTCCAGTATGAAGGAATATCCAGGTAAAAGATACCCATACCTAGCAGTACCAAGATACCCAGCATATGGTTCTATGCTAGACGATACCTAAACAGTAGCATGTGGATAATAGAAACATTTTCTAAAGAAATGACGAAATAAAAAATTAATTTCCTATATGATTTGAAATTTGAAATCCGAATTCATTTCTTGTTCGATTTTTTAAAAAAAATTGAGCTTAGGAATTATCAAGTTGATATTTTTAATAAAGGTTTATATACATGTTTAAAAGCCATAGGTGAGAGTTTTGTAGAAATCAATAATCTTAAGAATCAGATAATTACCTGTACTGAGTAAAGGTCTCCATACTTCACCATCCAACAATTAGTGGATTCAAAGTTACAAAGTCTGGAGGTACCTGTAGGCGGTGAAACAGTTGTGGTCGTTGTTGTTGTTGTTGTTGTTGTTGTACTGGTGGCAGTGGATGAGGCTAAAGTTGAGAATATATACATGTGTATAGGGAATATCACAGAAAATGTCATTTATTGTCATCCAATTAAATACGAATATTGGGTCTTAACCTTGTCTCAAAATTTACTTTAGAGGCTATATCAAAAATTTTACATGATTTATATTTTATTTTACTCTATATAACAAGGAAAGGCTTGAACACGTTTGTAAACAAAGAATAAATAGATAATGACTATATTTGAATATACATCCTCGATTAGTTTACCTATATACTTTATCTAGTAATACAAGACAAACATACGCTTTTGAGATAAAACTCTAAAAATTATAAGCTTCATAATAAATAAATAAAATATTCCATTTACCTATTTTCTTGTATTTGTATAACATGTTACTACTTACTTTCACAGTTAGGCCCGATCCATCCCGGTAGACAGTCACATGAAACACTGTTACCAATTATAGAACACGTGCCGCCATTTTGGCATGGATTCGGTTGACAGCTGAGAACGGGAGTGTCGCATGTTGTTCCAGTCCAACCTGTCGTGCATGTACAGTCAAAAGTTGAGCCAACAACGGTGCACGATCCAGAATTCAGACAGGGATTAGGATCGCATGGGTTTGAAGATGTTCCTGCAAAAAGTCAATCATGAAATCTTAATACTATATTTCATATTTATTTTAACACATTATCGAATTCAATTTCATTTTAATTTGTGCTTTTAGAAAATTCAAAAATATTTCAAAATAATCTCCATCTATGTGTTATTTGCTTAAATTCATTTTGAGTACAAAATTCAACCTTTCAATCAAATGTACGTGAATCATTATTTATTTACATTTTTTAAAATAAATACTATACATATGCTTATATGGCTTTATAATCACCTGAACAGAGTTTGTGTTATACTTTCAATGAAATATATTGCACTTATAGAACGATTTAAACCCTACCTCCTTCAGCTTTCACGGTAAGTTTGAATCTTTGTCCTGTTGAGGTTTGAGTGTTTTTATTAAATCGACTGTCAAACTTAAGCAGCATCAGGTTGCTCTCTCCATCATTTGTCGTTAGGTATGTTTGACCGTTCACTGTGTTACACTGCCTAAAAAGCAAAAAAAAAAAATGAAATATCTCAACAATCAGATTATTGAACTGGATTAGATAACCTAAGGTTAGTTTTGAAGAACGACTTAAGTTAATTCATAAAATGTTAAGAAAAAAAGTATTTTATAGATAAAAAAGTTTTATGTCATACCTGATCCCACTTTGACCGATCATATTGTACCTAATCTCTACCCAGTGATAGCACTTCGAGTCAAAATTATTCTTTGCTAATTCCAGTTCGTCTATTGTTAGTCTTATGTTTGATCCACTTGGCCCCTGGTGAGAAAAAAAAATTCTTGTACATTTCGAAATTATGAAACTTAGCAGAAATAGGTAATGCGCTTAATTATATTCAAATATTTTTGCGGACTCTAACTTTTAATTTGTTTTCTCAGCTTCCGGTTTTCTATAAATAACTGACTTACTCTGATTAGCCAGACACATTCTTTGTCGGTGCTAACCGCATTTGGGTACCCAGGAGACTCGATGGTCTGGCTTTGACCAGAACTCAGATTAATTACACCACCACATCCTAAACAATGATAATTTTGTTAAATTTAATCATTTTAACCATTTACTTATTATGGCTGTCATACTTTTACTTATCATATTGCTGAGTGACAACAGGACTTCATGTCTTTTTTTATTTTGTAGTCTGGAACATCTGAGCCATAAGAAAAATTAATGATCAATCTGTCCTCTGTTTCAATATTTGCTTCTTCTTCTTCTTATAGAGATGAAAACCTGTTCGAAGAGTTTACTTGTGTCGGTGATGACTTGTTCAAAGAGTTTACCTGTGTCGGTGGTAACTTGTTCAAAAAGTTAACCTATGTCGGTGTTGACTTGTTCAAAAAGTTTACCTTTGTCGGTGATAACTTGTTTAAAGAAAGTACCTGTGTCGGTGGTGACTTGTTCAAAGATTTTACCTATGTGTATGATAACTTGTTCAAAGAGTTTACCTAAGTCTATGATACCTTGTTCAAAAAGTTTACCTATGTCTATGATAACTTGTTCAAGGAGTTTACCTATGTGTATGATAACTTGTTCAAAGAGTTTACCTGTGTCAGTGATAACTTGTTCACACGTAGTTCCTGTTACTTCAGAGGGACACATACATTGGCAGGTATGGGCCACAAAACCCTCATTCTGACAGCTTGGAGGATTTTGACAGGATGCTGTGTATTTGAAAATAATTATTTTATTTAACAAAAAAACTATCCAATTTTTTGCTTCATGATATGATCAATCGAGTGGCTTTCGTAATAATTTGCATAAACACCAAAGATGTTGATGCATGAAATTATGAAATTATCATGCAATTGAAATGTATATATTTCAGCATAAGCACTCAGCTTATTTGCATGAATAGAATCAATGATGCTATTTTTCTACATTCCCTCATTTTCAAACGATTCAATTTAGATTTATGCTAATACTAAATCATGATTTAACAAACCTGTGCACTGATATGCGGTTGTGATTTCTTTTAAGTCATTATGGGTAAATGTTTTTGCAGTGTCAATCAATACTTCCAATCTGGTGTCTTTTAGTTGCATTGTTTTGCCACCATTTTGGGAAAATGACTGTAAAATAAACCGTTTGTTTTAATTCGTTTTCCTAAAAAGACTATCTGGTCGGAGGAGTATTTTCATCTATTTAATTTAAAAATTCACTCTATGAGAAAATATCAACCGTCAGTGGGTATTGGAGAATGGACTCCACATCGTACGGTGTTCTGTCAAATGTATTGCTTTTATCAAAGTTATGGCGGCCATTTTGGGGAATGTTGCTGTAAATTATATCTATGTACTGGTCCCGATCAGTTCTCTGTTGTTCGTGCATTTGACCAATTGCGTGCATCAGTTCATGAATCACAATTTTTGTCTGATTCGAAAAAAGAAAGAAAAGAGTAGTCTTTTTTCTTTCATAGCTAAAATATAAACAGTCAAAATCAAGCAATAGAAGTGTTATATGCTGTAACAAAAATCTAAATGATGCTTGCTTCAAAAAGTAATATTTACTGATGAAATCTCAGTGTAACATTTGACACACAAATATATGTACGATTTGGTGTTTCAGTTTCTTTTTTGAAAAACGTTTAGCTTATACATTCTATAAGATGAAAATGAAACACAATCAAGAAATGTGCAAATTTCTCATGAGATGTTCTGCAAGTAGTTAAATTACAAGTTGAAAAAAATGGCATGTTTGTGGCCTTGTTCTGATTGCAAGAATGCCATCATTAAAAAAAATCAATATCAATCTAAATCCAAGTGCATTTACAGGTGTTCGATAATATTTTGTTATTGAAATTTACAACTCTGTATATATATCAATTCAGTGATTTTTTTAGATAAGCGTATCGTCTTTATCGGCGCTATTTACAGTTTTAAAAAAACAGTTTCAAAAAAAGTAACTTACCTGAGAACACTGAGGATCCTGTAGAGTAACCTGTTGTTCTAGAAAATCAGTGCGCCCCACGTAAGAAGCACAACCCTGTCTGATATTTTAAATAGAAACATAAAATAACTTTTGGAAATATTTTACAGAATCGTACCTTATGCTAAGATCCTTATATTTCCTGTTATCCCTGATATATATTATTCATGAAAAGAAGCTCTTAATTAGATGAGGGTAATGAAACGATAAAAAAAATGTTTTAAAAAATATTGAAACTATTTTTCCGGAATACACCATTTTATAACATATAATCGTTTTTGTCTTTCAATTCATGTTCAAATATCATTCAGAATTCTATCAATGTTTTTTTTTTATTTTAGACATAGAATGAAGGATCTTTTTAAAGAAGCAAAAGTATTCATTTAATTGTTTTAATTGACAAGGACAAAACTGAAAGGTATCTTTACCCATTAACAAACTTCAGGTATGTGTTATGAGGAAGACTTGGCTTTTGCGCATTTGGGACGAACTGCAAGCAGGTAAGATCATGAAATTCCTGGATCCCCTCCTGTATTCCTTGGTTCATCTGTCCAGAAACTATGGAATACAATTTTATTCAGACGTAAGTATTTAAAAATTCATCAAACCTTATGTGTATTTTGACTAATGGACAATTGATTAAACGCCGCCTCATTTAAAATTTCCTGAAATATTTTAGGAAATGTTTTGAATTGAGATATTGCATTATTTTACAGAAAAGATAGATAATATTGCAAAACACTTTTAAAGCAGTAGCTGGAGAATAGCTGTAGGCATAGGAATACAGTACAACTACATTAACAAGAAAAAAACTCACATCCAGTTTGGATAGTATATGGGATAATTTTGCTCTCCCAAAGACGTGCATCTGTCTTGAAATTTCTCTTCATCTGTTAAGATATTGCTGATGGTCAGTACCAGGTATGTTAAATCTTTAATGAATGAAATTTTAAAAGCGATATTCAAACCTCGCCGATAAGAAAATGAAATAAAAATTAAAATCAAAAATGCATAGTTACTCTTCTCTTCTTCTTCTTCGATTTCTGTAATTAGAGTTAAAGAAAAGATAAAATATTAATTTGATTTCTTTATTTCAAGCAATTAAAATATCAAAGCATTTTTTTTCTTCTTCTCTTCATGCTAGTGATCATGTCGATTTTATATTTATATAAAAAAAACACACTTTTTATGGACTATGTGCGTGTCATAAATAAACTGAAATTCTGATTCGGAAATTACAATTTAAAAATACACACATAAATGAATAAAATTAACATTTCTAAAAATATCACATTGAATGATCTCTTCCCCAAATTACATACATATACATATTAAAAGTTAACAATTATACAGCGGACCTTCAGATATCCGGATGCTTCAGTATCCTGACGATTTTTCTTTGGAACGGATTTTTTAATTGTTATTTTGTCTTGTGTGATTCAGGTATCCGGATGCTTCACATATCCGGACAAATTGACTGGGAAATAAAGCCTCTGGATAAATGAGGTTCCACTGTACATGTATAAAGTTAACATATAGGAGGATTTTACCCTGACTCTGGACTTTCAGTAGGCGTGACTTTCTTGGCGCTATGTAATACATGTAGCGAATACTAGTAGATTCTCATTGGTTACGAAATTAATAACATCAGGAACTTAAAATTGTTGTTGATAAAGATGAAACGACTTATGCCCCACCTCTGTGCCGTGAGAGAACTTTTAATTGGCTATTTACTACACCAGTTGATATTCGGCCGCATTTCTATCATATGTATATTTCAACATTGATGGGAAGCTGTGTAAATTTCAGAAGCTAATTAGGTAACGTCGAGAATGCCACGCCTTACTGAAAGTCCAAACTCAGCGTGTAATGGTAATATTTTATGTTGGGTAATTTACCGGTGGTTGAAGATGACGATCAAGTTCTGTGATCTTCACTGAAGATTTTCTGCTTGGTTTAATTCCCTTTGGCTACAAAATTTAATAAATCTAATAACACCATGTATATGTAAAGCACAAGTCAGTAATAAAAAAAAACATAGGTACGCATCATTTACTTCTCACTGAGTCAGAAAATTAACAAGGCAGAAAATGTTTAATTCAAAATGTCATATGTATGATAATCTGAAGGATATATATATATATATATATATATATATCTTTAATGTAATCAAGATCATTTCTCTTCGGATAAGTTGTTCGATTGCTAGATTAATATTGTTTTTCGCCGAGGCAGTAGTACTCTAGATTTAATTCATCAGAACGTAGATTTTTTTGTCTTCATTGCGACGGTTTCTTACAGCTTACGTGTAAAATGACAAAGGATAATATACAATGCGTAAGATAATCGTACCTTATGTGGAACCCCGTTTGCATCAAAAACAATCATTGTCTGAAGGAGGTCTGCTATTGGTGAGTCCTGATCCGTCTCGTCCTGTGTACAGTGGTAAGAAAAATAGGCTTTGTTAACTCGAATTCAATTGGATAAAGAAAAATCTTCAAGATATCCGAGAAAAAGAATGTAGAGCCAGGGTAAAATATTTAACGAATAAATGGTTGAGACTTTAAATCCCCCTTCGACATTCCCATGTGTTAGAGATACTTGTGTTACGGATACCGAAGATCGACTATACTCTGATTTTCATGAAAAAACACAAAGATTCCTTTTATCAATTTGCCAAAGGACAGTTTCAGTTATACATCATAAAAGCTCTTTTTGAGCTGATTTTTCTTTTAATTTCTAAACAAATTATATCTATTTTTTAAGAATATCAAACAACATATGCAATTAATTTTTATGATCATTGGTTTTCATATCTTTCAATTTTTATATTCAAAAAGATGATATAAATTAACGTCATTTTGTACACTTTTTTATATATCATGTAGAAAACAATGACACTACTGCGGTAGTTGTAATATTAATGTAAGTCTCAGTGAACATGAGAAGATATTTCCCTGCTTTATTCTTGTTTATATATGTAAAATGAAAAATGTTTATCAACAAATTATTCATCACACATGTACTCTGTCTTTGAATACAGAAAAAAATTTTGCAAAAACTTTTTACTTCAAAAACCAAAATATATGATTGTTATATTACTCTTAAATCATTCTTTTAAAAATGTAAAAAAAAAAAAAAAAAAAAAAAAAAGATATTAAGATATACATCTAGCTTTTGAAAGCTTCAAATGCTTTGTTATATCAATATGATAAAATAAAACCGAGAACTTAAAAATGAGTAAAAAAGATAACTACTTAAATTAATTACCCATTCATCTATCAATCCTGGACGCCAGATACCCAACTTCTTGAAGACTTCCCAGCTATTCCAAACAAAGTTCCGAGGTGTCTCGAAATTCTTCAGTTTTCCAGCTAGAGGGAGATTAAGAGATATTAAGTTGTGGAGATGCTAAACTATACATATGTTACGCGACCAATAAACTTTTAAGGTAGGACACAATAGATAAGCCATTTTTTTCCTCAAATTTAATTTTTCTGAAACTTTGATATTTTGTTCCAGGATACAAAATCTCTCTTTAAATATATAGAATGAATTAGAAATTCAACCACATATTTTTGCCCACATAGTTTGAAACATGGCCTATCAGACCCCAGTGAGAAGATTGTGAAGTCAAACATTTGACGAGAAAGAAACCCTGATTTTAAAATTCAATTCATCTATTGCAAATCTGTGTAATATTTTTTATAAAGATAACCTTTTGTTACTTAAACTCAGTTAGTTATATTAATACTGGAAAAATTGAGTGACATATTAAGTACAAAGAGAACATACATAGCATCAGAATTGAAAATTCACACGTTAATATCCAACACTTAAATTGTTTAGCGAGAAAATGTATTGAATTATTACAAAATATCAACAGAATGATTCAAATGGCTACCAAAATAAAATGTGTTAAAATGAAGAAAATTGAACCAGTGGTTTCAAATATTTTGGTGATAAAAAAAATTCGATGGCAAAAAAACTAAAAGATTTTCTTCATTAGTATTTATCATAAGTGAAGAGTATAACTAAAGACCTAAGTAATTGACTGGGTATGAGGGCAACATATGATTTGTTGGATCTTAAGGTTGACGTGTTGTCCGTTCTGGACAAAGGCAACAATTTTATCTTCAGGCTCAACGAATTAACTATTTCCCCCTTCCCAGTCTAAAACTGTTTTGTTATAACTTGCACATAAGGTAGAACACTAAAATCAAAACCTTAAACCATATTTACTCAATATTAACAATTTATTTACAAGTTTTATTTGGCTTTATAAATAAAACTGAGCCTAATACCCCCCACCCCCGCCCCCCAAAAAATGAGAAAAAATAATCAATCATTATATCACAGAAATTATCACAAGAATATTTCTATCTCGTGACCCCATCTTTTAAATAGCATGAATAAATAACGGTTAATCTTGAAACCGGCTATCTAATTGTCGCCGAGTTTGAACGATGACTAATCACTAGTGAATGATGTAGCAGTGACGTCACTCTACACGCACTCACAAATCGTACAAAAAATAGGATCTAACGGGTTTTTTTTTTTTTTACAATAATGTAGGATTGTTTTGAAAGTTCTGTCTCAGAAAGCATTTGTATGATCAATCAGCATAAAAACAGAATCCCAATTATTTGCAAAATTAAACTTAAATAAATTTACTTAGATACACGAGTCGCCCTCGTGTAATAGTGATTATATTTAGCATTTGATCTAGAGTCATAAAATAAATTGATCCCTATGGTTCGAATCCGTCTAGGAACGTGGAACACTATCCCTCGAATGAGACCGTATTAACTGAGACCCTATCCCACAGTAGGTGTTGGCACGAAAAAGACCCCACGCCACTGATCAATAGCACTGAGTGCCGACAAAAGAGTTAAATTCGCAACCATCCACAGGTATATGGTGGATATAAATTAAAAAAAATTCCAATGCATGTAAAACAAACAAACAAACCAACAAACTAACAAACAGAAAATCAGGGGAAAAAACGGTGCACATGAAAAAATCTAAAAAAAAAAAAAAAAAAAATTAATGAATCCTATGAATTTGATGCATATTACCTTCTAGAGTATTGTTGACTGGTAGAGCAAAGGCCCCGGAAAAACAAACAAGGACAAATATAGCAAGAGTCTGCATGGCTGAAACGAGTATTTTGTAGTTACTCTAAATGTCAAGATGTTTCACCTACCTCCTCTTTTATAAGGGTCCAAGACACGCCTCGTGGCAAAGTGTGCCCTATTTTCATTTTTGACAAAAACGACTTTTATCGGACTTGTTCTGATTTTTTTTTAAGTTAAAACGCAATATCAAATTTTATTGATTTCAGTAAAGTACATGATAATATACGTAATCCTAATTTTTTGTAAAACTAGAGTACAAGGGGTTTAACTTGTTTTCGTATTCCATCCTGTTTTGGGGGGATCGTTATTTGGCTGTACTTTTAAAATTTTGAACTGTTTGTGTTTTAATTTTATAGCATTATTTTTTTTTAAATAATATTTTGGTTTTTATGTGCAGTTTTCTAAAAAGCAAATTTTATTTTTAATTATAATGAGCAATTTTCTATCATAAAATTATTCTTAAAATTAGATATAACTGTTACAATATTTGAGGGTAGGTTGTATCATGTATAACTTCTTATTTTCAATAATTAGTTTCAACATTTTTTTTTCGGATATGCGGTATTTCACTGTTAAAATATGATATATAAACTTCCAAAAGTGGATAAGTACATATACATATTTATCTTTATTTGAAAAGATGTATGCAAGTAATTGTCACAATATAGTACATTGTATATGTGTATAATTTATATTGTCCAAAATTTTGGAAACAGAATAAGTGATTTAATTTTCCAAATGTTGCACAGGAACAAATTCCCATTTTTACGGCATTTTTCATATTAGTATCAAGATTAATTTAATTAATCATGTCAGAATTTGCCAATACGAGAAAGTTAAAAATTCAATATGTTTTACATATGTAGTGATTGCATGCATAATTATATTAGCTTTATAATATAATAATTAGTTGATGAGGCTGTTATTTTTCCCGAACTTTATTATATCTATTTCTAAAATAATTAAAATCTTATTCTTCCCAACTTTTCATTTTAACATGAAAGTGATTCTTCATTGAAATATTAATAAATAATTCATTTGAAAATTTATTTATTTAATTAAAAAATCTTGTTACTTGTAATATTACATGATACAGCTCGAAAAAGTCTAGATTATACATGTAGGAAATAAAATAAACTTCGGACTGTAGTTTTGTGTATATCTTATAAAAAGAATTACAATGTTTTAAAGTCAACGTTAAGTGTGTTAACTTTTTTTTTGCAAAATCCTCAAATTCCTTAAGCATTTCTTAAAAGAATCTTATCTTGTTAGCAGAATTATGGGCATCTGCAGTGTGTTGCATGTACCTTTCTGTACAAAAAACTTTACGAAAGTCTACGTGAAGTGTGTTAACTTTTTGGGGGAAAAGTAGTCTTTTTTCAATTCTATTTTATTTTTTTTTTTTTTTCTTTTCAAAATGTGTTTAAGGACTTCGAAAATTGATAAAGGTACAGCCTTAAAATTTCCACTCTTTTGATGTTTGTTTACAAATCATTGTTGATACGAAATAATGATAAAATAAGTCATTGCACCCCATCTTTCACTGGTACAGGGTGTTTAGCAATGTCACGCTTGACTGAAAATTAGATGAACGAAGGTCACGCTCTATTAAGAAATCCCATTTCAGTTTAAAGTGCAACTTAATGATACGAACTACATGTAACAGGTAAATAAATGCTTTATTGTTTAACATAGGCTTAAATCGTATGAAAAAGCTCTTATTCAATATTTATCTTTAAATAATCTAGAGCGAAAGAAATAATGAAAGGCGACATAAATATGGATTTGAAAAAAATTAAAAGAGAGAGTAAAGACCAGCATTGAAAAAAAAAATTTAAAGTCAGCCTTACTACATCTTCGCTAGCCAAGGGTTTCTGATACGCTACTCTCCTCATAAACCCTTGGCATACGGTGAAGTCAAAAGACGGGATTGTTTTCCGTCACGTGATCTCAAATCTATCAGGTACGCACAGATTGCGTCATCACCAGAAATAAAGACACGTGTTAAAAAAAATTAAATCAAAGTTTTTTCAAGAATAATTAAGAAGCAATAATTGAGTTATGTTTATTCATTATTCATAGAACAAATCTGAACCTTCAAGATAGATTCTTAATCACATACTTAGATTTGAAGATATTGGATGACACCATGGCTATTCATAGAATTAAATGTTATCTGACGGATCGTTGTTTACTTGCGTTTTTCATTTCCGAGATTAAAGAGTGAAGATGTATCCCGAACGCAAATATCGTCATTTACAAAAAAACAATTGCTGATTAGTCGACCTGGATGTACTGAAATCCAATCAGAACTCTAAAAAAAAATCCCGATTTCTGTGAACACCGTAGGCCAAGGGTTTATGAGGAGAGGAGCGTATCAGAAACCCTTGGCTAGCGAAGATGGCCTTACTGAAAAAAATTATGATTAAAAGCCATTCCTTTCAAATCTCTTAATTTTAGAAGCAAATGAAATTTGCATGTATGTCTTGTAGTCTGTATTTTACATAGTGTTCTATTTTTCATTTCTTTTACGAAAGGGACAGAAAATATTCAAGTAGATTTAGAATAAATGTGGTTCTTAGAAAGTTATAATTAACAAGTCATGATTGAAACATTTTTCTACGTACACGTATATACCCTCTCACTTAAAGTGAAAAAAAATGAAGATCAATCTCATTAGAACTAAAAACAATACACTTTTGTTAACATGTAATAAAAAAGAATTTGAAGTTAGTATTCCCTGCTGACCTTCTCATTTACTATGATCCTGTTGATCGAGTAGACGAAACATAGTCACATTAAACTCCTAACAATATGCTTGATGCAATGCGATCAAGTACGAACAAGTGCATGTGATAAATTATATCTTTAATTTACAGTAAGGTCATTATAATGAGTATATACTATAATCAATACTGACATTAAACGAGATTGTTGATATCCTTAAAATATCAACTTATGTTCGAGAAGCTGTCTCACTTTTAGAAAAAAATGAAAGAACTCAGAACATGCCTTTGGGTAGCCTAAGTTGGGAGACATTAACAATACATGCAGGTGATAGCGGAATATAAGTGCATCAATGAAGAAAATTGACGATGGTAAATTTGCAGTCATCTCGTTTGTCAAACAATTTAGTTGTTTGCTGGCTTTTGCCATCTATTGTCAGTAAAACATCCTTTGAAACAAATGTCTATTCGAGTGGAATGAATAAATGATGAAACGTCACCGATATATCTTTTATTAGGCTGAAAGCCAATTCTTCACTTACAGATTTTTTTAAATAAACTTTAAAAATTAAAGTCTGCTAAAAGAAGCCTAATTAATGCCCATCGCTGGAAGACTTGTTTACGACGGCCACATAAATTTTGTTAATGGGGAACTCAGCTTTTTTAGATGTCAAATGCAGAGTATATTTACATGTATGTTTAGAAGCAGAGTGAATATACACGAAGTAATTTTGTTGATGAGCAGTCAACAGAATTGAAAATTTCCGAATTCCATTTATATTGAAGAAGCAGTTGTCTATTTAAGGAATCACTGTCTAGTTTTGAGAGTATGCCAGGGCATCAACAATAGTGGGAAACATGGGATAATTTGCATAACGGGCGAAGCCCGTTATGCTAAAATTATCCCATGTTTCCCACTATTGTTGATGTCCCTGGCATACTCTAAAAACTAGACAGTGATTCCTTATATTTCCATTTCATTGTGAAATAAAATTGTAGACTTAGACATTAAGAATGTAGACTAATCGATTTAAATTACACGAGGACTTCCATGCCAATTTCAATAATCCTCGCACACTGACGTCAAACACAAAGGCAGCCGCACGAGATTTACATGCATATTTGGCCTCCTTAGCGTCAGGCTCAGAGACAGATGCGCACGAGATGTGCATGCGTATTAGGCCTCCTTACATGTAGCTGCTGACCTATCGACCTACCTAATTTACATTCCGGCAGAATTATCAGGAAATCAACTCCGCTTACTTTCAAAGGGTTATTATAGAGAAAAAATTTAGAAATGGAAATATAATTTTATTACTTTTTCAAAAAGTTTTCAATTTATCTTGGTTGTATAAAGTGTGGTAAAGTTGATGTTATAAACTTTGAAAAAGTCTAATTTTAAACTATCATAAAGTTCTTGAGAATCTTTAGGGTCTGCATTTGATTTACATCACTTCAAGAAAGTCCTGTGATAGAGTCAACCTGAATTTTCCCCTTAACAGCCCTTAATATTTTGGTGTGAAGAGTAAAGAAAGGGCATTGGTGAAGCATTTGCTGGAGCCAGCAAGATATTGTTGTTTGTAAGAATTTTGTGAAGTTCAGCAATATAGTAAAGGTAAGGTAAATCACAATCATTTAGTATAATTTGGAATTCAAGACATAGAATGAAAAGTAAAGAAAGTTAATCCATAATTGTTATTAAAATGAAACTTCCAAACAAAGACGATATTATCGCTTGCATTGTCTTGCTGGAAACTTTATAATTGCGAATTGTTCATGTAGTCTCTACTTCTTTTATGACCTCCAATTTAGTAGAAAAGTAAGGCTAGATGATTCGCATTTTGCGTTTTCATTTTCATGGACCCTTTCCAGAGTGAGTTATACATTTCAAATTCAGTTCAGTACTTCAAATAATAATTTAAGATAAAATTTACCTTTGAAATACTGTGATCTTCATTTCAAGTTAAGTGGACAATAAAAATCTACATCAAAATAAAACGGTAGATATTCTTTGCAAAAGAGAGTCATTCACTAATTTAAATAGAATAATTTTAATGATGCACTTAGTTTTAAAAAATGTGTACATTTGTCTGAGTATTCAATATTCCATAAATATATAAATCTAACATCAATAAGGTGTTTATTGACGAATAAAAGTATATTATTTAAAGAATGCTGTTGTAATTTTATTTAAACCAAACAGTATCTTATTTTCAAAATATTAAAACTAAAAGTAAAGTGCGTGCTCTTTTTTACTTATCGTTTATTTCATGTTCAGGTATTCTACATAAAAATTATTTTGTGTATATTTAAATCTAAATTTTACATACTTGTATGCTTGTCAATTTAAGGTTTTGCCAGATCCGTTTTTTTTAATTGTAAAAACAAATATCGGGACGAACATTTAAACTAGGGATGGATTTAAATCTTTGTATTCGTTTAGCATGAAATATAAGGAGATGACGAACAGTATTCGAGCTAAATAAAAAGTACAGTAAACAATACAAAGAAGGAGCATAGCAAACACGGAGGTCCGAAACATCAGAGGTGGGATCAGTTGCCATGGAGGAGTGAGCATCCATTACCGACCACACCCGCCATATATGCATGTGCTCCTTGTCATGATCGGAAAATAGCGGAGCAAATCCGTCGAATATTCAGTGTGTAAATAATGGAGTAATACTTAGTAATTAGTTTGAAAAAACATTTTAGTCAGCATAAAATTATTTGAAAATTGTTCACCTTCATATTTAAGGAGATTTTAAATTGGGCGATGAAATAAAGATAAAATTCTATAATGTTCAATTAAAAGAAATATTTTTTCATACGGTATGAAATCAGTTTCATCTCAATTTCTAGTTATGAAGAGCATGAAGAAGTAAAAGTGCATAAGTACTGTTTACGGGTAATGAATTACAAACAAAAACAAATACAAAGAAAAAACTCCAGAAGTTAAATTATTTACAGTGAGATGGGTGTTTGCTCAAGTGTACTTTAAAGCAATTTGTACTCTACCAGTGCGTGTATCTATTTTTATGAAACTGGAAACAATGGGAAAAACATATGCCATATACAGCGTATTCTGATGTTTGATGGTTTATACACATATTACAAATATGTGCAAAAAGGCTGCAAGGCAATTAAATGTTCTTAAACGGTTAGGAAAGCACTTAACAAAGTTAGGAAAACTTACAATATATCACTCTTTTATCATGTCAAATTTTAGTTATTGCCCCTTAACATGGCATTTTTGTACTGAGAAATATACTCGCAAAATAGAGAAAATTCAGGAAAGAGCATTTAGATTTATTTACGAAGATTATAAAAGTTCTTATGAGAGTCTTTTACATAAATCTAAACTACCATCTTTGAAAACCAGAAGAATGCGTGCCATTGCTATAGAAACCTTTAAAATTTTACAAGGTTTAAGTCCTGTCTTTTTGCAAGATCTGGTTGTTTTTAAAAATAATTCATACAATTTTAGATATACAAATACTGCAGAGGTCCCAAGACCAAGAACAACAAGGTATGGGATGAAATCATTCAGGTATGAGGCAGCAAAGCTCTGGAACTCTCTACCCAATGAAGCCAGGCAATTCTCCTCATATAATCAATTTTCAAATTACATTTCAACTTGGTGGGGAGAACTAAATTGTAAATGCAGCTCCTGCAGACTTCAGACTTCTATGCCTCATACCTAATTTTCAGTTTTATAGATGATCGTCTTAAGTTATTATTTATTAATTTATTTATTTATTATTATTTTTTTCAGTATTGTGCTTTCTTAACCTTTCCTCCTTGTTTGTTTGCACGACTTTTGTTTTAAGTACTTGTTGTTCTCTTATGTTGACTCTTTTATTTTCTTAGTGTGTTGCTCAAATGTTTTGTCTTTTATTTCTTTCTTTTCTTTTATGTCTGTTTATCAATGTCTTTGGTTACAATTATGTGTTTAAATGAACTTCTGTCTTTGTGAAACTTTAATGTGATATTTGTGCTCTTATGTGTTTATATGTACATTTTATTATAAATATGTTTTTTATGTTTCTAGTCGGTAAAAGAGCTTTATAGCTCATGTTCTCTGTTATGTGTATGTAGTCCGACTATAAATAAAATTTACTTACTTACTTACTTACTATAAAATATTTCTGTTACATTCGAAACTTTGGTGCATTTTTGTTCTTATCTTCTTTTCATTCAACGATATACTTTTTCATCCGTCAATTATCAATTTAAATTTTGAGAGAATCTTCTGAAATAATTCTAGGACTGCTCACTTTATCCATAATAAACTTGGATTGCATTCTACAAAAATATATACAATTGACCGACCAATTCATTGGATTTATTAACGTTATCCATGAATGGATATTTGAGTCGTCGAATTTTTGTCTGTGTTTTTTATAGGGTTCTTTAATTTGAATCAGTATTCAACAAATTGAAAGAAAATAATATTGAGATCTTAAAAATATTTTCTTTTAACATGTTTATGCAGTACAGTCATGACGTTTTCTTTATAAGAGTTGAAAGTAGGGTCAAATCCCATGGTCAGTCCGTTCCTTCGGAAGAGACCTATAAACCGAGGTCCCGTGTCGCATTAGGTGCTGGCGTGAAAAAGACCCCTCACTGCTCAATGACCGTATGTGCCGAGTGTAGGATAATATATGGGTTTTTTTCATAATTAAGGTCTTCCGTTTCCAACGGAAGACCTTCTACTGATTCTGATGATTAAGATTATTCTTATTATTCTTTTTTTTTCATTTTCCTAGACGCCAACTTTGAGGCCTCATATTTCAATCATTTCTCAATGGATTTTGCTCAAATTTTCAGAGTTTATAGACATTACTAAACTCTATCAGAATTTTGTCTAGCGTTCTAAAAAATCACTTCCAGTTTTGAGTTATTTCCCTTTAAACAAAAATTTATAAGCTTTCATTTCCAGACAAAGGCTCGGAGATGGAAAAAGCTGTAGCAGAAATTTTACCGATTTTACACAATAGAAGGATTGATGTTGTGCATGGCGGTTTTTGTTTTTCGATTTCTCGATTCAAAATGGTGCTATATAGGGGTCAAAAATTAGAACGCCTAAAAGAGCGAAAATTCACACATATTTTGCTTTTTATCTTCTAACTAAAAATATTTTGTCAAAACATATAGAACAAAATTTGTGCAGAATTACAAGATCTTTCAAATGATATCTCGAAAAAAGGGCTGACCCCTAAATTAAGGGATCTAGAGGGGCCAAATTTTTTTTCTAGATATCTCAAAAAGTATCGAGAATTTGTAATACATCCAAAAAGCAAAGTTGTTCAAAATGTCAAGCTTAATCTATTGAAGTCGTCAAAATGCGTACGGCGACGTCACTTCCGGTCAAACAGGAAGTTGTCAGAAAATGCATATTTTTGCCGTTGTTGACAAGTTTTTGGGTAACATATGTTATTGGAAGCATAAAACTTAATTTTCCGTTCGTCGACATCACTTCCGGTCAAACCGGAAGTAGCCAAAAATAGCTTATTTTGTAAGGGTTTGATGCAAATTGAAATTATAAAGTGACTGGAGACGACTTAGCTCATTGTTTTCTTTTGTTGACGTCACTTCCGGTCAAAACAGGACGGAAGACCTACTCGTTGCTTTGCAACGAGCTTTGCTCTAGTATTAATTATAAAACTTCAAATATCAAATACATATATCAAATTTCAAATTTATTTTAAATATTGAATCAAGTGCCATGCTCAATTACACATAAAATGCAATTAATGTCATAAAACGTGTGTTAGAAAAAACATCAAGTGCAATGTTTTGAAATTAAAATCTTTCGAATTTATAATGATTGCCACTTTCACATCCTCACCGATTTGAATAAATGGACGCGTCTTTTTTACGGGAAATAAAAAAAAAACATCCAACAACAACTTACTTCAGAAAACAGCGCTTTTTATTGAAGTAGTGTCATCATTTATTTATTGATGAAGTGTCATCATTTATATGAAAGACTCGTGTAAATAAAACAGTATTCTTCAAAACGTGGATCAATGGACAAGCATTGGATAAAATGTTATTACATGTATAATAAGCTAACAGATAAAATGGACATTATAAATAATTGTCGCACTTAAGTAAGGGAATTAAAAAGAAACAAAAATTAATGACGCATAAGCTTTACTCAAGAAAGATTGGTAGATTAAAAGGTAAGCCATAACCAGTTCAGCCTCATACATTTTTTACTAGGACTTTCCAACACAGTTTTTCCTTCAACATCGATGAGAGAGGTAATTACTGGTCAGGAAGAAATGCAACTTGGTCAGGCGACCAATCTCATAATAGCACTTCGGAACTTTCTCAAACATGAACTGAAAAGGAAAAGATGAAAGAGTGCTAAACTGTGAGGTCTTTCATATTAAAAATTATAATACAAACAAACACGAAAAAGCAATTCTATATAACAGCCTCTACTTTTCTTTAAAAAATTACTTAAATAAAATATTCATTGTTGAACATATTAAGGGAGATGGATTGAAATCTAGTTGTGTGATACCAACCCTCAACAGTCCTTTGTCGGGATGCTCTACATAAGGAGAAGAATAGTCCATCTTGAACAGCAGTGCGAATCCCGTCAGACGCCCTTTGTTGTAATACAAGAGAAGCGGGCACAGGTTGTGGCAATCCTCATTCACATCGAAATTGTAACTATACATCTTTCCTATCAAATGAATATAATTCATATGATTGTTAGAAAAGAATCAATTTGTTGATGTGGAATTATGGGTATCATTAGTATTTATAAGTCATATCGTCATTAGTAATTGAAAGGCTGTCCTGTCGGTTCAGGTTATGTTTGATTTAAGGTAGCCATGGATCCAACTTGTAGTTAAACGTCCCCAACCTTACTAAGTACAAACTAGTAGTTAAACGTCATCTGTAGTAACAAATGATTCTGCCTGCCTGACGTCATCAGATCATTAGTCATAACTTGTCGTTTTCAGTCGTATCATTTTCACATTTATATCAATATTTAAAGAAATACTAGTTTTATCAACGTCAGAAAATTGAGATTTTCTTCCTTTGTCACAGTTTTGTTTGTAAGAAACATGCATTGTTATCTCTTTTTAAACAAGAAAAAATCTACATCATTCAGTCACAAATGTTAACTAAAAAACCTGGTATGATGTGACTGAATGGTAAGAATTTAAAAGACATATAATCATTAAGACAAGCCACGCATCTGTTTAGTTGTAAAAAAAATTATATCTCCTTTAATGTTCAATGTTTTTCATAAATAATTACAACTTAATTATAAATTCAATTTATTTATTTGATACACAAAACGTCAAAATTTATATATGAGTCTTTGACCAAATATCATTGAACTATTTATGATGATTTTAAGAGTAAAAAATGAGATAAAGTAAACGATTAGGTTCTTTCAGACACCTATGCGTTTGTGCAGATGTAAGCTGTTACCTTGTGTAAAGAAGCATTTTTCTGGTTTCCATGGTCCCTCTCGTTGTAAATTTCTTTCGTCACGTGGTATCTGTATAAAAGAGTTGCTTTTTGTTCCATTGTGTATGAAAAGTCCAGATCCAGTGCCCCAGTGTTCAAAATGGTCGATAGTTCTAGAACGTTCTGGGTCACAAATGTGCTCTACGAGAAAGAAAAGGAGATTTTACTCAAAAAATCATTGTAGAAAAAAATATTTACAAAACCCTTTTGATGAAATGCAAAGATTTTCTTTAGAAAAAACTATCCATTCCCCTGAATTTCAACCAATAGAAAGAGTCAATGAAACATCACAAAAAAATTAACAGAGGAGTAATGTGCTGTTAAATTAAAGGTCTTAATGAGGCAGCTTATAAACACAAGGAAATTTTATTCTGCAAAACAAATACGTTGAAATGTAACGTTTGAAAAATATTTAAAAATGCATGTGTACAACAATATCAAACCTGGATTAATGAAGTAAATAGTGAAGAAAATAACACCATCTTCCTCAACAAAGGGATGTGTTACAGGGTGGTGCTCTAGTGGATGGTGCCTTTCAGGGTGTTGAGTTAAAGGATGGTGCGTTGCCATGCTGCTTACTGAACGCTTTCTCCTTTCGCTTTCAGTGTTTTGGGGAGAAGTACTTGTTGCATGTGAAGGAGACTTTGTTTCTGAGTTTTCATTACGTGGTTTTTTAGGTTGTTTTGCCGCCTTTCTTAAAAAACGTGACCAGTATTGTTCTTGCTTTGGCTGATAATAAAGTGGGGGGAATATGTCAGATTTTGTTGATGTCTTTGAATTTCCAGACGGTTTTTCCGCTGACTCAAACGCTTGTCCTGCTGTTGGATATCTAGTGGCTTTTGATTTTCCCAAGGATTTTGCTGTTGAATCAGATTTCTGTCCTTTTTCAGGAAATATCCTTGCTCTTTCATGGCTCCTAGACAATGTTGTTTTCTTAAATGTATTTTCTGTAGATGATGGTGCAGATTGTCTTGAATGTAAAGTGGAAGGAAGTGGTTTACTGTGTCTCGTTGTCCCGTTTGATGCTGATGGTGTAGATCTTTCTGAGGTTTCTTCTAGATCTAGATCTGTATCTGTATGTCTTTTCATCCGCTTTAAGTCATTAAAATTATGCATATAAAGCGGATTCTCTTCTTTTGATGGTAAATCCATCAGTTTCATAAGCTCGGCAGTTAGAGAAATTCTTTTTGAAATCTAAAAGAAATACTTAGAATATATACATTAAATACAACTACAGGAATTCAAAATTGTGCTACACGAGTTTGTTAATTGCATTTACATTGAATAGTGTCGCTTATTTTCGCCACATTTAAGTTGTCCGATGGCTTTAATCATATTTGAAATGGCTTATGTATAGCCTAATAAAATGCGTAAGGTGAAAAAACTGTTGAAAAATGGTTGAGAAGAATTATCAAAATTCAAAACTAGTGTACGATATCATGTGAATTTTTATTTAACTAATAAATGTGTCAATTATTTTTTAGTGAAAAAAGGAAGACCTTTCTTTGAATATTATTTCGTTTATCTACAAACATGTTTTTACTAAAATATTATAATCGCTCTCTCTCTCTCTCTCTCTCTCTCTCTCTCATAACATTTCCATAACAACTTCACAAATTGCACTCTACTTACCAATGACTGTATTGCTGATCTGTATGTTTCGTACGGGCTCAATGTCTTTGGGTCCTCATTGTTCAAGTATTGTATTCCTGTCAGACTTGTTAATCTTCTTTTTTCGAAAATAGCTTCCTTATCTGAAATGTGGTAAAGCATCATGGATGTAATTTTTTTTGTGCAATATTTTTTTTAATTTTGTTTTTCATTTAAGTTGAAATATCCCTTTTTCTATTTTTCAAACAGTACACTACAAGAGAAATGGCAGAGTTTGAGTAAAGGTTGGGGTTTGATTTACCTAGTGCGGATTTTACTTGGTCTGTATTAGCTAGTGTAGATCTTCGCTTTCGATGAATCACGGGTTTCCTCTCTTCTTTTGATTTTGCCCTCATTAATTTCTTTTGCAAGTGTTCATTTTCAAAAGCACTTTTAGGGATCTGAAAAAGAAATTTTGCATAATTATATTCCATCAGTACGACAGACATTTAAGACTTAATATTTAATTTGTTAATTAAGTCTCTTGTCCATATATACACAAGAAAGGAGTAAGATAACACTTTCCCCTCAAATTTACAACAAAGAACACACATTTTCTTAAGCCTATCATATATATAATATCTTTAGAACCCTAAGTCCACAGTTTCAAAGAATTTTCCTCCCCACAAAAATCATAGTTACAGTAATAGTAAATAGAGAATAAAAGCTCGATAAACAAATGTTGCTAAACTATAAGACTTTCTTAAAATATTTTATTGTAAAATAATGACATAGGGCAATTAAGTAGATTATATATGTAAAATTTCCAGCTAGAAAAAACGACCAGTTTCAATTGATATAAATCCAATCCTTCACTTCCAAGTTAGGTATAGAAAGTACAATCTCTCTCTCTCTCTCTCTCTCTCTCTCTCTCTCTCTCTCTCTCTCTCTCTATCCGTTTTACTTACACCCGCCTGTACGCCGGCTATGTAACCGTTTCTATCGTAAATGAGTACAACACCAGAATCCTTATTTTTCCAATATCGTTTTCCTTTGAATAATGGTACTCCTTTTTCTTTAGACCTTTCCGTTTCTGAAATCATATCTCAAAATCTTAGAAAGAATTATTTCAGATTCAGGCTATTTTTAATTACATATTTGTGCCGGATTTTTTCATTGTTCCTCCTCGATAATTTTTCAAAAAGTTTATTTTTTTTTATAGTTTATGCATTGTGTGTATTTTCCATCACCATATTACAGGTTTCGTCATATTATAGGTTCTGCCCTAGTAAGTATTTGGTTACTCTTCAAATCTTTTCCCTATTCCTTTTTTATTATAAAAGACACTTTGTGTCTAAAGATAAAGAAACTCGATTTGAAGAAAACAGGTGACCGGTCACACGAGCCTTTTTACGCACTTTGATAAATTATTATCTCCCAAATTTTGTACCTTTTTGTAAGTGCGTGTAAAAATTTCATGAGAATTATTAAAATTTATTTGTTTAAAAGCAATATGTATTTTAAAAATACAAATTGGGAGGAGAGCAAAGAAGGACATCTAAACGTCAGAGGTTGGATCAGGTGCCTTGGAGGAGTAAGCATCCCCTGTCGAGCTGTCATATCCGCCGTACTTCTTGTTTTCCTTTTTGAAATCGGGCATATAGAAACAAAGACACAATGGCCTAAAAACATCAGTCAGCTTTTGATTTACTTTTTTTAATGCATTTCTTAAAAAGTTTCATTTCAAATAAACCCTCTGTTGTATGATTCGGTCAAATAATTGTTTTAAGTGGACTTTTTGAATAAGAAATGACTATGCGTTTTAGTGCATGTCGTTTTTTAGTCGGCGGAACATGGGGTTGAAGAATAACTAGATAAGTTTTTTTTTTTTTTTTTGGGGGGGGGGGGGGGGGCTTCACATGATAAAATGATTTACATATGGTTTAAGTCTAAGAGTACATTTGAACGAATCAAAAATCATGTTTACACATTAGGGGTATTTTCATACATTTGAAAACGCCTGTAAGTAAACATACACAAGTGAAAATCCTTTAAAACATATATTTCAGCTAAATCTCATACAAGATTTTTCATCAATAAACATGAGGAAATTGGAAACAATAAGTACCTTTACACTCGTCTCTAAGTAACTCAAATCTGGCATCTTTTGCATCAGACTCTCTCCGCGGAAGACTTTGGAAATTATTTTCATTGAACGGATCGAATCCCCATTTTACTAGAAAACAAAGACAAAATAACGTAATTTAAGATTTTAACATTTTGAATTTATTTCATCGGTATAATCATGCAAAAAGGCAATACAGTAATGAAAATAAATCTTTCATAAAATATGCGATTTAAAAATTCAATCAATTTAAAAGATATATACAAGGAAATATGTATTTTCTGAACAGAAAAGTTTATATACATGATGTAGTAGCCTGTTGCTTGTAAATGGAATATCTAAGTACATGTATGTAAATTTTTTTTATGTATGAGGAAATATGTTTCCGTTTCCGGCTTACCTCTCAAGTCGTCCCACTCCGGTTTTTCTACAAATTTGAAAAGTTAAATGTCTTAAACTGAGACATCGTTATATTTTTGATATAGGTTATATAACATTCGATGGTTAATTATTAAAGTATCCTTTACATAAAAGTACATTATGGAAGTCTTCATCGCAGTTCACTTATTTTTCATATGACGAGCTAAAATTGCAAGGGAAAAAACTAAAATAGAAATTGAAAACCTTTCTAAAAAATTATATAGATAATAATATGATAAAATTAAATGAAAAGACATACGTTTGAATACATCTGGAAGTTCCCTTGTTTGTCTGAAACAATGGCATGTTATGCAAAATGCAGACAGTAGGATAAAACGCAGCCACATCTTCAACGAAGAAGAAAAAAATGAATACTGTAGACTTTGTCTGATGTTATTCGTTTCCTGTGCTTATTTCCTAGAGGAAAAACGAAGTTTGTGCAAGTTGTTTTTTTTTACAGAAGTTAATTGCTGACAGTACAATTTTTTTTACATGTCAATTTTGCATTGTTAAGCATTCATTTACAAAGTACATTTGTATAAAATTGCATAAATTTAATAACTTTTTTTAAATTTGCATTTTTTTTAAGTTAACAATTTTTTGTTTACAGATCCATGGCAAATAACAGGGACGACTTAATAATTTTGAGGAAATCATATCTTTATTATAGATATAACTTTTCAATTTAAGATCAACCAATGCTAATTCATTTATGGACGAGTGTTATATTTTCATAGATGCAACTTTAATATAAAACGAACATTGAATATGTTTATTACTCAAATTTCGAGACGGAGGGCAAAGTTATTTAATAATTATTTTTTGGTCAAACACTCATACAAATATTAACTTATGAGGTTCACTGATTGTCGTTTTATCAATTAAACCTCAAATGCTGATTTAAATTCATTTTTTTAATTATGATGTTCTTGTATTCCATTTTACCCATACATGTATCACAAGCCATAAAAAAAGAATTGCAAGTATTTTTTTCTGTAGAAAACTATGGATTCTGTTTGATTAAAAAACATTTTATGTTTTATTCATTTGTTGCTGATTGTGAAAATTGATCGTTAAAAAATTCATTTAACAAAACTCGGCAATATAAGACGTCTTATTACATGTATATACTGTAATTAAGTTTTGTGCTATGAAGTTTTTATAACAAATAGTGGTACCTAAAAGACAAGTATTTTTAATTAAAAAACCAATAATTCGCAAAAATTCTAGTTCGTGTTATAAGCATGGTGATGACAATGAACAAAATGGAAGGAAATAGACATCTTTCATATGTAATTTGGCATCGTTACATGTAATTACTGCAGAGTAGATGAAAGTTATTCCGTATATACTCTAAGGTAATATTTTAAAATTAATATGCTGTTTCTTTAGATAAAACATGTGGATATAACGAGCAGAATTCAAACTCGAAAGTCCAGTTAACAGGAGCAGAGCAAACGGACATCCAAAACATCAGAGGTGAGATAAGGTGCCATAGAGGAGTAAGCATCCCCTGTCGACCGGACCACCCGCCGTGTGCTCCTTGTCATGATCGGGAAATAACGGGAAAATCCGTTGTCAATTCAGAGTATAAATAATGGACTAATAATATGTGTGAAAAACTTCAGTCAGCATTTGACTCAATGATAAATTGTATTTGCTGACTCTGTCATTGTATCGACCAAAGAACTTTTGAAATGATGACTTTAAACGAAAATTAGTAGTGTCAAAGACAGTAAACTCTGCTGATATTCTTGTTTCATGAACTTGTTTATCAATAATTTACTTCGTTTAAGAAAGCGCTCATACGTAGAACATGCTGTTGCGTATCGAATTGACTGAGATACATAAACTCCGTATGCAAGTGATGAAGGTTTATTGCTGCATAACTAAGGGAAGTTGACAAAAGAAAAGTTAAAGTCATCACGTTTATCATAGAACTTGGTTGTTAGATTACCATTAACGTCTTTTTCAAGTAAAATATCATTATGTGAAACAGATGTGTTAGACTCCATGGAATCTTTTATCGCAAGCTCACCAGGATATATCGTAAAAATACAATGGATTATCACCGTTTAAATTAAAAAAATTTTGCAGTTGCTGATCTGTAATTTTTGCGTGAATAAGTAGATAGAAATATGTTTGTTTGTTTGTCTTTGTTTTTATATATTTGAGATACATAAACTCCGTATGCAAGTGATGAAGTTTTATTGCTGCATAACTAAGGGAAGTTGACAAAAGAAAAGTTAAAGTCATCACGTTTATCATAGAACTTGGTTGATTACTTGCATACGGAGTTTATGTATCTCAGTTTTCATATATTTGCTGATAACAAGTCATAGGGATTTGATGGTTTGGATGTCCCTGGTTGCTCTGCTCCTATTGTGAATTGTTTTATGGACGTTTGAGCTTGAATGCTGTTCGTTTTCTCCATATATTTATTCGTGACTAGATTAAATAAACTCAATTTATTTTAAGCTACTTATTGATAACGAGGAAAATAGAAAATGAAACAGTTTCAATACACTGCGAGATTGAATCTTACCCTAATTTTTTTTAAAGGAGTAAATGATTTGGGGGGGGGGGTTGTATTTTAAGTCGATAGGTTGTCGATTACAAAAATGCAAGCAATTTTTTTAAAAATTTATTTAGGCCTTATTCTTCTCTGTGTGGTAATTGGAATGAACATTATAAAAGGGCTGTATTTGTATAATAAAATATAGTAAAGCAGAGATTATTTTTGTTTTGAAAAAGTCTTTATGTATATTTAAATCTAAATATGTTGATCATGCATATGATCTCTTTTACTAAGTCATTAACCACGTTTGTGCAAAAAATCATCTGGTTAAAATCATTACCATCAAGTTATGGCCTTTTGATTTTATCATAGAATACCACAGTCAGATTTAATTTTGCTGGACAAGCGTGTCAATGAATTAACATTTGTGAAGAAAGAATATATTAAAGTTGTCAATTATTAAAGCACAAAAATTTATGATCCGGTTGAAAACCTCTTGATTGTAAATATTAATAATATTATTAGTATTTAGATTTCTATCTTTATTGAAACCATTTCTCAAGTTAGGAAGTGTGTAGTTTATTCAATTTATTTCATTTCCCCGATAAAAAGTGTTAACAATTATTACTTTTGAAAGACAAATATTTTGTTGACCTTTTCATATTACTTCATGGAGAAATATCTTTTATGCACGCAATGTGTAGTACTGCTTAAATGATTATTTAAGAATAAATGTCATGTATATGTTTACTTACATGTGCACAATCCTACATTGTAAATTTTTTTTTACTAAAGACAAATTCCCGTAGTAAGTTCCTGACTAAAAACAAAAGGAAGGTCAAAACAATTACATGTATCTCTTCTAACGGAGTGAAATAGTTTGATACATGATATTGTTCTGAGTCCAACTAATGTATCTGATCTTTTGTTACAAAATCAAGTCATAACATTTTCTATTGCAAGGGCATAATTCTGTAATCTCCATATTAATATCCCAAGTCGAAAAATAAGGTACGAATTTTATAATTTCCAAAATTTTCATTAGATATGTACAATTTATGAGGTCAGAGTTTATTTAGTTAGTATACGATAAAAGTTTGACTTGTCGGCAGAGAATGTTTGCTGCTCCATGGCACCTGATCCTATCTCTGATGTTTTAGAGGTCCGTGTTTGCTCTGCTCCTGATTTATATTGTTCAATGACGTTTTGAGCTTGAAAACTGTTCATTGTCTCCATAAATTTCACGTACAAAGAAAACATCTCACAAATATCTATACTCAGAAAATTTATTTATTCACATTTATTTTGATATAGAGGCTTTCCTTGTCTTTTAAATAAATTATGATTGTATGAATAGAGATATTTTGCTACTTTACTTGATTGTTATTTTTTGGATTATCAGATTCCTAATCAGTTTTAATATGATTGATGAAATCAAACTACCTAATTATGATTAACAGCTTTTGCATGAGAAAATAAAAGATGCATAATTTGGACCTTACCGCAATATTTATATATACCATCGATGTTTCCTTTATTTAAAAAAACAATGGTTTTCCATGCAAAAATTTACTTGATGTATAACAGTAAACTAAAATTATTAAAATAACACCACGGGGTCTAACACATCTGTTTCATATTTTTGATTTAAAATACCTAAAATCTATCATTTTTGACAGATAAGGAGACACAGATTTTATACCTCTTCTTAATTATAGGTAGATTTTTAAAAACAAACTGTGATCAAGAAAATAACGTTTAGAGTATATCAAAAGATTTATAGGATCTACACTTCCAAACTACGAATATCTCAGCAATACAAATATGTCAACAACATCTTCGCAAGCCAAGGATTTTCGGTCCGTAACGTTACGGACCGAAAACCCTTGGCTTGCGAAGATGGTCAACAAAGCAAAAATACGGGTCTAAGGTATTACAAAGATGGATTAAGAGCCTAGAAGGAGTAAACATCCTCTGTCGACTGAAAACACCCGCCATTACCTCAATATAATAACCAGCTCCTCATCAATATATTGAGCTATAATTAAGGCGAGATATAGAAAATACTAATTCATTATCAAACAAAATGTGTCTCTTAGATTTTTCTTATTAACAATTTACATAAGCCGATAAAATCTATAAGCTGTTTCTTTCAAACATACGTGTTTAAAGGAGTCCACGAAAATCAAGAAAACCAGTCATACATTGAATGCATGGTTATATGAAACAACCATCTATATTGCACCTATAAAAAGGAAGTTACAAATATACATTTAAGTCAATATTGAACGCTGGAACATTTATTGAGTCTTTGGACACAAATCTTCCAACGAACCGTTGGAATTTCTATGGGCAGTGATTGAGTTCCTTTTTCAGCCGTTTCAGATGTTTTTATATTCATCCATTCAAAATATTTTATATTAGAAGACAACACTTGTCGTTGTTTTCAACTCGACATTCAGATATTTCGTTGATGTCATATCAATTCACAATCATAATTACTTCCATACTGATGTCGATTTGATCTAATAAAGTGAACTTGAAATGAATATAACATTGTCTTCTACATCAATTTTATATTTGGATTTTTACTCTCTATAGACTAGGCTCATAAAAGCAAATTATTTGTATGAGAAATCAAACAACACTTTTCATCGTTATTTGTTCTTATCTGAGTAATAATATTGTGCCATCAGCTGCATATGATAATTATGTCTCCCAGCTAATTCACTATTCAAGAGCTTGCTTCGATAAATTTTGAAAGTGAGGCTAAGTTGATATTACAGGAATTCAACAGCTTCGTTTATAGTCAGTATTTTTCTAGTTGCAGCAATGTTTTTTACAGGAATTTAACAGCTTCGTCTAAAGTCAATATTTCTCTAGCTGCAACAATGTTTTTGCTAGCAGATAAACATTCTACCCAGTCCTTGAACCGTGTTTTGACTAACTTTTTTTCATACCGATTGCAAGGCCTTTGTTTTGCGCTGAATGGTCCGTCTACTCGGTTAAAACGTAGGGATAATGGCATAGGTGACAGTTAAACAGGGGATGCTTACTTCTCCATTGCAACCATTTCCACCTCTGGAATTTTCGGGTGTCCATGTTTACCCTCTTCACAAACATTGTTCTGTTTGTGGATTTTATCCCGATCCTTCACTATTAGTTATCTTCGTCTTTGTTATTTTTCCATATATATTAAGATTACATGTAGTCATATAGCCATATACATTGTTGTAGTCAGATTTCGTTTATTTAACAGAGTCAAATCAATTGAAATGAATTGCAATACTACTCTAAGTTTATATGAAAGCATTTTTCAATCTCATCGTTTACTTTTATTTGAATAATTCTCCAATCACTTTTTATAAAAACTGTTTTATACACTTGTTTCTCTTTCTCTCAATTCATAAAGATTTCTCTGTGTTTTAAACTGGTTTAATTAAAATTTAAAATTATGTCAGTGAACTTATAAAAGCCCTTTAGGTTTCTGGGACAATCGATTCATTGACATTTCTTAATCTCTTTAAAAAAGAAAAAATTATTATGATTTGTCATGATGTCAAATTAATAAAACATAAAATTGTAGATCTGATAAAAGATCAAATGAATTTCCATTAGGTTTAGAAGATCTCATCTTAATTGAAGCAGCTCTGTGCGTGCTGATGGAGTATTGATATAAGTTTTCATTACTTCATTATCCTTGGTAAAAAGAATGTGCTTTTTTATAAATGACACAAAAATAATTTTTTATGAGATAAATACTTGAACACTAGTGTATGAAAAATGTTAATCGGAACTTAATTGGGTAAAATCTCTCTCTCTCTCTCTCTCTCTCTCTCTCTCTCTCTCTCTCTCTCTCTCTCTCTCTCTCTCTCTCTCTCTCTCTCTCTCTCTCTCACACACACACACACACACACACACCCTCACACACACAGGCACGCAAAGACAAATGTCCACAGGAACACGGACTCACAGAAAATTTGATGAAATTATAGAAGAAAAAGACACTATTATATATAGAATCGTATAATTCAGTCAAGACAATACATCAGATGATGGCATATTTTATTTTATCCATCATCTTGCAATAGTCCATTTTCGAGTTACCGTATTCCGGCAGGATTCCAACATTTAGTTTGTACGTAAGTCACGTGATTTTTATGAAAATGCGGGGCGCATCACTTCCGGTGAAATTGTTGACATTGGAAACATCGTCTGCATCGAAATGCCTCGCTACTACTGTGTAGCTGAAGGCTGTTCATCAGATTCTCGTAAAAAGGGAAGATATGGCTTCATGGCCGATGTGGAATTCTTCGCATTTCCCACCTCAAAATGCCCCAAACTCCGCAAGAAATGGCTATAGTTAGTTAGACGCCATGAGTTTGACCCCTCTCGCCACGATAGAATTTGCTCGAAACATTTTGTAGAAGGCAGACCTACTGAAGCCCACCCGTATCCTGAGCTGTATCGATATAATAACTATAAACGCCCACAAGAGACCCGTGGAACTTCTTCCATTGAGAAAAGGTCCACATGTACTGCGATGGAAGCCACGCCCACAAAATACGAGTCTATACCAAGGCCTACAACAACGGGGTTTCTCGTACATGTACGTATCATAAGACATTGTAGGCCTTTTTTCATTATTTTAAACAATGCCTTGAGTCAATTTATCACCAATAATTTGATTATTATTCAAATGATTTAAAATAAATATAATCTATTAATTGTACATGTAGGATGAAAATGAACGAAAACAACCTTTCCCATTCCCAGTGGAGAGAGAAATTACTGTTCAATCCTTAATGACAGCAGAACAAATACCAGGTATGTTGACTTATGCACAGCTTTTAATTTGTAATAGTTCTGAAGAACTCAAAAGCAACCAATAAGCTAATAAAAAACCCTTTTTTATCTATTTAGCCCCCCATGATCATGATTACTGTTCAGTTGGCAATGAAGCAGTCCATTCCTCTGATGTACAATGTCAGACAGACTTGACCCTGCATGACCTAGAGAAATCTGAGGCTGAATTGTTGCAACTTCGAGACACCTTCAAGAACAAAGATGATCTGAGGCGGTACATGACAGTCGACAAGATGACAAACAGTGATAGCTCCGTTATGAGTTATTTTGGACTGCCATCTGTTCTGACTCTATTTGGAATCTTCGGTAAATTTAATGATATTTCTAATGCATGTAAAAAAAAATTAACTAAAGCAAAATTACATATGATTTGACTTCATGTTTACTATACCATAGCAAAATTAGAATTAAAAGTATAGAACAGATAATTCTGAATGTAAAATACTAGTATCTCTTATCGTCTTCTTATTACTTTACAGCCATACTTGACAAAATAACACCGACACTTGCATATTGGAAAGGTGGATCAGCCATTCCTAATACAGAAGCCAAGAATCCTTCCAAAAAGTCTGGCCCAAATAGGAAGCTGACTCGTTTTCACGAATTCCTTGTGACTCTATTAAGACTTCGTCTAGCTTTACCTACATTTGTAATTGCAGATAGCTTTGGTATTTCTTGCACAAGGGTATCACAAATTTTTGTCACATGGATTAGTTACATGAATACTGTATTTTCACCACTGTTGAAAAGACCAAGTTCCAAGTGTTTGAAAAAATTTATGCCAAAATGTTTTAAATCAGTTTTTCCAAAAACAGCTAGCATAATTGATTGTACTGAGTTTTTCATTGAAAGGCCATCTACACCTACTGCACAGATAAGAACATTTAGTTCATATAAACAGAAAAACACATTCAAAGCTTTAGTTGCTGTGACACCCTCTGGAGCTTTTATGTTCGTTTCTAATCTTTGGGGAGGAAATGTGTCAGATAGGTACATAACAGAACACAGTGGATTTTTAGATTTAGTAAAGCCTGGTGATGAAGTGATGGCCGACAGAGGGTTTTTGATCAGAGACTTGTTGTTAGAGAGAAGGGCTACATTGAATATACCACCATTTACCAAAAAGTGTTCATGGGGAAAAGGTAAACATCTAACTGCTCACGATATTTTGAAAACAAAAAAAATTGCAAAGCTTCGGATTCATGTAGAAAGGGCAATAGGCAGATTGAAGAATTACAAAATTTTATCTCATACTATTCCATTAAAAATCAAACCATTATGCAATCAAATTCTGAGAGTGTGTGCATTTTTAAGCAATTGTCAAAAACCTTTATAGTGAAGTAAGATGTATGAACAATGAAGACAAAGTGTTTTTATATATTTATACATGTATTTGCAACTGTTTTCTCTTACAAAACTATTAATATTCAACCACTAGTATTAACTCAGTCACATGAGTAAATGTACTATAGATCATGATATTTTGTTGATACACATGTACATTAATATGTTAATTTTGTACTTTTATACATGTAATGTCATCAACAACAGAGTACTGATACAGTTGTTTGTAGATCTACCATGAGTCCTTTCTGAAGATAAGTAAACAATAAATATTGTATTTAAGCAATGACTTTTGACTTATGTTACTTAAATTAGTACATAAACATGTACACAAATCTTGTGATCACATTTTACGTTGTTCAAGTGTTTGAATTTCGGTGCAACAGTGCATTTAACACATACTTTTCAAAAAATCTCCTGCATTTATGCACAATTTCAAAATACATTTCCGGGTCAAATGATATCTGATCAACAACGATTCCCTTTCTTGTGAAAAAAATAAAATCACACCACAAAGATTTGCATATGCCCATTTGCCCCTGAATTTGAATATACCATGGAGACGTCTGTTTCAATCTGACATCATTGTTTTCATCAATGTATAAATGATAATGATCATCTTTACAAGCTTCTAAAGGTTCGACATTCTGATATGTGAAACTACATTTTATCTCCATAAAACCCATTCAACAACACTTGCATGTAATTCTTCCATCGGGTGAAGCACCCATAAAAGGATATTGATCACAAACAAACAACCCACATGATTCTACATTTAAATTTCTGTGTGATTTTTTGTATAAATCAATGTACTGTTGTCTGGCCATAGGCTCATACTTTTTAGCTCACCTGAGCCGAAGGCTCAAGTGAGCTTTTCTGATCACATTTTGTCCGGCGTCCGTCTGTCCGTCTGTCTGTCTGTCTGTAAACTTTTCACATTTTCGACTTCTTCTCAAGAACCGCTGGGCCAATTTCAACCAAACTTGCCACAAAGCATCCTTGGGTAAAGGGGATTCAAGTTTGTTCAAATGAAGGGCCACGCC
>PRKT01000201.1:470821-490692 GCA_003671525.1 Saccostrea glomerata
ATAGGAAAATTCTTTAAAAATCTTCTTCTCAAGAATGACAAAGCCATAATTCATCATATTTATATGGAAGCATGTTCAGGTAGTGTAGATTCAAGTTTGTTCAAATCATGACCTCCGGGGGTAGGGCGGGGCCAAAATGGCCGACCAAAGTTTTACATAGTAATATGTAGGAAAATTCTATAAAAATCTTCTTCTCAAGACTGTCAAAGCCATAACTCATCATATTTATATGGAAACATGCTCAGGTAGTGTAGATACAAGTTTGTTCAAATCATGACACCCGGGGGTAGGGCGGGGCCAAAATGGCCGACCAAAGTTTTACATAGTAATATATAGGAAAATTCTTTAAAAATCTTCTTCTCAAGAATGTCAAAGCCATAACTCATATTTATATGGAAACATGGTCAGGTAGTGTAGATTCAAGTTTGTTCAAATCATGACCCCCAGGGGTAGGGCGGGGCCAAAATGGCCGACCAAAGTTTTTTAAAGATATACATGTATATAGGAAAATTCTTTAAAAATCATTTTCTAAAAAATAGCAAATCTGTGATTGGTCATGGGACTACTATTGGATTTAATCTTTACATTAAAAAGCCATTTTCTACTTTTTCCTACCCTTAGTGCTCAGGTGAGCGATGTGGCCCATGGGCCTCTTGTTTTAAAATATAATTTTCAGGATTGTCATTAAATCTGAAATGCATAACAGATGGGAAAAGTGATGCAGTAACCCTGCCATATCTATGCTCAAACCAAAGAGTGTTGTCAGATTGACCTCTGGTTACCTTTTCTATTTCTTTTGCAACATCTGGTGTGTAAATAGTTCTCAAATGTTCAAAAACCTGATTGTTTGATGAAAGCGTTTTTAAAGCATTTTTTAGTGGAGGAACATCTATTTCATCATCAGATGAATTGTCATCACTTGGGGGGTCTAACACCTGCAATAATAAGGAGTTGCTAGACTTAAACAAGTTATATACATCTTTTTCAACCTCTCTGTGGTTGATCTGTCCACAAGGAGAGTAATTTTCAGGGATTGGCAAAACTTTTTTCTTTGTAGTGGTATTTCTCTGCAGATCGATGCTGTCTATTTCCATTGGCTCTGATGTTTTCTTTGGTTTGTCCCACATACACACAGTGTCAGTACATGCCTCTGAATAACGGTCCTTGTGTCGGTCATTAAAACTTACCAAGGAAAACAATAAGGCTACACAATGTTTACATGTTCCATTACCTCTGAAAAAGAAAATGCATAATATTATTAAACACTATGTACAGGTAATATTATGTCATGTACATGTTTAGGTGTTCAAGTAAATAATAACTTCATGTCTTTTATTAAAATTTGACTTGATTCAATATTATATTTAGGGTTATATTTTTGTTCTGATTAAGCTATTGAGTATCTCTTTCCCACAAAATACAATGATTATACATTATAATTCTAGAAGATACTGAAACTTTTTAACAAATTTAAACTGAATAAGATTTCCAAATGGAATGATGAAATGAAGATGATAAACCATACCAATTTCATACCAGATGAATGGCTGATTACAAGGAAATTCTTTAAAATTGTTACCACCAAGTTGCGAGCACTGGGGTAGAAGACAGGTGATGTATTAATGTGAAGTCAACGATTAAAGTACAGAAAAGACTTGTTCAAATTAAAAGCCTTTTAAGTAATTCTCTCGGTTGCAACACAAATTGAGGAAAGCGTAAAATCTGAGAACACTGGTAAAAAGGTAAAAAATAAAAGCACATTGGATTAAGTTAACATCATGTAAACTGTAAACACTAAAACAGCAAAAGAATTTATTTAGCTTACACAACACAAGAACAACCTCCTGAAAAAATCTGCCCATTTGTTTTTACAAGTACCCAAGTAACATATGGGGCCTCAGTCTGTCGAGTTTCTGGTACACAGGATGCCTTCACATAAAAGTATGGTAAGGTATCTGTTACTTCCGCAATGGTAACATCACTGATGTGGTTATCACTATATATTTTGTAACCATTATCCTTCCTGTACTCTGTTAACCTAGAGGCCTCCCAACCACAATTGTTCATAAGGTACACCATGACATCACATGATTCAATTGATGTGAAAGTCGTCAAATTCTCTGACCATTTTTTAATTTCTTGTATCGGCAAGAAACCCTTTTCATTATTTCCATTGACAACACTTGGCAATTCATCTAGGAATTTAGAAAAAAACCCAGTTGTTCAATATTATAAAATTTGGATTTTTATTATTGAAGATAGATTAGATATATGTAATTCATGCTCATATTGAGCAGAAGCTATTGCAATGGCCATGATCATGATGGCTGTTCCATTTATTGGAACAAATATGGAGAATAACACAAGGCATTTAAAATTTAAATCTCATTTGCCATCAAGGTAAGGATTTAAAAAAATGTAAATCATATTTTTGGAAGATATTAAGTAAACTCATAACTGCATCCGTATGTGCAAACAAATTTTGAGACTGAATGTGTGTGTGGTGGTCAGCCTGGCTCAATAAGTGGTGGCCAGATAGTTCAGCTGGTAGAGCACCTGAAGGGAAATTCAGGGGGGCCTGGTTCGAATCCCGGTCTGGTCCACTGCATTTTTCTCCTCTAGCTCCCATTACACGTTACTTAATCAGTTAATGTGTTTGTACACACTATTGCAGTTATGAGTTTATTATATCTCTAAAAAATAATAATGCAGTGCTGAAATGTCACTGTACATACTTCTTTATATTTAAATTATTCTTGGGGAGATAATCACTTGATTCTCCAAGGCTTTGGTTTTCTGGTTTATCAGCTGTTAAATTACATTCAACATGTTTAAGGCTTTAATTTATACATGGACTAATTAATATGACAGTCCCATGTCCTTTTAAATGTTATATATATATATATAATGTGTAGAAATCAGACAATTGTTTCATAATAATCCTATATTATGCAAACTAAAATGCAAATCTCATGGTGTTTCATGTAGAGTGCCGATTTCATCACTGTTCAATGAGAACACTTTTTATACCTGCTTCGTCGTTTAGAACTTCTAATTTTAATTCCTCTGCAAGTTTACATCATCTTAGCAAGTGATCTCTTCTATAAAAGTGGCAGGTAACCCCTCGATCACGCAAAAACCGCTTTAACTCTGGAACTTTGTATTACTTTCGAAATTCATCTTGGGGAAACCGGAAGTTGATGTGCCCGCATCGAGTACAAACTAAATGTTGGAATCCTGCCGGAATACGGTAACCCGAAAATGGACTATTTGCCCTTCCTGTGTGTCAGAGGTTGTTTTCCGACATTTGACGGAGAGGCCCTGTAGCAACCGCTAATGATACATGTATAACACCGCTAAATGATACAAATATCATTAAGCGTTGCAACTGTACACTTTATGCCATTAATTATTGCATTAATGGTTGACATTTTCAACCGATAATGCGTAAGGTAGATCGCGGGTTTGCTGACGTCACAATAGGATTTGACGTAAAAAGATTACCGCGTTCAGATTAGCAATCAAAAAATATCTTCAGCAGTACTGTATGCAGTAAAAAGTGAAATATATATTAAAGGTTGTTTGGTGTCTTTAAATATTTTGTTATGTAATTGAAAATAATTGTTGTTCTGATCAAGGTTGTCTTTAACATTATAAGTAGTTTTTAACGCTAACATATGTCGTGTGTACGTACCTTTTTAAAATACTATTGCCTAATTGTTAATACAATACAAAAACAGATTCACTGCCGGTGTGTCTGGCGCCTGCCCTGCATTTTAATTTTTTGTTCACTTTAATGAATTTTGTTTTGCTTGTTTAATTTTTTGTTGCAACCCGTAATGATTTTTGTATCATTACACGGCGTTATATCATTAGCGGTTGCTACAAGCCCCGAGATGATGTTATTGAGGGTAATAGTATGTGAAAGATTAGTATAATTTATGTCATCAATAAATTGTTGTACACTGTTTTTCAGGAAGTTGAACATGAACTTTCTTTTTTAAAGGGATCGTTGAGAACATTATGTCCTCTGTAAAAATTGACTAACTTTTGCCTGAAGTCATGAAATTGAAGGCTAAAATGCATCATGCATATAAATCATATCGTCTCGGGTCTTTCCGATAAGCTCGAAAACACACGGAAGTTGGTTCCCTGCTTGTCGGAAAGGCCCGAGAAGTTGAGATTGCATGAGCCTAATCATCTTTTTTTTTTCAAATAATTAACTTAACTTTTATTTATAACTCCTGAATTCCTCTTTATTCTTTCATTAGATTATATTTCCCAAATTTATATATATTTAATTAAAATGTCTTTGGGTCGACAGACTTTGTTTAGAAATTAGGTTTTAAATTGTTGTGAAAGAAAAACAGATGGCATTTTATAAGTGAAGGTTATATAAAGCCCCCGATATTCTTGAAATTAAAGCAACCAGAATTAAATTTCAATAAAATTATAGAATTCAAATGACCAATTGCAATCAAATTTTCATTTAGACGCGGATAATTTAATTAGATCTTCGAAACAAATATATGAATTTTCAGAATATATTACAATATATTTTCACTTTTCAATATTCCGATTCAGTAAAATTCTGCAAATAATTTGATTGGCCGTTTTAAATATAACAGGTATAAATTCATATTTAGCCATTCAAAGCATAAGAAGTAATTATGTTTCAAATTTTGTCCAGAGAATTGGTCTTAGGTATGTTAAAAAAGTTGACATGATACATTTGAAAAAAAAATTCGATCTTTCGTCACAAAGTTTTGGAGAAGATACCGTGATGTATTCTTTTAAAGACAAGAAAAGTTCTTGCGTTTTATTTCACTCTACTGGAATTTAAATATCATCCTTTAAAATATAAAATTAGGAATTTTTTTTTTTAAAGAATTAATCAACCTGTCAAAGACTCATTTTCAAATAGTTCACCAATATGGCTTATAGTTTGAAATATTCAGTAAGTTACACTGTGTTTATCAATTTTTATTTAGTTTTTAAAATGTTTTTGCTCTGTTGCCGATTCACTGTGTTAAACAACATTTTAGAAAAAATGAAAAAGATAACAAACTGTGATCAAAACTCACAAATTCAGTAAAAATAAAATCGTAAATTGAGCAAAACACGTATGGAAACTAAAATAGTGTGATCATGTTCCGAGGCCATAAAACTTAGATGAGCTCATTTTTTTTATCCCAGTCTCAATTCTACCAAAGAAAAAGTGACATTGAGATCAAAATTAAGGTCATGCCTTGTTGGAGAAGAGATCCCCTTGTCACCCGTTAACAGCTGTAGTGGGGCTTAGTTCAGGAAGAAAGGAAGAAAGCAATGACTTAGAGCAAATAATGTATGAAACTTGTCAGACAAAACACACCAAACGTAATGTGGTTGTTCTTTTTCATAAAAAGTAACAATATCGACCAGAGAATTAGAAAAACTAACTTTAAACGAATTTTGAAATCCTTGTAATAGCTGATTATTTTTCAGTAGTTTGTCTTGGTGCAAAAATTGAGCGTACTAGTATTCAAAGCATGCCTGATCTTGGGTATCGAATCGATGAGAGACTATAAATACATTATAAAGTTCTATGTTTTTGAGCAAAATGTTTGGATGCTTAGAAATGTTTTTTATTGAAATGGTTTTCTATGAAGTCTTATTTGAGCAGCAATATTTATTATTTACTGAACAGCGGACCAAACTTCTGGCGGTAAAGATTTAACTTTCGTCTTTTTTTTCTTTTTACAGGTGTATTGATGTGTTTGCCAGTCTTTTCTGAGACCGGGTTTGCAAATTACCAACATTGCAAGAAAACTTGATTTCCATGGGAACGACACGTTGTGCAGACCATGTAGTGGAGAACGAATCATGAACACTACTGTGTCTCCAATCCTCGAGAGAGAGACTTTGTACAGTTAAAGAATAACTACTTAGCAAGTCTGCGTGAACTGTCCTGGCAAATTCAGAATTTAACATTATTCGCTGCATGTAAGTATATTAATTATGCTAAATATCTTCTAATCTTTATGCAGTGTTTGAAGAGAAACCTACAGACACCACATTTAATTTAAAGAACACGCACACACACGTATATTCTGAATCACGAAATAAATTCATACATTTATGCGAACAAACTTAACCTGTATATAACGAAACCTTTTTCAGATTAATAGGATGCCAGCTTACAGCACTGCCGACAGATCTAGTGTAGTGGTTAAAGAGGGGAAGAGCTGTAGATCGGTAAATACCTGTACCTTTTTCTAATTACCTTTAGCTTCATACATTTAATTATTACTTTTATTTGTTTATAATATATTTCTGGTTACAACGCGGAATTTGATTGGATAAAAATAATTTTATATCGTACATGAATTAAGTTTCCTACGTTACCAAAATCGTATCGGTGCGCCTGACGTTAAATTTACATTTTGTACAATTTGAAGTCAATTTTAAGGGCAAAACGTTGTAATCCTTTCTTTCTAACACTAAATGAATCAAAATTAAATTTTAAGGAGTAAATCCAAAAGGGACCCAATTAATAAATTGGGTAGCTTAGAAGTTCATTACCTAAACCAAATTTAATTTCAATCAACATATATATGTTTATTTATTATATACCAATCAATTTCCCTGTTTTTGTTACTGTTAATTTTACAGAGTTTGATCCGATTTTCCGGATCACCACACTGTGGTTTTCTGAATCCATATCACCACTCTCTGAAACTTATGACGTAGTACGCAAAAACATGACGTTATTTTTCTTGCGCGTTAAAAAGTCTATTGTTATTATGCTTTGTTTTATGGATGAATATTATACAATTGTTACTCTGCTATATTTAGCAAATTATAAGGGGATATATAATAAATTTATCATTATAACAGTAACTTGATCCGAAGAGCCGTATCACGTCTCGTTGACAGGCGCGGATCATCAGATCAAACTCGACGCTTCGCGTCTCGTTAGATCTGATGATCCGCGCCTGTCAACTCGACGTGATTGTCATCTCCCTCGGGAGATGACACATTAAGATTGTATGCCGGAAGTCAAGTCCTAGTGTAAGCCTCCATTAATCTTTCGGGAGTCCTCGATGTTTTACAGAGTTCCAAGTAGCCTGTAAACTGGTTTTCTTTTAGAAGAACTAGCTTAGGAGTGTGTGATCTACTTTCGGTTTAGGCCTATTTGAAAGCCAAGGAAAATTTAGAAAAGAAGTACGATACTTATAAATATCTATAGTTTCGGTGTGTCGTATATATATTGATCCTCAATACTATGCCTTATTAAATTGGTAAGCCACACAAGGAGAATTGACAATGACGTGATTTCTATATATAGATTTGTTGACGCGAAGGGAAAACTGGTTCTCGCACAAAAGTAGATTCTGCAAAAAATTAACGAAGAGTGGTCAACACTAATTTTATGTTAATTTTTTAGTCTGTAATTGGACTTATTAAGTTAATTCCTGTCAAACTTTAATGATAAGCTCCTTTTAAATGAATGATAATTATTGTTGATAATTCCGTATTGAGTTAAGAAAATATAGTTCAAGGAAAGTATTATAATTTAAGTAAATTGTAAACACCCAGAAGCACAAAGACCGCTAGAAAGTAGAATGAAATTTCACTAAAAATTGCCTTGGGTGCTCTCGCAGACGTCCATGCTTTTCATATATATACTGCGGCCAAAAGAAACTGCCTACTTTACTGTGGAGTTTGCTGAATATTAAGTCATTTGGGAACTTCAAGTGTAATAATCCATATATTCATTGCATTCAAATATTTCCCTTTCTGTTTTATTTCCTTGACATTATTGATACCAAAGAGATGACATTTCAGGCTTTCTGGAAAGCCAAACTTGTACGACCCTTCGGATCAAGTTACTGTTATAATAATATATATTTATTATATACCTAATGTGTATCACTTAATTTTACTGTTGATTTTACCTATCATGTGACATCGTGATCCGACTCTCCGGATCACCACACTGTGGTTTTCTGAATCCATATCACCACTCTATGAAACATGACGTTATTTTTCTTGCGCGTTAAAAAGTCCCTTGTTAGTTTGCTCTGTTTTATGGATAAATATTATATAACTGATTCCTAAAGTTGTATTTTGCTATATTTAGCTAGTTATAAGGAGGTATATAATAAAGTTATCATTATAACAGTAACTCGTCTCGTTTGATCTGATGATCCGGCCTGTAAACTCGACATGATACGACCTTTCGGATTAAGTTACTGTTATGATAATATATATTTATTTCATAGCTCTGTTATAGTTAAATCCATCGACGAACTCAGAGAAATTGGGCTTCAAATGAACATTATATACCAACATTTCTCCTTTATTATTTAATTTCATTGGAATGAGCGTCAATTGTTGGAAACTCTTATGCAATTTGAGGAAGATTTATCATAGACATGGGGATCCTCAGACCACTCGAACACTACTTTGAATGCTGTAGCGCAATCCTCACTGTGTATTAAACATAAAGCGGACAGTGCAAATTTCTATACATGGTTATCCGAGAAACTCCAAAATCTGAATACTAAAATGGATCGTGTATTTACGTTATCTCGTAGATTCGTACTTCAAGGACAGTATTACATTCCATAGAGTACGATATGCATCTTTACTTTGCAACTACTTTATTTCTGATGCAATACTATATACTCTGTTTATTTTATACAAATCATACTTGAATTAAGTTTATTTGTTCAATCATGGCAATAAAATACATATTCACTTATTTGCTCTCATTAAATTAATTTATGTGGTAAGGGTTCTGACAGTCTGGCTGTGTAAAGCAAGTTGAGGATTGACAATGTTTCACTCCTGTTGCCTATGCAGCAAAAGTGCAATGAGTTAACCATGCATGCACTATCTTAATAACAATGACTGTTGTCAGTTAGGGTTTTCTTTGGAGGGGGAGGGGTTACAATCTAACAGACTGATTAATCTAAAAAAAAAATGCTGAATTTTACAGTCCAAGTTGGGTCAAACAGCAAAGTTAAAGGGCAAATTTGGAAGTACCATAAGAAAGAAATCTTGTCACAAGAAAAACACCGTCCTGTAAAAGCCACACCCTAAACAATCCAAAGTTATGGGCAAGGTTTAATTTATTTGTGGACAGACAATCACAGACAGTCTCTAGTACTAGAGCTTCGTTTACAATGTATATATGTGTAACGATATCCAATTACTTCAATAATTGTTGATATTTGATTCCGTTATTATACATATAGACGAATGAAGTCTTTATTTACGTATCATTGCCCTAAAGTATTAAATAACGATCAAAACACATTGCTCCTCGCGAGCAATGCCCCTACATGTATGTTATATAAAGAGGGGATGTTCTCAGATGGTGGAAGTTTGCATAGCATAGGCACCTGAAGTGTGGATCAATACCCCCCCCCCCCTTTTTTTAAATTAAAAGAAAATGTAAGAGTGTATTTTATCTCAAAAATATAAAAATTTCCCCGTCAAACACATCCATATTTTGTTCTATGCAAGCAGATTGTACTTTTTTCTCACGTTTCAAGAATAGCCTTATATGGTATAAGAAAAATACACAAGGTAAGAAACAAAATTTGTAGACAAGCGGAGGGTTCCCTGTCTCGAGACAGATTTCCAAGGTAATAACAGTGTTACCTATCATAATGTTGCAAGCAGTTTGTCTGGGAAATGTCTCTCTACTGGTCTCTTTAACCTAAACTCCGCTATTAGTGTTTGATATGCTGATACATAAAATTTTCTCCATTGGAAGCTTTGGAGGAGGTTAGACTAGGGTCTAAATTAAACACCTTTGGTTTAAGTATTAAACCTTGACAAATAACCCCCGGGTCAATGTTCAACCCGGGTCAAATATCAACGTTACAACGGCGTCTATAGCACTAGTAAAGTTAATATTGATTGGTTTATAGTTGCTATACATGTACGTTCTTTTTGAGAATTTTCACTCACACTTACATCTACAATATAATTTGATTTCAATTTCGGAGCTTTACTTATTGAGCTGCCGTGACGGTCAGAAGTTGATGTTAAAAAGAGTTTCTGGTTGACAATATGTATGCAGTTTTTGAAGAGAAGGGTTTCCAAAAATCTGAACAGACCTAGTTTTCGTGTGAAGAATTTACACAAAAGCCCTTGCTGTGATCTTCAACCAGATAATTATATGGACGACGCATTGTCTTTTTTTATGTACAGTTTTTATTTTCCTATGTTGACTCCATTTATCCATGTGAGCTTAAAGTATACATTTACTAAGATGACAAAAAACATTCCACTGATAAGAACGAAAAACCACCTACTTCACATTGTACACCTATGATTCTTACGTTAAATTTCAATTTCAAATAAGTAGTTCAGTGGCCCACTTTTTATGCTAGTGGCCCCTGAGTATTTCTGGCAAAATACCTCAATTTTTCACACTATGACCAGTTTTTCCTTTACTCACAAAACATTACAAGAAACAAAACTCTTTAACAAATGAATACTAATATAAGAACGGAACAGCGTTGCTTCATACGCATAAGTGATTAGAGTTTGGTCCATAAATGTATAATTTATTACGTTCCGAATTTCCTCTGTCATATTTCTATTTTTTATCCATTTTCAATCGAATATTATAAATATTTGAATGATAAGAACTCTAAATTATTTATAGCATCAGATTACTTGTGTTGCCATTTCTCTAATGGTATTAATATTATATGAGGTCCTTGATCAATTTTTTGAGCTATGTTGTCTGAAACGGTTTTATTCATTCTTTTGAATTTATTTGTTAATAGCATTCAATTATTTGAAAGAATTCGTGAGCTTTAAATACACATAATATTTGCAAAATGGTGTTTTAAAATACATTTAACTTTTACATTTTAGTTGATATTGCAAGAAATAATCCATTATGACAAAAATTAAAGATTAAAATTAAGTCCGAATTTCCTCTGCATCACCATGCATTAACTATTATATTTTCTTCAAAAAATAAGATATTGAATTTTAAAATTAATTGTAAGTCAAAACTTTGTTATATCATCCATTTAGAACAATTTTTTATTTAAAATATCATACCTCATTAATTTTCTTGTCTGACTACTGAAACCTTAGTAAACGTCATCCTTAAAAGAAAAAATACCTCAAACATATCTTAGAAATCTGTATAATTTACAAGAAAAAGATTTTGCATGTTACCTAACAAGAAAGCTGTGTTATGAATGTAATGAGTTCAACGTTTCAATGGACAACTTCCCTTACGTATGTGGCAAAATACATGTGATAATAAACTACTATTATAATAGATCTTATTTTCTCAGTCGAGTCGACATGTTAAAGCATGTTCTTGTGTAACAAAATTATGAAGAAAGAAAACACGCCTTTGACATACAAGTTGATGAAACGAGGACATTAACAGTCTCGTTTGAAATCATAATTTCGCAGGTTTAATGGTGGATATAATTGGCTTTGTTAGCACATGCAGCGTATATTTTAGTCAAATATAAACTGACGTTTTTCAGGCTTGTTGTTTGGTCTTTTTTGCTTTTTTCCTTATTTCACAGTTATAATAATGAGCATACGGCGGGTTTGACCGGTCGGCGGGTGATGCCTACTCTTCAATGGCATCAGATCCCACCTCTGAAACTCTTACAGTTCTAGCTGTGATTTCTTCACATTGAGCATGAATATTGTTCCTTATCTTGATATTTCATTCAGATTGACGAGCAATATCAATGAATAAAAGTCTTATATTTTATAACAATAGTTTTAATTTTCACTTTTTAGAACAGACAGCACAGACTAGTTCTCTTCCCTCAACATACGGAGGACATTTCAATGAACCACATCGACCTTCTACAAAAAAAAATAGGTAGCCATTTTTATCAGCATGGCCGCCATGTAAGGTGTCCGGATTCTCGTCAACACACTTGTATGTTGTTCCAGCTGCGTGATCATGGTACCCAGCCATTAGATATCCTCGGTACTCGAGCGTCCAACCTTCGTAACAATTTTTCCTTGCTGAAATAAATATAATGATATTGTTTTTAATGATATTAGTTTGAAATCTATTTAATTTTAGTAACATTCAACATTCGTAAAAATGAGAAGGAGACATAAACATTGGGTTAATGTTCTGTTACATGAACAATTCTTAATGCAGAGAGAAGAATACTCTCGAGCGATATATAACTTATAAATGATAAAAGATGATAAGATATATATATGAATTTAAATCAAAAGAAATGTCAAAATATTTTCAGGACAGAGTATGTCAAATTTAGTAAGGTTTTGAAATGTTTTCAAGGATTTGCCAGCAAACAGGAACGAAACCATTTTCTGTCAGAAAATGAGTCAGAATACACAACACACTTTCTAAATGGCTTGTGGCAAAATGATTTTTATTAAAAATCAAATTCCAACTGTTACTGTTCTCATCACTCACCAATTTTATTACATTGTAAATTAAATGAATTTAAAAGGGGAAAGTAAATAATTCCCTGCTACATGAAAAAGAATATGTTTAACAAATAAATTGTAAGATTCAGGATGTTAAAATCCAATATTCTTGCCCGGTGTATAAAATGGAAAAAATGAGTTGCATCGAGACTGATACTATCCAATTTACCATTAATCACCAACATTTTCTTGATATCTTGTTGATGGAAACAAGGGAAAAATCGATTTCATTTTCAACGTATAAAAAAAAGACAAGAGGCCCATGGGCCTTATAGGTTACCTGAGCATCATGCAACACTTTTCCAACAATTGAATTTGGTTTATGTTTTAAACTAGATGTCATGGCATTCACAATTTTGAAAGAGGCACCGTTGCTTATTATAACTATACACTTGACATGCTTACTTTGGTTACTTAATACTTTTGAAATACCCATAGACAGAAAAGGAACAAAAAAATGCATTTTGACTATTCAGTAATCTTTAGCAATAATTAGTAATGCCACTACCACATATGAACCCTTGACCCTTGGTCCACACATTTTACAATTTTGGAAAAGGCACCCTTGCTTTATATCAAGAAAAAACTTTGATTAATACCAAGGAGCAAATTTAAATAAATTCATTTTCAGTATATAATTAGAGCCACCAACCCCCCCCCCCCTCCATGGTACCCCTGACTCAGGGGCCTTGATAATCACAAGGAAAAATGGTTCTTGTTCATCATAGCAATATAGGTAGTTCATTGCTTAATACATAGGGGCAGAGAAGAATATTTTCAAAGATTTAATGTATTTTCACTATATAATCAATAGAGCCCCGCCCTAACACCAGAACCCCTGATCCTGGGGCCATAAAATTCACAATTTCGAAAGAGGCATTCTGGCACATTATAACTATGTAATTAGTTATTTTGTTTGATACCCAGGGGCAGAGAAGAAGATTTTCAAAGAAATTATGTATTTTCACTATATAATCAATAGAGCCCCACCCTAACACCAGAACCCCTGATCCTGGGGCCATAAAATTCACAACAATTTCGGTTGTTCATCATAACTATTTACTTAGTTAGTTTGTTTAATACCCAGGAGCAGAGAAGATGATTTTTAAAGAATTGATAAATTTTCACTATATAACTCATAGAGCATGGTTGCAGAGAAGAAGCTAAAAATGTTCAAATGTTAACACACGACGCACGACGCACACCGCACGACGACGGACGAAAACATATAGCAATAGTTCACCTGAGTCTACTCAGGTGACCTAAAAACTTGAAAGATCAGATGACTTATTCACTCACATGCAAACTGGGTAAAACTATTTGAAGCTGAACTAAAAGTAGATATCAACAATCTTTGGATGAGGGGTTATGATTACATTATGAATCTCTCAACAAGATTAAACAAGTAAAATTGATGCAAAGCATCAAATCGGCCGCTAACAAAATTTAGCATTTCAAAAAGTACTTTCACAGTTTATAAAAGCAACCAAGCAAGGAAAGCACTTGTCAAGATATTCAAAGCTGAAATAGCACCAGAACTTGATCATTTTTATATCAGGCTATCTTCAAAGCATTTATTTTTAATCTAATGAAAATTTTATTGCATTTGCTCATCAATTGGATTCATCGATGTTAAAAAGCCACTGATAAGAGATTAATTTCACCAAAATGAAGATGAACCACGTGCTGATGCCCTGGATCTTTGTCACGTGATAATGCCTATGGTTTCTGCAGAGTAGGCTATGCTGCGTGGTGCGGTGCAAAATGTAGAAAAAATTATCCTTGTGTCATTCGCAGCTGTAGCATATTCAAAACAATATTTACTTGTTGAACATTTTTTTTTTATTATTTTTATTCACCATACACTTTTATCTCGTCATTCTTATCCGTAAAAATCATGACGATTTCCTTTCGAATCTTACACACTCCCAGGATGTGGAGTACCTATTGCAAACTCTGTTTATTTAACCATAAATCATCAATTATCTGAGGCAAAATGAAAATGTAATTGAAACATAATGATAGCGATTAAAACTAAATTTAAAGCAGATTTTTAAAATATTCTACTCATGATTTTATACATGTTATCATTTAAGAATTATTTGACTGGACTAATAAAAATAATAACATCTCATTTCCCCATGTGCACTTTCTAACACAACCACAAATAGATCGGTCGCTGCTGCGGCCGATAATAATGTTTTTGAAAGTTCTGTCAAGCTGGACAAGGCCAACTAAGTTAAATCAAGAGAATGACAAACATGTGCTCTTTGAACTTATATAGAATAATCCAAAGATTAAAATTAATAATAAATCTTTCTTTTGGAAAAACTATGTTAATGAAGGCATTGTTTTTCTGTCTGATCCCTTTAACAATGAGGGTAGTTTCGTAAGTCTCGACTCATTAATAAACTTGAAAGTGAAAACAAATTTTGTTGATTATAACGGTCTAAGAATAGCAGTGTGTGATAGACTGAAAAATATAAACAGTGATGAAATTAGAAATATTAAGTTGATTGTACCATATATTCCACATATTTCAAATTACATTTTTGTTATATACATGCGTATTAAATGCTTATTTTTGATAAAGACAAGTTGTTAGTTTCTTAGATGTACTTATGATTTAGGTATTGTTTAAATATTATAATTGATGTGCTGGGAATTTATAATTGAAATTAATTGTTTTATTTGATCTTCAGAAAGAGTACTGCTGCACGTGTTTGTAATTTCTCAAAATTGACATCTCTCTTTCCATCCCACGGTATCGATGCTATTAGCTCATAATTGTTATCAGGTTTATGGTCAGATCTTAGACTGGTGTTTCTTTGAATTTGTTATGCTTACTCAAATTGTTTCCTGTGTTTTAATTTAATGTCATTGAGCTTTCCCCAAACTTTACTATTGTCTTTTAACTTGTTTCATTGGTTCATTTATGAAATGTGGGAGGAGTTGTCAAAGATGAGAAGTGCCTGAGTTTGTTTGTAATTCACTCTCACTTTAGGAATTTTTGTGTAAAAATGTAAAATTTGATTTTGTACTTTTGGACTTGAATAAATTCTAAACTTTAATCAGGAATTATCATTTCAAAACAATATAATTATTACATTTTTGTATTTTATGAACATGATAGATGTTGTAAGGATATGTTTAATATATGTATAGGTAAAAAGAATGAGCCAGTTAACAATTAAAAAATGGAGAGAAAACAGTGTTTTCCTTTGTGAAGAAGACTGGTATAAAATATTTGAAATTACATTTAAAATAACACAAGAATCTAAACTTCAATGGTTACAGTTTCAAATATTACATAGAATCATCCCAACTAATAATTATCTTTTTAGACTAAAATTGATTGACTCTTCAACATTGATCATTATCTGTTGAATGTTTTCATGTAAAAGAACTTAAATTGGTGCACTATTGAAGAATGAATTTTGAATTAGTTTAATATTCCTTGTAGTTTTGATAGAAACGCAATTTGGTAAATATCAAAATATGAATGTTTATAGATTTCAAAACCTTTTTATACTTAATGTAAAACAAGTTATTTTTGCCATGCAGTAAATATAAGAATGTTCCAAAAAAAATAGATGCTGGTGCTGTATTAAAGAGGACCACAGATAGAATTTTTACTGAAATTTTTTCCTTGTTGAAGAGTTCTAGATATGAGGAATACGAAAGGCATTGGCAAAATATTTGTGATACATTGTAAGCAATGGAGTTACATATACATGTGTATATACATCCTATAACTTATTTGAGTGATTTTATATCTTTTTTTGTATTATTTGTAATAGATGAATTGTTTTCTCTTGCTGTCCCCCTCCTTTTTGTTGTTTTGTTTTGTTTTGTTTTGGTTTTTTTTTGCTTGTCTTTTTTCTTCAAAACACATTTCACATTCTATAAGTACATGTTAATTATATATGTAGTGTGTGTAGATTGGACGTAATTGTGTATCCAAAGATAAATTGTATCATACATGTACATGTAAAAGTGTTATAATAAATATATAAATTTAAAAAATCGAATTCCACCTTTTTAAGAATTTAAGTGAGCTAAAATTTAGTTTAAACTTAATTCTTAAAAAAAAAAAAAACATCTTTGGTCGAGTTACTTCCTGATTCCTGGTTTGTTCCAAATTGATAACTTTTAGGTCTATAATTACGGCTAGATAGGTTTTTAATGTTGTTAAAAATAACCCTTTCCTTACTTACTTGTATATCAAAACAAATTATGAACAAACATTTTACATGCATAGGCAAACTATAAGTCGTATATGATCAGCTTTTAGTGTTTAATAACATAATATGACATATTCAACTAAAATATACTACCAGAACAAACTTAAAACTTTGTTTTATATGTAAACATATTTGTTTTATAAATTCTTCGACCTTTAACCAGCATTCCAAATGTTTGAAATTGTTACCTTTCTTTTCGGACACCCTGTAGCAATAATGAAATTTTTCTCACCCGGGAACATCTGAACGATTGATCTGTTTTGAACAAGGCACACAGCACAAGGTACACCATGATCATGCACGGAAGTAAAGTGACTTGTAAAGGTTTCTGTTTCATACTCTGCTCCATATACGTAAGCCTTATATCCGTCATTTCCATCCCTATAGATCCCCCACTCGGGATCCCTCGGTAAACAAAGAGGGTCTACAGCTGCTCCTTTATGTGTGTAAAAAGATCCTCCGACGAATCCTATCAATTATTCTTTAACCTTATATAACTTTTTCTTAATTACAAGTAACATAAATTAATCTAATCTTAATTGATCAATTAGTTTAATTCAATGATTAATCAAACTATTTGCTTATTGGTCTTCTGTAGACGAAGAATTATATCTAAAAAATATTTCTTGTAAAATATTCTTTTCGTTAACGTACTTCAAAAATGTATAAGTTATTCACCTGAATCAATCTAATTAAAATTATATGCTAGATCCGCTCGCATACTCACTAGGTTAGTGTAGCGAGTATGCGAGCCGATTTTACATCTAATTTTAATTAGATTGTCACCTGAATAGACTAATTTTGCGTTTGAAGGACACGTTTCCTTTCCCCATCTTGTATACATAATGTCTCTGTTTCTGATTCCTATCAAAGAAAACTTTTATTTCTTTTTTGAATGCATGGAATGAAAATTATTAAAAGACATTGTCCATATATATATTCTAGTCTTACTTCCTTCCTGTATGCTAGCATTCACTTTCTCTTTAAACTTTTTCATTGATTCCCCAATGACGTCAGTGAAGCTTTTGAATTCCCGCCTTAAAGCTTCTACCTGATATACTCCCAGAGCAGACGACAGTTGTCCTGTTAGATAACCCTGTAACATATCCTTACAGCTTCCGGTCTGTGTCTGATCTCCATGCGTCGTGTGGAGAATGAAAACCAGGACAAGATATACACACAGCGCCATAATCTTAGAAAACAGTGTAAAACACTATAAATAGAAAAGCACTATCAAAATAGACATCTCAAGATGACCATGTAAGTTTGAAGCATATGTAGCACAGCCATATTTTTCTCTTGAAAAAAATGGTAGTAGTACCTTGGTACGAAAATATTTGAACAAACACTTTGCTCAACCATATGAGATCTTGTTTAAACTGTAATGGTTTTCGAAAAGTAATGTAGTTTAAGTAAAAACGAAGACAATTTAAAATAGCTTGTGGGGCAGAATAAACCAGCTTTGTTAATTCTAAAGGATTAAAAAAACATTTTAATTTGTCGTTAAGAATTAAGTCTCATCATATTATAGATGAACCTTAAATCTTACCTTAGCTATGAATATTCCTTAACATGAGGAATTTTTTTAAAAATGTATCTACATATTTATTGTCAATCAAACATGTTTGATATGGTGATGAACATCTGGTATTAACCTTAAAGGGAAACACAAAAAAAGGAAATTAAAATGTAACTTAACACCTATGTGATTTCGTTTGTGTTTCGTGTTATTACCTTTGATTTGGAAACATTTTGTATTTACAACTTATGTAATGATTCCAGAATGTCTTACAATTGATAAGTTACATGTACACATGAAAATAACTAATGGATTAGAAGCACGAGATAATGATATCATATTTGAATATTTTCAAAATAGCTGTCAAATGTATTTAAAATGTCATAATATAAATTATTTATTCAAATGTATTGTGCTGAAATAACTTATTATAACAATGTACTGTAAATTCGCAAGAGATTTATTAAGTTCACCTAATCGCCCGAATTAGTTTGTTACGCTCATCAAGAGCCAATGATATTTTGCGAAAATAGGATGTCCCGGAAATTCAAGGTGGGGGAGCCTTGGATTCTGCAAACTAATTTGACAAAGTCCTTATATAAATTAGCCATACATCTTGTGAGATGTGACAGCTGAAATTTTTATAAGCAAAAAAGAAAAAAAAAACAACATTCACACTTCAGTCATACATATATGTGTATGCAAGCTTAATCAACTAAATGATACAAAGAAGTTAATTGTTTCTACAGTAAGTAGTTGAAACAGAATTGTAAATTTGATAACATGTATTGTAAAGAAACACATACACCGAAAAAGATGTTTAAAACAAATTCCTTCATTTGAAGGAGCTAAAAATGAGATTTTGTACTATTATAAATGTGAGAAATATATTTACAAGAAAAACTGTGAAATTGAGAAATTTGATAGAAAATGGAGCTGTGTACCATTAGAATATGCACTGTAGAAAATTTGATCTTATTTCCTCTTGACTATGCATAGCTGGCACAAGAAAAATAATCATAAAATGCACAGAGAAATTCGCTATTCACATGTGAGATGAAAGTGAAGTACAGTTATTTGGACATCTTTATAAGAGGATCGTCAACAATGCACCTTAAACTAAGTTATTATCGAAAAGGCTATTTGGCTCATAAACGATATATCATTGCTCTCATAATTGAAGAAATATTATTAAGAATGCTCGGAGAAATTCAATTACCCAGATGTATTACATTGAACTGTCAATATTTTAGTTAAATGAATAATGACCTTGTTCGTAAAATAAAACAAGAGGCCCATGGGCCTTATAGGTCACCTGAGCATTATGCAACAACTTTCCAGCGATTTAATTCGATTAATGTTTTAAGCAAGATGCTATGGCATTTACAATTTTGAAAGAGGCACCATTTGATCATCATAACAATACACTTAGCAGTTGCTTAGTTTGTTTACTTAATACCCATAGGCAGGGTGGGGGAACAAAAAATGCATTTCAAGTAATCAGTAATATTCAGCAATAATCAGTAATGCCCCTATCACACATGAACCCCTGACCCTTAGGCCTAGATCCACACATTGCACAATTTTTGAAAAGGCACCCTTGCTTTTCAAAAATATTTGATTAATACCAAGGAGCAGATCTCAAACAATTCATC
>PRKT01000201.1:490808-522594 GCA_003671525.1 Saccostrea glomerata
ATTTAGCCCCACCCTAGCACTAGAACCCCAGACCCCGGGGTCATAAATTTCACAATTTTGGTAGAGGACTCAATGCTGGTTACAATCATGCAAACAGTTTAACTGCTTGATGTCCAGGAGTAAAGAAGAAGATTTTTAAAGATTGCATTAATTTTAGTGGTTTTTGCCCCACCCCCCAGGCCCCAGGGGGGCAGGGACCATGAAATTAACAATTTTTGTTCCCCTTCACCCATAAATGCTTTGTGCCAAATTTGGTTGAAATTGGTTCTGTGGTTGCAGAGAAGAAGCTGAAAATGTTCAAATGTTAACGGACGACGCACGACGCACGACGCACGACGACGGACGAAAACAGATAGCAATAGGTCACCTGAGTTTACTCAGGTGACCTAAAGATCAGTCTAAATTGTTAATCAGCGGGATGTTTCTTATGTAACTTGCTACAGTTACATGTAATTATCGCCGTGTAGAAGATAGTTATTCCGTATGTATTCTGAGGTAATGTATTTAAATATACTGTTTTTAAGATGAAACATGTTGAGATAACAAACAGCACTGAAACTTAAAATTCCAGTAAACAATAGAAAAAGGAGCAGAGCAAACACGGACCTGCAAAACATCAGAGTTGGGATCAGATGCCATGCAGGAGCGAGCATCCCCTGCCGACCGGTTTCAAATAAAATATCCACATGTTAAACAGATGTGTCAGACTCTGTGGTATCTTTTATCTCGAACTCACCAGGATATATTGTAAAAATGCAATGGATTGTCATCGTTTAAATATATATTTTTTCTAATTGACAATGTTATTTTGGAGTAAATTAGTAGGTAGAAATATTGTATGTTTGTTTTTTTTTTGTTTTTATGCCCCCGTAAACGATGTTTCGGGGGTATATAGTTTTTGTCGTTTCCATCTGTCTGTCTGTCTCTCTGTCTCTCTGTTTGTTTGTCCGAAAAAACTTTAACCTTGCCCATAACTTTTGATTTAGTGGAGCTATGACTTTCATATTTCACATGCGTATTCCTTGTGACAAGACCTTTTCTTTGGGTACCATCAAATTTGACCTTTTGACCTTAACCTTTGGGGTTTGACCCACTTTTAAATGAAAATTTTAAACTTTTACTTTTGCCATATCTTTTAAAAAGTAGATACCAGGAAATTTATACTTCACATATGTAATCTTTGTTGATCTTCCGTTGGATACCAAGAACCTTTACCCTTTGACCTTGACCTTGTAGATTTCCATACTTGTGAAAAAACTTTAACCTTGGTCATAATTTTTGAACGGTAAGGGATAGGGCTTTCATACTTCAAATATGTAATCCTTGTTAGAAGTCCCTTCATTTGATACCAAGAACTTTGACCCTTTGACCTTGACATTTGAGACTGACCTATTTAAAAAAAAAAGTAAACCTTGACAATAACTTTTAAAGGGTTAAAGTTAGTGCTTTCATACTTTACATATTTAATTCTTGTTACAAGACCTTTCATTTGAAAACAAGAACTTTGACCCTTTGATTTTGACCTTGGAGTTTGACCTCCTTTTAAAAAAATTAACCTTGGTCATAACTCCTGAACGGTTAGGGCTAGGGCTTCCATACTCTTTATAAGTATTCTATGCGGCAAGACCTTTCAATTGATACCAAATTACATTGACCTTTTGAACGTGACCTTTGAGATTTTTTTTACTTATTGCAAAAACTTTAACATTGGCTTACCTTCGAATTTCACAATTTGGATAGGTAGACAATTGCATAAAATGCAAGCAACCTTTTTTTTATTTTTTAAAAATTATTTCGGCCTAATTCTTTTCTGTGAGGTTGATGTGAATGGACCTAAAAAAAAAAGGGTTATATTTGTATAATAAAATATGATAAAGCTGAGATGAGTTTTATTTTTATAAAAGTCTTTTTGTATATTTTAATCTAAAATATTTTGTTGATACATGTGATCTTTGTTTTAAAGTCATTAACCACAACTGTGCAGATATATCATCTGGTTAAAATCATTAACTCCAAGTTATAGCCTTCTGTTTTTATTATAGAGTACCACATTCAGATTTAATTTTCCAGGACAAGCTGGTCAATGATAAATTATTTGTTAAGAAAGAAAATATTAAAGTTGTCTATAAATATTATAGTTGTCAATTATATATTAAAGCATAAAAATTTATGATCCGATTGAAAACATATTAATAATAATATTAGTAGTAGTATTTCTATCTTTTTGGAAGCCATTTTTCATGTTAGGAGGTATGTACTTTATTCAATCTATTTTATTTCTGCGATAAAAAGTATTAACAATTATTACTTTTGAAAGCCAAATAGTACATTTAACTCTTTGTTGTCCCCCGCTTTTGCGAAAGCGAGGGGAGATTAAATCTCATTCGTCTGTCCGTCACAAAAACTTTAACCTTGCCCATAACATTGAATTAAGTGGAGCTATGACTTTCATATCTCACATGTGTATTCCTTGTGATAAGATCGTTCTTTGGGTACCACTTAATTTGACCTTGACCTTGTAGTTTGACCCACTTTTTTCAAAAAATTCCAATCTTTTACTTTGGCCATAACTTTTGAATGGTAGATACCAGGACTTTCATGTTTCATATATATATTCTATGTGACAGGACCTTTCACTGAATACCAACAACTTTGACATTTTGACCTTGACCTTGGAGATTTACGTACTTATGAAAAAACTTTCAGATTTCATAGGCTTTCATACTTCAGATATGTTATTCTTGTGAGAAGACCTTTCATTGGATACCAAGAGCTTTGACCCTTTGATCTTGGAGTTTGACCTTCTTTTCAATAACTTTGCCCTTGGCCACGACTTTTGAACAGTAGATACCAGGACTTTCATATTTCACATATGTATTCTTTGTGGCAAGACCTTTCATTTGATGTCAACAACCTTGACCTTTGACCTTGACCTTGGAGATTTTTGTACTTATTAAAACTTAAACCTTGACCATAACTTTTGAATAGTAAGGGCGAGGGCTTTCATACTTCACATATGTAATCCTTAAGAGAAGACTTTTCATCGGATACCAAAAACTTTAACTCTTTGACCTTGACCTTGGAGTTCAGTGATGATTTCGAAATAAATGACATATGATAAGGTGTTCATATTATACACAATATGTCATAAAAATGACATCTCACCCACAAAGACACCGAAAGCGGGGGACCACAGTTCCTTGAATTTGCTTGTTTTACTTTATTTTACAGGAAAATCTTTTATGTACGGAATATTTACCACTGGTGTTTTTAAGAATACACTATATAAATAACATGTTTATTAAGTGCAATCATTCCATATTGTGAAATTGTTATTTTAATAAAGACAACTTCCCATAGTAATTTCCTGACTGAAAACAAAAATAAGGTCGAAGTAGTTATCTCTTCCAACAGGGGGGAATAGTTTGAAGCACAGAGTTGACCCGAGTCTAACTAATGTATCTAGTCTTTTTTTTTTTTTTTGGTCACAAAATCCAACAAGAGTCTAACATTTTCTATTTTTAGGGTACGAATTTATAATCTCCATATTACTCAAAGTCAAAACATAGGATACAAATTCTAAAATTTTTAAAAGTCAAAATATGTACATTTCATGAGACCAGAGTTTATTTAGTTAAAATACGATAAAAGTTTGACTTGTCGGCAGAGAATGTTTGCTGCTCCATGGCACCTGATCCTATCTCTGATGTTTTAGAGGTCCGTGTTTGCTCTGCTCCTGATTTATATTGTTTAATGACGTTTTGAGTTTGAAAACTGTTCATTGTCTCCATATATTTCATGTACACAGAAAACATCTCACAAATACTTATATTCAGAAAATTTACTTATTCACATATATTTCGAAATAGATGCTTTCCTTGTCTTTTTAATAAATTAAGCTTATATAAATAGAGATATTTTGCTTCTTTACTAATTTTTTTTTTGTATATACTAGTTATTGGATTATCAGATTCATTATTACTATTAATTAATAAGATTTATGAAATTAAAGTATCCATAAATAAATATTAGTGAATACTAATGTTAATTGCAATAAATTATTTAACAGCGTTTGCAGGAGAAAATAAAAAAAATATACTTTGGACCTTACCTCGATATCTATATAAACCTACGATGATTCCTTTAATAAATAAAATGGTTTCCTCCATGCAAACATATTACTTGACGTATAACAGTTACCTAAAAAATATAAAATAACACCATGGGGTCTAACACATCTGTTTCATATTTTTGACGTCAGCATACCTTAAGATCTTAAGCTTTTGACGGATAAATTACATAGATTTAAATATCGCCTTAATTAGGCCTAAAGGTAGATTTTTTAAAAACAAACTGTGATCAAGAAAATAACGTTTATAGTATACCGAAAGATTTTGGATCTACACTTCCAAATTTTGAACATCCCAGCAATTCAAATATGTGAACAAAGCATAAAAACGATCCTGAGATATTAGAGAGATGAATCATTAAGCATCCGCTATCGACCGAATTTAACATCCCAGCAATATAATTTTGTGAGCAAAGCATAAAAAACGGGCCTAATTTATTACAGAGGTGAATCTGGAGCCTCTGTTGACCGAAAACACCCGCCATTATCTTTATATTACATCCGCCCCCTGATCATTATATTGAGCTATAATTAAGGCGAGATAAAGAAAATGCTAATTCATAATTAGAAACAAAATGTGTTTCTTAGAGTTTTCTTAGTATCAATTTACAAAAGCTAGTAAAATCTATAAGCTGTTTTTTTTCAACCATGTATAAAAGAGTCTACAAGAATCAAGATAGATTCATTGTTGAATGTATGATGTATGGGTATATAAAACAATCATCTACTACGTATATTGTACCTACAAAAAAACTTTCCCACGTCCGCTTTTCATACCCTGTTCATAATTTTGTTTTGTTTTAGGTTTTTTTTCCCGATCCATTACTATCTATTATCTTCACCTTATATTTTATTTTTGCATATTGTAGCACCTGAAAACAGCATTCGTTTGTTTAACCAAATGAAATGAATAAATTAAATACAATACTACTCTGGGATCATACGAAAGAATCATTCAATCTCAGCATTTACTCTAATTTGATTAACCGGCCCTGAAAACACTATTTTATACTAATTATAAGTACACTGTTCTATATAGTTACTAGTTTCTCGGTTTCGCAAATCAAAACGATTACCGTGTTCCTGTAGGTTAATTACAACTGGTTTAATTAAACTTCAAAATTATGTCAGCGACCTTATAAAAGACCTATAGGTTTCTGGGACAACCGAGTCATTGACATTTCTTAATATCTTTTTTTTTAAAATTATCATCATTTTTAATAATGTCGAATTGAGACAACATAAAATCATAGATCTAATAAAAGATTAACTGAAATTTAAACAGTCATGTTTTGAAGATGGCATCTTAATTGAAACAGTTTTTCGTGATGATGAAATCCTCATACGAGTTTTTATCACTTTATTATCCTTCATATATTTTTTTTCTGAATGACACAAAAAAACATTTACTGAAATAAATACCGCGCTTCGCTTTCTAGAGTACGACAAACGTTAACCGGAACTTTATAGGGTTAAATCTCTCTCTCTCTCTCTCTCTCTCTCTCTCTCTCTCTCTCTCCAACATATAGAGACGCAAACGCACAAGTCCCCATAAACACTGACTCACAAAAATTTGATGGAATTATAGACTTAAGAAAAAGATATGATGATTTTAGAGCAGAGATATGATTTTGTGTTTGATTGATAAAGTAAACATCCTTTGTTAATAAAATGAAATTTTACTCGTCAATCTTTCTTCGTTTTGTTTTTATGGCTATTCCAACTCACTACATGCAAGAACTCCGTAACGGGGGTTATAACTCAGAAAAAGCAGCTATGAAGTTAACAGAATCCTTGTTCATGTTTTAATTTTTATTGTCCTTCGAAGCTTTATCATTATACAACTAAATTATAACAGAAAAAACCCCAACTGCAAACATAAAAAATATTGACTAAATATGTGTAAATCCAGATAGCAGTATTTAAGACAATAAAAAAAACACACTATTTTCCAGTAGGAATATTGCCAAGCAAACAGGGTTTTACCTTACTTGACCACTTGATATGAAAAAGTTAAAGGATATATCTTTATCATTAAAGCCTTTTTTTGATTATGAATTGACCACTTCTTAAAGAAAAGGTGTCATTTGAAAGAAATTAATTAGTAGAATATGCATACTAATATGCAGTCTTTATATTCTTTGGTTCGAAAGTAATGGCAAGGTACGAAAAAACTATTTTTACCATCAGGTCACAATCAAGGTCACAAGGTCATTGACCTTGGTGTCATTTGAAAGAGCTCAATTAGTGGATTATGCATAACAAATATGAAGTCTCTATCTTTCATTGTTCAAAAGTTATGGCAAAGGTTTAAGTTTGCAAACAAACAAACAGACAGAAGGACAAAAACAATATACGCCCCGCAGCCCATAAATAAAACAGCTAATGTTTTTTTGTGAGGCAAATCATGCTCGCTTAAAAGAGTCCAGGGATAATTTGAATATTAGTAACCATAAATTTGAAATGTATTGGCGACATCGCGATCAATTTTATTATGCAGATTTTGGAGTTTCTCGGCTAACCAGTGATAGAATTTGGCACAGTCCGCTTTATGTTTAATATATAGTGAGTATTGGGAAGCAGCATTCAAAGTAGTGCTCGATTGGTCTTCAGATCCTCTGTGTCTATAATAAATCTTCCTCAAATTGCATAGGGTGTCCAGCAGGTGGCGCTTATTCCAATGAAATTCCATTATGATGGAGAAATGTTGGTGAATAATGTTCATTTGAAGTCCGATTTCTGTGCGTTCTACGATGGATTTAACTATAACAGAGCTCTGAAATAAATTTAGATATGGTTTAAGAAATGAACTTTACAGCCTATTTATAGCTAATTCATAAATTGGGTACTTTTTGGACTTATTCCTTAGAATTTAATTTTGATTTATATACTGTTTGAAAGAAAAGATTGCAATGTATTGCCCTTGAAATGACCTTAAATTGTACAAAATTGTAAATGTAACGTCAGGCGCACTGATAGGTTTTTTCGTAACGTAGGCAACTTAACTTATACGATAAGGATATGCAGAAAACGAACAGTATTCAATCTCAAATTCCATTTAACAGTACAAGATAGGAGCAGAGCAAACACGGACCTCCGAAACATCAGAGGTGCGATCAGGTGCCATGGAAGAGTGAGCATCCCCTGCTGACCGGTCGAACCCGCCTTGTGCTCCTTGTCATGATCAGGATCGAAATAACGAGAAAACCCGTCGTTTATTCAGTGTATAAATAATGGACTAACAATTAGTATGAAAAACGCCAGTCAGCATTTCACTCAATGGTAAATTATATTTGCTGACAAGGTCATTGTATCTACCATAGAACTATCGAAATGATGACTTAAAACAAGACTGCTGATTTTCTTGCTTCATCAACTTGCTTGTTAATAATTTACCTCGTTTTAGAAATTGTTTATACGTAGAGCATGCTCTTGCGTATCGAATCAACTGAGATATATAGACTCCGTATGCAGGTGATGAAAGTAACTTATATTGCTGCATAAGTAAGGGAAGTTGACGATAGAAAAGTTAAAGTCATCACGTTTATCATATTGCTTGGTTGTTAGATTACCATTAACGTCTTTTTCGAGTAAAATATCCAAGTATGAAACAGATGTGTGAGACTGTGTGATATCTTTTATCTGAAGCTCACCAGGATATATCGTATCGACGTAGGAATGGAAATCACCATTGTCAATTGACAATACGTCATATATCTAAATGTCGAGTTGAAGGCCACAGCAAGTGTTTTCTTCTTTTCACGCATAAGATTTTGCAAAATTCTGCTTCATATGAATATAAAAATAGGTCTGCTTAAAATGGAGCGCAATTGGTACCCATGGGAATTCCAATAGAATTTTAGAATACTTGGTCTCCAAAAATCACACTTCTTGAATATATAGTTGCACAGTGCTCTCACTACTGTCAATATCTTACGATATAAAGTTATTTTTTCTACAATCAAAGATACCAGTACCCCGTTGTCACCAGAAATATATTAAAAAACAAATAAAAGTAATAATATTCGTGAATGAAGCTAAAAGTAAGAAGGTGGGCATTTACCGATCTACACCTCTTCCCCTTTTTAACCACTACACTAGATCTGTCGGCAGTGTTGTAAACTGGCATTCTATTAATCGGAAAAAAAGGTTTCAGAATATACAGGATAAGTTTGGTGACGTAAATGTATCAATTCATTTCTTGATTCAGTATGTTTGTGTGTTCTTAGTATAAATGTGGCGTCTCTTGATGTATCTTCATACACTGTCATGCATGATGTATTTAAAGATCAATAAACACAAATACTTACAGCGGATAATGTCAAATTCTGAATCTGCCACGACAGTTCACGCAGACTTGCTAAATAGTTATTCTTCAACTGTACAAAGTCTTCTCTCTCGAGGATTGGAGACACAGTAGTATCTATGATTTGTTCAACACTGCATGGTCTGTCATATTGCACAACATGTCGTTTCCATGGAAGTCGAGTTTTCTTGCAAAGTTAGTAACTTGCACACCCAGTCTCAGAAAAGACAGGCAAACACATCAATACACCTTGAAAAGAAAAAGAAGAAAGTGAAATCTTGTTTCATGAGTTCGGTCTGCTGTTCAAAAAAATATTGCTCACATGTAATAACTTAAGGTATATTCCACAGAAATTCATCTTAATAAATTTTTTTTAGTATTCTAGCATTAGTACGGAATGTAATAAAAAAACCCATAGTACTTGTACATTGTAGAACCACATACGGAATGGTTGATAATGTTAGAACCCTTCACAGATTTAAAAAGTTATGTCGACTCGATGTATCACAATGATCTCAAAATAAAGGACACAACAGAATTTTCCACAATCTGTTCCATACTTGGATGTTTTATTGATTAGCTGGTGAATTATCAAATAATACAATGTATCTTATCTGCATAAAAAAGAAATTACGACAGCTTTTTCTGTCGTCAATTTCAATTTCTATGAAGCATTTACACATCACCTTCGTTGATTGTGTATGTCTCCCATTGATTCGATACCTAAGATCGTGCTCCGAATACGATCAATTTTAAAACCAAGACAAGCTACTGAAAAATAAGTAGATCTTACAAGGATTTCAAAATTCGTTGAAAGTTAGCTTATCTAATTCTCTGGTCGTTATTTTCACCTTTTATGAAAAAAAAAAACAGCATATAGCTGGGTCGTACTTTGTCTGTCAGGACACGTTCCATACAACTTGTTCTAGGTCATCGCTTTTATGCTAAATTTTGCTACGTAGCACTCCGTCTTCCTGACACATGGCTCACTGCAGGTGCAACCGCGATTGACAAGGGGATGTCTACTCCATCTAGGCACCTGATCCCACCTTAAAGAGTCTGGGTGGTCGTGGCCATTTTTAGACTATTTTGATCTTCTTTAGAAGAAGAGCTCCATATAAAGACATAAAAAAGTGATCAAATTTTAAAACTAAAATTTATGAAATTTTTCTTTGCCAAATGATTGTTGACAGCTAAAGATATCATAGCTAAAAAAATAGTTACACATGTATCTGGTGGTTAACAAAAAAAATAAACTGTTGACCCCCTAGCCTCCTTAAGAGTTTCCATGCGGGGTGGGTGTTTTGCTCTGTTCCTTTTGTTTACTGGTTTTGTGAGATTGATCATTGTTCGCTATCTCCACCTTTTTATAAAATGTTGTAAAAGTGTGAATCGGCAACAAAGCAAAAACATTTTTAACCCCCTAAAAATAATAAGAAGAAGAAATAAAATTTAACGTTTTTTAATATAACTAAAATTTCAAACTATGAGCCATGTAGGCAAAATCTTAGAAAAGGAGTCTTCGACAGGTTTAAAAGGGATGTACAAGCCAAATTGGATCTAGTCTGGTGTAAAATAAGGAATACCAAGAATGCGCTTAATACTCTACCAAACTAGCCCAAAGTTTCTCAAAGTGCTAATGCACTCATTACTTACCGTTAGAGACCAAAATTAGTAAATGATTAAGTTTATTTTGTTTTAATTAGAAGGAAATTAATCATGTAAAAACTGCGAAGCTTTAGCATTCACGAGATGATAAATGCATTGAAAATGATGTCAGTTCGGTTCATTGATAATATGGCTACAACCATTTGTTTCGCTTTTTTTTGTCATTATCCATAATTCTTGTAAATTTGATTTTTCATGGGGGCCTTCCTGGGGCCATGTGTTTATTACGTCCACCATTCCTCTGTCACATAGAGTTCAAATAACATTGATTCTAGAATAAATGCGACCATAACAACATCAAAACAAGAAATTTCTAAGTAATAATCCTTAGGTTATATAACTTACTATGTTTATCTGTTGCATCGTGCCGTCTGTTTAATTAAAAAATGCTTTTTAACCCCACTCCAGCAATTCGGGAAAAACTGTTCTGTTTAAAGCTCGAGTTTCCTCGTTCATATTATTCCACTGACCACGTGGTTTGCATGTGCGTATATCTGTTGTGGATAAATGCGTTTATTACCATGATTATATTTAATTTTTCATGGAACAAGTCTTGATAATTTGTTGGTTTCTTATAACTCAAGAAAGAAGATAAAAAATATCTTAGACATATGTGTTTACGACCGGTCTCTTTTCTTTGTTTTCTTTGGCGATAGAAGTTATTTTCAAATGGGGCTCTACAAGGAGGATGCTTACCTTTTAATTTGAAATTGTTATACAATATTCCGTGCATAAAAAACAAATTGTAATTACATGTATTACATTCGAAAAGTTGATACACCTGTCAATGTTGTTTAGCAGTCAGATAGAAAAAAAAGTCTGTCATAGAATTTCCTTCAGACACCTCGCATAAATAGCTAGATTGTTTGCGATGACCCACACATTGTATGGAGTAAATTTCGGACATAAAAACACAACATGTTTCATTATGTTCACAAAGTTGTAAGCTCTCACTAACATACGAAGTTTGGTAAAATATATTGAGTTGTTTTTTTTGAAATTTAAAAGCGAGCACAATGTGTGCAAAGAAAGGACCATTGCACATGCTATGTTTATCTTCGCAATAAAAAAGAGTGAGAAGCTAACCCCCCCCCCCCCCCCCCCCGAAAATCCTATGTTTGTTTTTCAAAATAGTGCCAAAGCTTAAAAAATTTTGCATTACTAAGTATATATGTGATGGAACATCCCTTGTACGTACTAGTTAGCCTTATTAATCGTTAAGACCACTTTTTATAAAAAAAAATAGTTGCCCTCTCTCCCGACCTACTACCTAGAAATGACCCGACTCAATTTTTTTTTTTACATCCCATTACACGATATTTTTTGATTTTCTTATATGTTTAAATTTTGAGACTTTTTTTTTCTCACCTATAAATACAGACCCAATGATTTTTCCCTAAGTTGGGAGGACCACCAAACGTCATTTTAAATTAAATGGTCTAAAATATTTGATATCTAGATTTTTTTTCTTTACTCTGTAAAATTATAATTTGACAATATGGGCAAACAGAAAAAAAGTTTTTATTCAGTAAATCTACTAACTCACGCTGAAAGATTTCATTCCTTTTCAAATGGTGCTCCGATGTGATGAAAATTATAAATGTTTATTTGACACAGTATACTAGTAGGTACTAAAACAAGGTCATTCATATCGATTTTATGTGTCCAATTTTCTTTGTGTTTCATTGGTGATGATTAAGCTTTTGATTGATAAAATAAGTTATATGTGGCAGACTTACAAACTCTTAATTTTTAAATGATTGTGCTCATTTTTCCTTACCTGGAATCAAAGAGTTTAAGATTTTTTTTATCAATACGTACACTATTTAACAACCGTTCGATAATAATACTAATTACTTTAAGCAACACTATAACACATTTCCTCTTTTAAAAGATAATCATAAGAAAAAAAAGGTTCCTACATATACTTACTTCAATCTGATTAGATCCGCTCACCTAGATCGCTACACAAGGTAGTGATCTTGGGTGACCGGATCAAAGGATCTGATTTTAATCAGATTGCTACTTACCTATAAATTTAAGAAGTGTTTAACAATTGTGATTTACAAATATGTCTGAAAAATGCTTTTTACATATAATATGTTGACGGTGCGACCGTTAGGGCGAGTGCAAATACTTATCCGGTTTTCATTTAGATCGGACTCATCATATCGCACGTGACGTTCGGTGCGTATAAGACTCTGACGTCACATGACGTCGTTTGCATGTTGCTTTACCAAACCGAAACCTAAACAGGGCAGATTTCAATCAGTATATGACTATTTTTCTGCAATACACAGATAAATTCATTAAATCAAGGCAAATTTATTTTTCATTTTACTTTTGTCATTATATTCTCGCGAGAACGTGGCTTTAGCGTTTGTGTACGAAGCGATGCATTGTGAGTCAAAATTACTGCGGAAAAAATTCTATGGAATGAATGTGCAGTAGTCCGAATTTTCTCTTCGCCCAGGTGTTGTCGTTAGAGCTCGCAGTTACGAGCGTCGCGAAGCGACGCTCGCTTTAATACAATGATAAGTTTCAATAGAATCACTCATTCTTATTCAATTCCATTTATAAAAAAAACTTCATGTATAACACACAAATTTTAAACTTCAGATTGAAAATTTATAAAACACAAGCGTTTTATAATGGTTTTAATCATGATTTGAAATTATAGTCAAGTGTTTTCAAGTAACCTTTGATAAACTGAAAGAAATTCTTTGAAACCTTTGAAAGAAATTATTCCTGACAGATTAAAGTTAAAAGAATATCGTAAAGGACTCTTCAGACACTATTATTGAATCACTAAAATTAGTAAGTTTTCCTTTTTAGTACATGTACGTTTAAAGAAGCTTACCTTTAACAAAGAAGAAAAAATTCACAAAAATATGAAATATGGACCGACATGCAATATTCAAGCTCAAAAGTACATGTAAACGATACAAATCAGGAACAGAGCAAATACGGACCTCTGAAATTTTAACATTAGGGGTTGGGTCATGTGTCATTGAGAAGTGAGCATCCCTTGTCGACCTTTCATACCCGCAGTGTGCTCCTTGTCATGATTGAAGGAAACGGAAAAATCTTTAGTCAATTCATGCGTAAATAAAGGAGTAACAATTAGTAGGAAAAACCTCAGTCACCATGCATTTAATGTAGATTTTATTTGCTGACAAGGTCATTGTATTGTATCTCGAACGAGACCGTGACGAATTTTTAAAAACGCCGAAGACTGTTAATATTCTTCTTTCATCAACTTGTTTAACCATAGCTTGCCCCGATTTAGAAATTGTTCGTACGTAGATCCCCTGCGTTTCGAATCCACTGAGAGACATGGACCCCATATACATGAGATAAAGGTATATTTATTATATTGCTACATCATTAAGCCTTAGGGAATTTGGTTATAAAAAATTATATCTACCCTTAAAAGATTGCTTTAACATTAGAATGTGGCATGACCTTGACTCCAGGTCATTTCTCCCTGTCTGCAGCTCCGGCGGATGACCTACTCGTTGCTTTGCAACAAGTTCGGCTCTAGTTTAGATCACTGATTGTCATGTAGTTATCGTTCACTTCGCTACAACACACGAGATTGCTGATTATGCAATATCACATAATAATACTACACTCAGTCAGTAGATCAACTACTTTAGGATATCCGATCCTCAGCTAGGAAGGATAACTCTAAAAATTCATATTTAATTTGAAATACATCAAAATGAAGATTGAAAATTAAATTTTTTCATGCAACAATTTTCTTTTTATCAATCTTTAAACGATTCAATGCTTTTTAGAGTCTTAGAAAAGTTGACATTTGTGCCCTATAAAAGGGAAAAATAACACAGTTTTGGAGAAATAAGATTTTCTTGAATCCAGCCTTAGATACAAAAGCTTATTAGCACATGATATGAACATGATGAAATAAGAAGTGATCTGTGGTGTTTTGCAATAATAGCAAAAGCCTTTTACACCATGTATTATAGAAAACATGACGGAAATAGGAAAATGCATTGCTGATATTCCAATTCGCTTTTTCTGTAAAAATATTGGAGATTTGACAATTTTCCCTATATAATTTTATAAACTTTTATATTTAATTTTAAAGAAATACTGTGGATAAATTTACATAAGTGTGATACCTAGACGTTACCTGATTGGCTATGTAAGTATTTTCATTTTAATGTAAAAATATCAATGATAGAAATAAATGGTGGAATGTATCAAGTTTATTTTTCTTTAAATTAAAAAAGATGTAAACCTGGGATCCCCCCCCCCTGAAATCTGCTGCCGGAAATTGTCTTCCAAGTGTTTGGGGAATATGGGTGATTTGCATCAATTACACTTTCATTGACTCCATCGCAGCAGAATTAAAACCTGACGAGATTTCTATGTAAAACTTGGATTCCCTACTTGGCCTTGTTACCCGCGGGGTCATGATTTGAACAATTTACTATTTACATTACCCCGAGATGCTTCCACATAAGTTTCAGCTATCCTGGCCCACAGGTTCTTGAGAAGTAGATTTTTTCTATAGACATGTATTTCTATACAAAACTTGGATTCCCTATTGTGGCCCCGACCTACCCCTGGAGGTCATGATTTGAACAATTTAGAATCTACACTACTTAAGGATGCTTCCACATTAATTTCAGCTTTTAGGTTTTAGGTTACTGGTTCTTGAAAAGAAGATTTTTTCTATACCCTGTATATTTCTATGTAAATCTTGGGTTCCCTACTGTGGCCCCTGCCCTACTCCGGGGGTCATGATTTTAACAATTTAGAATCTACACTACCCCAGGATGCTTCTACATAAGTTTCAGCTTTCGTGGCCCACTGGTTCTTTAAAAGAAGATATTTCAATGACCCACCCTTTTTTGTCTTTTCTTGATTATCTCCCCTTGGAAGGGGACTTGGCCCTTATTTTTAACAATTTTAATTTCCCTTTAATACCCAAGGATGCTTTGTACCAACTTTAGTTAAAATTGGCCCAGTGGTTCTTGAGAAGAAGTTGAAAATGTGAAAAGTCAACATGTCACAGAATGTGAAGATCTATGATGTCAGGGCTCGAAATTAATGGAAGATACTCTTTGAATGAGAATATTAAAATAAAAAATTGCGAGTTAAAAGCGACCTGTGTTCGCCACCTTCTGTCAGAAAATAAGGTCTTGTAAAAAATTCAGATTACCAAGACTGAATGAGAAGCACTAGGCCTTCAGGTATTTTATTCACTATTTTGCTATTAGATTCCCTAACAATTAAAAATAAATAGGTACCATGCTCCTACAGTTTATAAATCCCCATAATCTTATCCATTTTGCAGCGCTACCTGTCTTATTATTTACTTCCAAAAACGATCGTTTTTTTTTTTATCCGAATTTCCTCCACTCCTTTCTTTATGGTAAATACAATCAGATACAATGTAATTCCATTTGATTTAACTTATTTACGATCTCTAAAACAACTTGAGTAAGAAAGTTATGTAATTTTCCAAAAAATATATCCCCAGGCAGTGTATTTAATGATTTAATTTTAAATTTATAAAGATGATTTTTTTTAATTAAACAACTGATTTACTCTGTATCTGTTCAGATTTCATCTGTAATAAAACGGCTTAAATGCTTCCAAGAGGTTAATTATTATTATTTTTTTAAATAGATTATTTAAATCTTGTATGAATCACTATAAGGAGAAAAAATGCTAGGAAAAGTTCAAAATTACAATTTGATAGTAAAAATAAATCTGCTGATACTGACTACAGTGGTCAAAATGTTAAGTTTGATCCCTGCAGTACTGTTGTCAGTGTAGAAAAAATATTTCTACTAAGAGCAAGACAATGATGTAACTGTAAGTTTAAATTATGAGTGGTAAAAATTTCCCAATTTTTATAAAAACATCGCTTTTTTCCCAATTTCAATGGCCCCAGCCCCAGTACCAAAAATGGGTGTGAGAGCCCTGCTTTCTCTTATGACCTATTTTAAGTGTATTGGTGCTACCATAGGCATTGTTTATATTACGTCAACAGAAATTACATCCTTGAATAATAGACAACCATACTCATATACTTGCAATATAGCAAATCAGATCAATTCATTCCGAAATAATTTAGAAAAATACAAAAGGGGTTGAGCTGAAATAACCACCAAAATCAATCAAAACAAACCTTTTTGAGATTGTATATGCATTTTATACAAAAGAACAATCCACATGAAGACGAAAATTCAACTAACTATCTCAACTGCTTTTCTCACTTCAAATTTACCTGCCATGTTTACATTCAGAACTCTCTGAATTGTTCATAGTAAGTGCAACTAGTACGATTTATTGTCCTTGTTTATTTTGCTACATTACGAGTACACGGAACAAATTAGCCCTTTCACAGTAACTGCGGTACTTTTCTTCTGCAGGGCAAAATAACCTTTGGTGAAGTTTTTGTTGAGAGATAATTAAATGAGGTATATTTAACAATTACTTTTTCACTTAGGTGAGCTAAAAATAAAATAAATTTATAATTTTAACAAGATAAGGGGCTTTTCAAGATCGGTGGCATTTCAGTGATTTCTTGGGGCATTTCGGTGATTACAGGGCATTTCGATGATTCGTAGTACCTGTCTTTATTTTTATTTTTTTTTATTTTACTTTAAATTTAGTATAGAAATTTTCCCCAAGCGAGTTATAAAAAAAACCGACGTAATGTTGAGTCATAATTTTTCCAACCAAAATAGATAGACTGGCTTGCCTGTGTATACGCTGCCAGTCTAACAAAATAGACTGGCTTGCCAGTCTGATCCTGGATAAACGTACGAATGAGACAGGAACTGCCAGTCTAACAAAATACACTGGCTTGCCAGTCTGATCCTTGAGACAGGAAACTGCCAGTCTACAAACAAAACTTCTCGATCGTTGCACGAGTTGCGAACGAAAAAAAAACATTTTAACTTTATTTTGTAAAATATAATGGCCGGTGAATCCTCTGACCACACTGTGGTGATAAAATGGATACACGATTGGAGTGATAAAGAGTACAAACTAAGTGTGGAAAAAGATGGCACGGTGGCAGATCTTAAGAAAACGATAAAAAAGGCAATCGGTGTTCTCCCAGAAAGACAGAAATTATTCGGTTTAGAATTCAAAGACATGAAGAAAAAAATCCTCAGTGGTGGTAAGATAGAATTTTTTTTCTCTGTATCACAATAAGTCATATATGTTGCTAGCTGCAGAACTGTAGCTCTCCGAAAATTATATGTTGATAGACCGGAGAGCTACAGTGCCACCCATTAAAAAAAATGTATATTTATTGCGCACAAAAAAGTGCGCTGTTTCTGGATTTATTTCTCCATGTCTTTAAAGTTGTCATCTCAAAATATCACTAGCCGTGTGTTCCTAACATATTCTTTCACTGATTCCACAACAAAACATTCCTTATGATTGTTTTAATAGCCACCCTGGCCCTAAACTGAGATCATCGAAAAATTCGCCTTTTTATAATGCCATTTTGGTTTGCAAGGCAATTCGGTCCAACGCGCTTTGTACATATATATACTACGAAAGTAATTGAAAGAGAAGTATGGACTTTATTGACATCTAGCATTTTTGCAACTGAGGTAAGAATTTGGAAGAATTAATCCAGAACAGTGCGCACTTTTTGTGCGCAATAAATATACAGTTTTTTTCTATGGGTGGCACTGTAGCTCTCCGGTCTATAAATATTATTTTTTTTCGGAGAGCTACAGTTCTGCAGCTAATATGTTGCAGTCTTGCAGACTATCAAAAAATCATCTGCGACAATCGATAAAAACTTTACATAGTCGTTAATTTTTAGCTCTACTGGTCGAGACCAGAAGAGCTTATGTGATAGTAATGCGTCCGTCGTCCGTCCGTCTAGCTGTATGTCCGTCTGTAAACATTTTACCCATCCTGAAAATGTAGGTCAGATCCAGCATCTGAAGCAAGCCTGGTAGTATGAGCACAAAAAAAGACAGGTCTTTTATATTTTTCACAACGTTAATTACCTGCCATATGACCTTTCTGAATATGCTAATTTTTGATTGCATCCCCTAGCCCTTGAAGCTTGACTTCAAACCCTTTAAAAACATTTCATGGCCAATATTTTTAATTAACATATAAGGGAGCTGACTGGGGTTTTATTCTGTGAAAACTACAGTAGAATTCTTCAATTTTATACCATATTTAACTTACATTGACTTCAGTGTACATGCCAAGTTTACGGAAAATCTACCGTCCAGGTATTTTTAAGGGACCATCTAAAATTACAGGTACATTTTCTATAGAATTATATAAGGGAGTGCAAATTTTTAGCACTTTAAAGCAAGTTATACAAATAATACATTAGACTTTTTGCTCAAATTATAATATATGATAAGCAGTCAGGGGTGAGACTAAGTCCATCATATTAAAAAGGATAAATTATTGTTGTTTCTACTAGCTAAATAATGTACATGGTTTTTTTTTTTATTTTTGTACATATGACTCGTTTTCATCACATTTCCGTTCCCAAGTGAATTCTTCCAGCCCATTTACTACAGTAATAAGATAATTTACACTATCCTGCCAAAGACCCTTGTATACAGAAACATCTTGACAAATACATTACTTTAAACCCAAATAAATTAGTGCGTCCTTTAACTAATGAAATAATGAAGTGCGCCCAGATCTAACAATTTGATATTATTAATAAAATAACCATGAAATAATCATGTTTAATTTCAAAGGTAACTCTATAATTTAAAATAAACTCCAAATAATTATGATTGTTTTGTGATTCAAACAAAAAATAGGATGTCCAATATTTTCAAAAAAAAATATTGATAACTTTGCTGTTCTCATTCATGAACTTACAAGTATATGTTATATTCTCCAACACTGTTCAGAAACTACATATGTTGCTTCAATTCCCATTCTTAATAAATGGAAATTAACCCCCCCCCCAAAAAAAAAACAAACAAACAAAAAAAACAACACACACACAAATGATCTGAAGAATTCAGAAAGGTAAATTTGTATTGAATACAGATGCTCCTTTGTGAAGGTTCTAATTTTTACCAGCACTATAGTGAAAGTTCTATAACTCTTACCAGCATGTGGTGAAGGTTCTATACAATGTTGCAGATTTTAATTAATGGTGTGGTTAATTTCCATGCAAACATTAGTACATGTACATTTATTAACATGGTTAAAGTCACATTCCCTTTCATATGACTTGAAATCAGTGTAGGCTGAAGCTAGATTTAGAGTGGATTTATCTGATACCAAACAAATTAATAAGTGTGTTAAAAATCTCTTCTATTCACATGATTTTTGCACCATTTGGACAGTGCACACAAAAAAATTGAGAGGGTGAAAACCCCCACACAAATTTAAGTGAGAATGAATGATATTCTTGTACCTGGTAATTTTTATCTCAAACAGGTATAAATTTATCAATATATCACACTTTTTAAAAGAATGTAAGTGCATGTTATTTGAAAGCAGCATTAAAGTTGATACACATCTGTCTAATATATATGTCTTGCAATGAAAAGTGCATGGCCAGTATGTTCATGATGTTATTTTTTTTTTACATGCATTAATTACAACATAGCAAGAGATATTACCAACAGTCCATAGTAATTACATATATATAGGCAAGGGATAAATTTGTTTAAAAAAGACTTTTTTTCTGCTGTGTAAATTAATCAGAAACAATAATCAGTGATCATTGCTAGAATTTCAGAAAAACATACATTTGGAATGGACACTGTATTAACCATACAAATGATTTTTTGCATGTTTAATTCCATTGAAGAACATTTTTAAGAACAGTTTAAGAACATTTTGACATTACATTGACCATGTTGACTATTGCTTGTTCAGAATAAACATCTATTAACATCTGAGAAATTACTTTTTTCAATAATCATGATAATAACTCATGAAAACTTTGCTACTTAATTCATAGCTAGTGTTCTGAAATAAGTTCATCATTTAAGAAGACACATGTAGATTTTAAATTGACATATTGATCACTCATATCACTTGAAAATATCATATTTTACTGTATTATTTGCATGACATAAGGTTATGATATAGGGGGAGGAACAAGTTAGTTGTAAGGACTTGTTTCCAATCCTTTTGATTCATTCAATAAAAAATATGATAAAAACAAAATCGATTTTTTTTTATAACTGATACTCACACGCTATTGTTTTCTACCTCATAACCTTCACAAAGACTTGGCTTTTTTTCCTCAAAGATTTCATTAGTGATTTCAATTTTGGCTACAAGATGTGCACCAAAAAAGACAATTTAAGATTTTTATATTTTTCACAATGTTATATGACCTTTCAGAATGTGCTAACCCCATAATTATTTAACATTCATGCACAACTGAAAATTTCAGACAAGCGAATGTATTGTTAGTGAAGCTTCTACAAGTCGTACCAATACGGTACCATCAGTGAAGGTTCTATAACTCTCGACTGATTTAGTGAAGGTTCTATAACTCTTACCTGGACTAGTGAAAGTTTTATAACCCCAACAGATCTGGTAAAGGTTCTATAACTCTTACCAGATCTAGTGAAGGTTCCATTTGCAGTAAAACTTAACTTCCTTGATTGATGTACATGTACAATGTAGCAATATACCTTTATCACCTGTATATATGGGGTTTATGTCCCTCAGTTGTTTCGAAACGCAGGACATACGTACGAACAATTTCTACAAGCTATGGTCAGACAAGTTGATATAACAGGAATATATAACAGTCTCGTTTAAATTCATCACAGTCTCGTTCGAGGAACATGCACAAAACAAATGACCTTGTCAGCAAATGCAGTGTATCATTACATTAAATGCTTATTGATGACCGAATTTTTTCTTTCTTATTGTAAGTCCATTATTTATACGTTGATTCGAATTCGCCTATGGATTTTTCCCGAACATGACAAGGATCGCACTGTAGGTTGTGACCGGTCGACAAGGGATGCTCACACCTCAATGGTACATGCTCCAATTTGCAATCTTTCATGTTTCTTTGATGTTTTGGATAGGGCTGGGCTAGGGCCAGAGATTTCGTATTGCAATGTATATAGCGATATTTTAACTGTATTGCAATATGTATTGCCAAAAGGAAAAAAAAATGCTGACTCATATTTACTTATACTTATTCACTGAAATGCATTCATACAGTTTCTAGCTGTCTTATTGTGGCTTAGTCACAAATCTTTCAGACAACTTTTCTTCACATTTAATGATTGAATCCAAGGGCCCAAGCAATGCATTTTGCCGATATATCGGTATTTAAAAGAAATATATTGCAATACGATATTTTGTCAGTGCATTGCAATATATATATATTTTTGACCATGTAGTCCTTCATGTAGTTTTCGGAGAGGTAGATGTACGTATATTGCTCTGCTCCTGATTTGTATCGTTTAAATGGGCTTTTGAACTTGATACATTTGTGTTTATTAAAAGAGTTGAACTTCTCAAGTACATAAATATATTCACTTTAACTGTCAGAGTTTAAATTTTTTTGTTATATATAATTTCAGCTAAAAAAGTATTGTGCTGACTGCATGCAGTATGTCATCATTAAATTAGGCTTCATGTACATTGTATTTCACGAAGTTGAACATTAACTTTTTTTTATACCCCCCGCTTGAAAAGTGGGGGTATATATTAATCGGTATTTCCGTCCGTCCGTCCGTCTGTACGTCCGTCCGTCTGTTACGCTTTGGGGTACCTATCTCTTATCCGCAACTCCTCTCATACCACTGAAGGAAAGAACTTTATTCGGTAATAACCAATATTTGCCCCCCAAATCAAACTTTGAAGGAGATATATTTAAGTAAGTTCTTAAACAGGAGAGTTTATGCTGACTTCAAAGCACTGAAAATTTTCATAAGTAATGACGTCATATTTACGTAATGACGTCACAAACATGACGTAAATTTCAGTTTTTTATAAATTTTACAGAAAAATGTACATATTTCGTCGATATTTTGAGTAGAAGTCACCGAGCGCATGTGTGTTCAGGATCAATATTTTGATATAATGTGTAGAATGATAAAATCAATGAAATATGTCAATATTGTTCCTGAACAAACTTGCGCTCTATATATTCTAAAGCTAAAATTGTTGAAATTTTGTCCATTTTGTCCTCTTTTTAAAAAAGGATATAAAATCGGACATGTTTGTGAGGTCATATAAACAAAAATTGTGAATACACTGCTTTGAAACTATAATATTTTCTGTTAATTTATATTTCTCATAGAATTTATTGAATTCAGCACATTTCAGGAAGTTTTCAAAATTTGACTTTGTGGGGGCAAATTTATGCAAAGTACCGCATATAGTTCTTCAATGAAACTTTCACAGAATCTTTATTACATATTGCCATTGTGCAACTCCTATTTTACTTTTTGATCTGACATATATTTTGGATTTTCCAGAGCAAAACATGAATACTGCATTATATTCATATTGGAGGGGGGGTATTATTTATTTGAATTTACAACTTGTCCTCTATAAAAATTGAGTAATCTTGCCTGAAGTCACGAACTTGAAGGATAAAATGCCCCATGCATCTCAATCCAATCATATCGTTTCGGGTCTTTGTTGTTTCTCTGCTTGTCGAAAAGACCCCAGAAGTTGCGATTAAGCCCTTCCATTGTTTTTACATGTAATTTACTCAACTTTTATTTATAACTCTGGAAATCCTCTTTATTCTTTCATAAGATTATATTTCCCAAGTTTAAATATACTTTTTGAATTTAAATGTCTTTGGGGTGACAGACTTGTGTTTAGAAATTAGACTTTGAATTGTTCTGAAAGAAAAACAAAAGGCCTTTAAAAAGTGAAGATTATCTAACGCCCCCGATATTCTAGAAATAATGCTCAGCAGAATACATTAGAGTTTTATTAAAATAGGTTGCATTTTTATGCCGTTTAAATCATGAATGGATTCAAGTTTGAAAATTGAAACAAAAAAGCCGAACATTGCCTTGAAAAGAGCGTATCTACATATTTAAATCAGGACGTCGATATCTATATATATATCCCGATGAATTAAGTCACTTCCGTTCCTCACAAAGGCATACTAATAATGTAACACACACAAGTTGTGTGTTACCATTCCCCCAAACCCAACTCCGTTGCGACGTTTTTCGGATGTATATATGTATTAAACTATTTTTTCTTTTTTGCTTCCTTTTCAAATGTGTTGTATATTGTTTAGATGATACAAAATTTTTACGTATGAAGTATAATGTAAAGTTGATTCAAAGTCATTTACGATGAAAGTACTTTGTATGTCATGAATTGAGGATGGGGATAACTACATGTATATTTTTTTGCAAGTTTCCCATACTAAATTATAAAAAAAAAGCCTTATGAATTTATGAAATTTTCAAATATGTACGATAAAATTAATATTTTTTCCACAATAAACATGACGAAATAATTCGTTCAGCGGTCATAACAAGAAGTGCAAGGGAAAGAACATTAAGTTTCCTAAAACCATCATCATTTTCGTAAGTTCTATGGTCGATACAATGACCTTGTCAGCAATACTTTAATGGTAATCTAATCACAAGCTTTATGAAAAACGTGATGACTTTAACTTTTCAATCGTCAACTTCCCTTATTTATGCAGCAATAAACCTTCATCACTTCCATACAGGGTTTATATCTCTCATCAGTTGATTCAAATAACAAAAGCATTATCTACGTGTGGACAATTTCTAAAACGCGAGGTAAGTTATCGACAAACAAGCTGATGAAACAAAATTATCAGCAGTCCCGTTCAAAAGTCAGTATTTGGTAATTTCTATGGTAGATACAATGGCCGTGTCATCAATATATTATAGTAATCTATCAATAAGTCATATGCTGAATGACGTTTTTTATTCTTATTTATTCTTTTGGGCCATTATTTACACATTGAATTGTAGGCAAAATTTTCCGTTCTTTCCCGATCACGGCGGTTGTGAATGGTCGGCAAAGGATGCTCAATCCTCCATGGCACCTGATCCCACCTCTGATATTTTTTAGGTCCGTGTTTGCACTGCTACTGCTTTGTGTTGTTTGAATGGCCTTTCAAGATTAAAAACTGTTAGTTATCCATATATTTCATTTAAAGTAATTGTAAATTAAAGGAAAACTGGAATGTTTACAACTCATTGGTACTTTGAGAATAGTATATTCAAATGCTTTTTATGCTTTGAGTATTTTTTGGCGAATAATTGATTGTGCCTGATGCCACCTTTTTGGGAGGTCCTTGTTTGCTCTGCACTAATTTCGTAATGTTTAATGAACTTTTGCAATTGAATACTGCTCATTATCTCCATAATTATATTTCAAAGAAAGACAAAGGCAATGAAGAACGAATACACAATTTTTCGATATCTTTATGCATTCATGTACGCTAGAAACTTGTTTCATTATTTGTTGACAATATACTTCCCAAATGATACATTTTCATTAGTTGAAGCAGCTTCGTTCACTTCGGAACAATCTATCATCAATAGATTTCATATCATTGGTGGTAACATCATGCCTAAAGTTGAATATAACAATTTTATCACTAAGATTCTATTTAATTTTGCTATTCTATTGTGGATTAAATTGATGATATTCTTTGATGTAAACCACCTCTGAAGTCGAAAGCGGAAACCAAAGAAATCCCCTACAGCTCACAGAGTTAGTCGAGATGTTTGGTTTATAGTACAATGGCCAATTTGCTTTCTGACACACCGATCACTTCTTTGTTATTGAATACCAGAAGTTTGGCATGGACTCGAACCCGCGACGTAAGGAACAACTACTTACTCCACAACTCTAGAACAGACGCTCTAACCACTGTGCCACGCGGGCGACCAGCTGTATTATTACAGGAGACACTAAGAAATATATTATAACCATAACAAAACGTTGAAACAATGTGTGTTCCAAGTTATGATTGATTTCATGATGAATCCTACTGCAATTTTTCTCTCTCCATATGTTATCAAAAAGTAGAAATATCTTATTCTCAATTTTCAGGTACATAGTTTAGTATATATGCAGTTTTTCTTTGTATTTTAGGTATTACATAAACATGATTATTTAAAACACAAAGCATTAACTACTGTAATCATGATGATCAAAGCAATTCTTATAGGACGAAAACAGCCATAAAACACATTAAGAGTAATATAAATAACCATGCTTTCTACTAGTGGCCAAATAGCAACGAATGAACTAAAATTCGGCCAGAGGCGACAGAGGAAAGGTGGGTTATCTATCACGGAAAGAAAAAGTACGGTGATTCACAAACCGTCCCATGAATGCACTTTAAAGGAAAATTAAAGTGAAATTCGGGCAAATAACAGAAAGTATTGTTTTTACACTCTTATTGGGGAGGCAGGCTGTGAGACTGTTTTAATCTAAATGTAATACTGACATGTACTTTTGATCAGGAATTTATACTCTTTAAGGGTGATAATGCAATTTGTTTTAAAGAATTTTAAAAAAGATTTCATTTAAAAAAAAGATCAGATTACTAAGGACGTTAGAGAGATAACTAAAAGTATTCATCCATTAAGCTCCATTGAAACGATGCATATCGGACTCTAACTTCTAAAAACATTTTAGGTGGGATCAGGAACATAGGAGAAGTAAGCATCCCTTCTTGACTGATAAAACCAGTCTCCTTGACATAAATCTAGACCTGACATATAAATAACTAAATGAAAAGAAATCTAGCTTAAAATGATAATAACCAAAGAACTATCTTATCATTATTATATATATTTAGATGAAAATCACAACACCGTTGGGAAATTTTCAAATCACGTTTGAAATCGATAGCGTATCTTTTTCTATCTTTAACGTTTTGTTACTTTGTTCATATCAGTCATCTAAATGGAAAATATTACGTTTATTTCTTGACACAAGTTTTGGAGGCTAATTTTTTTTCAAATGAAATATGGCGATTACAAACAGCATTTACCTTAATGAAAATGTTATAAAATGACCATTTATGAACCCATTTAATTTGATTTGGAATCTGTAAAAATTTGCCTTACAGATTTATCACGTTGATTCATCTTGACTAGATCTAATGATTGAAATTTCTTAGGAGGATGTAACGACACCTAGTGGCACATATTAACCTTTGTTAAACCTTAACGAGGCCAATATTAAGATCCGATAGGCATACCACCCCACGTCCTTAATTTTATCAATGAATGTAACTTGTCATTAGGGAGTAGAAATAAACAATTATACCTAATTAGACAGGATCGAGGTGTCGTTCTGCAGAATATCTATTGATAATTTATCTTTAAATGTAATGTATACAATTGTAGATTTTAATTAGTGTAGTATCCTGATTAAGGAAGTTAATTATGTAATGTATGATAGATAATAAAAAAAGGTCATTCGATGCACGTTGCTTTTTTCCATACCATATATTTATATGTCTTGACCTTATATCATCATCATTTCTACAAAAGTACATCTTTTTCAGGGAAAATAAAACTGATTAGATTCTTCATTGTATATAATTTCGGATATTTCACTCTGACTTTAGACAATAGTCACTCTGACTTTAGACAATAGAGGCATATTAGCAACAAAATTATATGCCACACGAGATGACATAAGCTCTTCTGTCATCAACTTTCCTTAATATATAGTAATATTCCACAATAACCTGCTTATGGTGATTATGTCTCTCAACTAATGACCTTGGAAGCAAATATAACTTATTCTTACGTAGTATATTGGATGACTTGCAATTGGTTCATACCAATTGTTTGGCCATAATTTGTTTCATATTTAATTGATCAATACATAGAGCACACGGTGTTTTGACACGTCATAAGGGGATGCTCACTCTTTCTTGGCATGTGATCCCACCTATGGCATTTTCCGGGGAATCGTGTTTAATATGCTCTCCACATATTTGTATGGTTTATGTATTTTTTCTTAGATCGATCACGATTTGCTGTCCTAAACTTCTTCATTACAATGTACTTTTCAAAGATAGTAATGTCTACGAGGGGTTATCAAAAAGTTCGTGGACTGAGGCTATAAAATTAGTGCTATGTAGTCTGTGCTTTTAAGATTTATTTGGAACATAAAAGAACAAAAAATAAAGAAATGTTGAAAATTTTAGCTTGATACGTTCATTATTTGCCAAATTATTATAAAATAAAAATGACATTTTATGATCACCCGCCGCTGTCGCCGTTTAATTTCGTGACGTCCGTCAACGTCATTGTTTTTCAATGTCTGCTTTTTCTACCTCATATACTTAATTTGATGAGATTCCGTGGAGCTGAGAAAGGACTTAAACCCGCCTTGTTTATATGACTTAACAATGCCACGAACAACGGTTTTCCAGGAATATGAAAATTCAAGTGGATTTATACATTCGGAGAGGTTCCTCGCTTGATTGAGCCAGCTTATTTTGCTTTTTGGAGTTCAATATCTACAACACATGATCAACGTCGTTATTTGACGTGATTGATTTTTCACAACTTGACTAAAAATCGACATTAACTGTGCATCCCTTTTCTCTCTGAATCTATTCTGACATTAAAAGACAAGTACTCTGGATGCATATTATTTCTCTGTAGCCATTTTAAACATTTCTTAGATCTATGACAGTTTTTTCAGGGGTAAAACTATATCAAATGTTGGATAAGGAAACCCGTCCGCCATTTTGATTTTCGTTGTTTTCGAGGTATGAAGAAACCCACGAATTTATGTTCACCACGAAATGGAATATTTTACAAATATAACTACTAAGAAATTAATCTTCCACGAAATCAAATCCCCATGAACCAAGAGTTTTTTCTCAAACTACGAAAAATTGACCCCACGAAAATATGTGACTTTACAGTATATTGTATGGAACAATTGTGTCCCAACACATACCTGAATTAATGGCGTATTTAGATGTCAAATGTTCATATCAAAAGAATTTTTCTTAGTTAAACTTAGGTTGCAAAAACGTCGTATTCGAGGTTGCGCCGCTTGGACATACCGTTGCTTACAAAAACATTACTAATTTATTAAGATGTATGATATATTCTTTAGGTAGAAAAGATTATGCTCACTAGATATTTAAAATTCATTGATGTACCTAAAGCGGTTTTAATTTTATGGCGCTAGTCCACGAACTTTTTGATAACCTCTCGTATTTAATATTCCATAAAAAATAAATAAATATTAAATTGATAACAGAATTATCTGTGTTTATCCTAAACGTACATTAGAAAACATGTAGTTAAATACATAATAAAAATAAGACATAAGAAAAAAACGATCTCTTTTGTTAACACCAAACAAAGATAAAAAAGTAAATAAAATTAAAAACGGAATTTTGTATGTCTATACCATAAACTAAAGAGATAAAAAAAAAAGTTTACTTATAGAAAATCGCTGTCGCCGTTTAATTTCGTGACGTCCGTCAACGTCATTGTTTTTCAATGTCTGCTTTTTCTACCTCATATACTTAATTTGATGAGATTCCGTGGAGCTGAGAAAGGACTTAAACCCGCCTTGTTTATATGACTTAACAATGCCACGAACAACGGTTTTCCAGGAATATAAAAATTCAAGTGGATTTATACATTCGGAGAGGTTCCTCGCTTGATTGAGCCAGCTTATTTTGCTATTTGGAGTTCAATATCTACAACACATGATCAACGTCGTTATTTGACGTGATTGATTTTTCACAACTTGACTAAAAATCGACATTAACTGTGCATCCCTTTTCTCTCTGAATCTATTCTGACATTAAAAGACAAGTACTCTGGATGCATATTATTTCTCTGTAGCCATTTTAAACATTTCTTAGATCTATAACAGTTTTTTTCAGGGGTAAAACTATATCAAATGTTGGATAAGGAAACCCGTCCGCCATTTTGACGTCACATTCAGGGCCTTATTTGTTTGGACACTCCATGTAAAATTTAGGATAAAATTTCATAGAACATCCAGAATGAAGTGAAAATACTATATTGTATGGAACAATTGTGTCCCAACACATACCTGAATTAATGGCGTATTTAGATGTCAAATGTTCATATCAAAAGAATTTTTCTTAGTTAAACTTAGGTTGCAAAAACGTCGTATTCGAGGTTGCGCCGCTTGGACATACCGTTGCTTACAAAAACATTACTAATTTATTAAGATGTATGATATATTCTTTAGGTAGAAAAGATTATGCTCACTAGATATTTAAAATTCATTGATGTACCTAAAGCGGTTTTAATTTTATGGCGCTAGTCCACGAACTTTTTGATAACCTCTCGTATTTAATATTCCATAAAAAATAAATAAATATTAAATTGATAACAGAATTATCTGTGTTTATCCTAAACGTACATTAGAAAACATGTAGTTAAATACATAATAAAAATAAGACATAAGAAAAAAACGATCTCTTTTGTTAACACCAAACAAAGATAAAAAAGTAAATAAAATTAAAAACGGAATTTTGTATGTCTATACCATAAACTAAAGAGATAAAAAAAAAAGTTTACTTATAGAAAAAATCGTAATGGTTACGGATTTTCTGTTTATTCAATTTACAGAAAAAAGCACCCATTGATCTGTAACAAGGATATGAAATGGGTTTGCTCAATATGTAGATCAATGAAGAGTAACATAGCTTACTTAATTAACATTTAAATTAAAGCTTTCTTAATTAGCAGTGATCAGAAGCCATGAAATATCACTACTGTACAATTTGTGTACAGGCGTCGGATGGGTTTAAACTTCAGATTTATTCAAAGACAAGCACTGGTACGCTCATGTTTTTACTTTCATTTGAATAATTATTTTCCTTGATCTTTGGGTCTTTCATGCTGTTTGTTTATGCACTTTTAATAAAGGGATATAGTCACATAGTCTCATAAAAAGCACTCCTCGTTATCAGTCTTTACAAAATATTCTTTGTGAAGTTTTTTCGGCATTTAGGACAGGATTCTTTTATCTAGATGATCATTTTGAACAAGCAACAATCAATATAATGTCAAAATATTTTGAATATATACATTCAATTTAAGTATACATGGTAAATAATCATTTGTATGATTTAAACAGTGCCCAATTCAAATCTTGGTTTTACTGAAATTCTAGCATATTGTTTCTGATTAGATTACATAGAACTTTGATTTGAAAAAAAAAATACATGTATTAATATGCCAATAAATCCCTTGTCTATTAATGTTATTACCATGGACTGTTTCTCTTGTTATGTTGTAATTAATGCATGTGAAAAAAATATTTATCATGATGGACACCTTTTATTTAGAGTCCTAAAGTGCATGAACTTTAAATGCTACTTTCAAATTACATGTACATGCATCTGTTCTCTTTCAAATGTGTGATATACCGATATGAGATATTATTTACAGGAATGTCATTAATCCTCACTTAAATTAGTGTTTTTTTCAGCCTCTCAATTTTTGAATGCACCACCCAAATGGTGCAAAAATCTTGTGAGTAGCGGAGATTTTTAACACACTTTTTATTTGTGTTTGGTATCAGAATAATGCACTGTAAATCTTTGCTAAGCCTACACCGATTTCAAGTCATGTGAAAAGGAATGTGTTTTAAATCATGTTCATGTGCATGTACTAATGTTTGCATTTGTAAAATAACAACACCAAAAATTAAAATCGGCAGGTAATTTGATTAATTAAAAAAAATCTTATTGTGACATGGCAATTAAAATGTCAAAAGATTTTTCTTTGACAGGTAGTAAATGCAGATAATGCAGTTTATTGCATCCCAACACTTCGTTGACATGGTACACAGCAATGATAAGAAATTACAGGCATTTTATAATTTTAGCTCACCTGAGCTGAAAACTCAAATGATTTTTTTTCTGCTATCCCCTGTTGTGGGGCCAGGGAGGGGGTCAATTACATAGAAAAGTAATTAATTAAATTACAATTACTTGCCCTAAATCTTAAATTAAATTACCTTTTATTTACCATTACAAGGATTTTGAAATATGATTAATTAAATTACAATTACTTTGTAAATGTAATTAATTAAATTACAAATTACATTCAAGAAAACACTTATAAAAGTAAATAATCATATACCTTACTATATATTTATATCAGATTAGTAACGTCATTTTTTTTTACAATTATAATATTATTTAATAAATGTTCATGGAATTTTCAAATATTGTGTCCCCTTACGTTCATCCTTTAGGATTAACATTGACTTCGAAGATTTTCTTGCCATGCTGAAGATACATTCCACCGGGACATTGACATGGCAGGAACACAGATACTGACTAGTGGAAAGTTTATTCATTGTTTTATCTAAATTCATCTGTGTTTCAATATTTGATGTCAGTTTTTAGGTCACCTGAGTAAACTCAGGTGACCTATTGCTATCCGTTTTCGTCTGTCGTCGTTCGTCGTACGTCGTGTGTCGTACGTCGTTCGTAAACTTTTGAACATTTTTAACTTCTTCTCTGGAACTACTGAACCAATTTCAACCAAATTTGGTATACAGCATCTATAGGTAAAGAGGAACAAAAATTGTGAATTTCATGGTCCCTGCCCCCCTGGGGCCTGAGGGGTGGGGCCAAAACCACTAAAATTAATGCAATCTTTAAAAATCTTCTTCTTTACTCCTGGACATCAAGCAGTCAAACTGTT
>PRKT01000201.1:550642-606829 GCA_003671525.1 Saccostrea glomerata
GGAATCATCCTCAGGTAGTGTAGATTCAAGTTTGTTCAAATCAAGACCCCCGGGGCAAGGGTGGGGCCAACATGGCCGACCCAATTTTTTCATAGGAATATATAGGAAAAATTCTTTTAAAATCATCATCTCCAGAACCGCTGAGCCAGGAAAGATGAAACTCATGTGGAATCATCCTCAGGTAGTGTAGATTTAAATTTTTTTTAAATCATGACCCCCGGGGCAAGGGTGGGGCCAAAATGGCCGACCCAAGTTTTACATAGGAATAAATAGGAAAAATCTTTAAAAATCTTCTTCTCCAGAACCACTGGGCCAGGAAAGATGAAACTTATGTGGAGTCATCCTCAGGTAGTGTAGATTCAAGTTTGTTCAAATCATGACCCCCGGGGCAAGGATGGGGCCAAAATGGCCGACCCTAGTTTTACATAGGAATATATAAGAAAAATCTTTGAAAAACTTCTTCTCAAGAACCACTAGGACAGAAAAGATATTACTCATGTGGAATCATCCTCAGGTAGTGTAGATTCAAGTTTGTTCAAATCATGACCCCCGGGGCAAGGGTGGGGCCAAAATGGCCGACCCAATTTTTTCATAGGAATATATAGGAAAAATCTTTAAAAATCATCATCTCCAGAACCACTGAGCCAGGAAAGATGAAAATCATGTGGAATCATCCTCAGGTAGTGTAGATTCAAGTTTGTTCAAATCATGACCCCTGGGGCAAGGATGGAGCCAAAATGGCCGATCCAAGTTTTACATAGGAATATATAGGAAAAATCTTTAAAAATCATCATCTCCAGAACCAGTGAGCCAGGAAAGATGAAAATCATGTGGAATCATCCTCAGGTAGTGTAGATTCAAGTTTGTTCAAATCAAGACCCCCGGGGCAAGGATGGGGCCAAAATTGCCGATCCAAGTTTTACATATGAATATATAGGAAAAATCTTTAAAAATCTTCTTCTCCAGAACCACTGGGCCAGGAAAGATGAAACTCATGTGGAATCATCCTCAGGTATTGTAGATTCAAGTTTTTTAAATCATGACCCCCGGCCCTGGGGATAGGGTGGGGCCAAAATGGCCGACCCAAGTTTTACATAGGGATATATAGGGAAATCTTTTAAAATCTTCTTTTCAAGTACTTCAAAGCTATGATTAGTGATACCCGGGGTATTTATATGGAATCATCCTCAGGTAGTGTAGATTCTAGTTAGTTCAAATGATGAACGCCTGGAAGGGGGGAGTAAATTCAAGTCCGATGTGCTCAGGTGAGCGCTGTGGCCCCTGAGCCTCTTGTCCAAGCCTCTATCTGCAAGACTAAGTCCATATCAAAATTTCTGTGTACAAATACATTATATTCAAATAATAATGAATAAAGAACGATCAGAAAGTTTTAAATTAAATATGCACTATCTTAAGGACATTGGGAAGTCACGGTTATCCGGAGAAAAAAGGTTTATATCATGGGTTTATTCACTTATAAAACTGTAATTGAGAGTGGTCTCCCGTGTAGAATTCTCTATGAAATGAAAATCAACAAAGCGTACATTTTACAGAAGTAAACAAAAGCACATGTGCTTCCTTCAACGGGTAGAATCATCTCTACAGCAAGAGAGAAAAACGGTGATTGTTTTGTTATACATTGTGTTTAGGGACAGACAGTAAACAGTGGTCAACAGACCGTTATTTACCGTATACCCATGCTGGGAAGGACAATCACAAGATATGACAAATGCCGAGAATCTGTAACTGAATGAGGTCGTGCGAAGGAGGCACCATTTACATGTAGTAACTGTAAACAAATATAAAACAAATCTATGCCAATATTTTTATGAAAATGTGTTTCCAATATTAATATGGTAAATTACTTAACATAAAGAGTCAAACAGTCTTTACCATTATGAATACGAATTAGATTCTAAGGGAAGTAACTGTAAAATAATGAACAGTGTTGGTAGATCTGTGTCATGTTTCTAAATTTGTGTTTTCAGTCATGATATCTAGATATGATTGGAAATGAGGATACAATAATGTATATAATATATAAACTTTCTGAAATGACTGGATTTTGGAAAACTTTTATGGTAAAAAATCAAGTAGGTCCTTTTTTATCAACATTTTACATAGGAAATTCATTGAGAATTGTAAAAACATTGATTTGACAAAATCTAATAAGGAAGGGTGGCTTGGTGGGTTAAATGTACCAGAATATAACATGTTTATTATCATTAAACCTGTTCAAGAGTTCTTGAAAAAATCTATACAAAAGCCAGGAACCTTGCCAATGTCCTTAATGGAATATGAATTTTCATCAAATATCGTACACGCTAATTAAGATTCATTTACAGTATGCTTTGAAGCTGAAAATTCCAAGGAATTGGAAATGGAAAGTAACTATACACAGATATGAAAAGGCAATATTAGTTAGCTCTTTGGACCATTCAATCTCGTTTTCTCAGCATTAACAATATTCATTTAATAGGTGGCTCAAAGAGCTAATGCTATGGCCATTTGTGTGGTGTGCATAAACTTTGCCAATCATTGTCAAATTTGTTACAAGGTATGCTTGGGCCAAGGGCTACCATTTATACTAAATTTAGGGTTGGGACCCTTAAACAAGGGGAGATAATCAGGAAAATAAAACAAGACGTACTGGTTGCTAAAAAATCTTCTTCTCCAGAACCACCAGGCAGATTTTCACCAAACTTACATACAAGGGTCAGGATATGTTGAAGATTTAAATTTGCACGGGGAATTACCCTGGGGCAAAGTGCGTGGTATCAAGGTCACTTCAAAGTTGACCAAAGTTTTCACTTAATAAAAACATTGATATTTTGCTTACTATAATGACTAGGATCAGCAAATCTTGCAAGTTGATGCATCATAGGACTACACATCATGTTAACTCAAAAGTTGGTCACTGTGACCTACTTTTTAATTTTTAATTTGTTGAATACTTTCAGACCTATGATCATGATTTGTCAGTTGATGCATCTTTGGTCTTTGGAAAACTTCGACCAAAATGTAGGTCACGGTGACCTACTTTTGACATTTTATGGCTATATTTAAGTATCTAAGGTTCTTATTGACTTAGAATCATCAAACTTTGTCAGTTGAGGCATCTTGGGGTTTCAGAGATTGTCGACAGAAAAGTAGGTCACGGTGACCTACTTTTGACATTTTATGGCTATATTTAAGTATCTCAGGTACTTATTGACTTAGAATCATCAAAATTTGTCAGTTGAGGCATCTTGGGTTTTCAGAGATTGTCGACAGAAAAGTAGGTCATGGTGACCTACTTTTGACATTTTATGGCTATATTTAAGTATCTCAGGTACTTATTGACTTAGAATCATCAAAATTTGTCAGTTGAGGCATCTTGGGTTTTCGGAGATTGTCGACAGAAAAGTAAGTCACGGTGACCTACTTTTGAATAACTCAGGTACTTATTGGCTTAGAATCGTCAAACTTTGTCACTTTAGGCATCTTGGGTTTTCGGAGAACGTCACCCAAAAAGTAGGTCACTGTGACCTACTGAAATTTTATGGCTATATCTATTTATCTCGAGTATTTATAGATTCATCAAACTTTGTTAGTTGGTGTATCTTGGGTTTTTGGAGAATGTCGATCAAAAAGTAGGTCACGGTGAGCTACTTTTGAATATCTCAAGTACGTATTGACTTAGAATCATCAGTCTTTGTCAATTAATGCATCTTGAGGCCTCAGAAAATTTCAATCAGGAGGTCACCGTGACCTACTTATGGTATTTTATAGTTATATTATAATATCTTATGTCTTAACCGGCTAAATATTTATTAAACTTTGTCAGTTGTTGCAATTTGGGTCTTATGATTGTACAATTTATCAAAAGAGAGATTCAAGGCCCTTGGCCTTTTGTTTTTTCATATGTTTTATTTATGTAGATACAACCTTTTAGAAAAGCTCATTTTAACAGAGATAAGGACAGAGAACTGTTAAAACTTTCAAAATACCTCAAAGACATATCAGCTTTGGATGATTTCACAAGTCTTAATCACCGCCACTGGGAAAGGTAATTATGTAGAACAAAGTCAGGTTTGTAACTCTGCCTGGAATATCAGGTAACTATATATATGTGGAATCGAATCTCACACCTCGGACAAGCCAGACAAGTGCTCTACGAATAAAACTTCTAGCCCAACATTGTAGAAATCTATTCATCATACACCAACTCATTAATTACGCTGTCGTTTTCATGACTAATAAGATATTTTTTATAAGAAGATATATGTAGAGTGGAGTCTTGTTACAAGGATACTTTATTTTGACAAGGTAAAGTTATCGTAATACCAAGGGCAACAAAATAAAGTATTTAATAAAATTTATTAAAAAACATTGTTTTGGAAGCTTTTTTTATCCATAGATGGATAACAACATTCACCCTTGTGGTGCAATGGTTGAAGCGTCTGCTCTAGAGTCACGAAGTAAGGAATTTATCCTTACGTCGGAGCTTCCAATCCCACTGTGGGACTTGGAGACCTGTCCTTCGGATGAGACTGTGTAAACCGAGGCCCTGTGTCAATGTAGATGTCGGCATGAAAAAGATCCCTCACTGCTCAATGGCCCTTAGTGAAGAGTTTAGAACAAAATTTTGCAGCTCTCCACAGGCAAGTGGTGGCGTCTCCTTATGAGTGAAAAATTCTTGAGAGGGACGTTAAACAACAATTAAACAAACAAAACAATTGCATTCTGTTGTCTTCTTCTGATTTACCTAGCTAACATGTCTTAATTTAACACTTTGACTCTTATTTATGAGAAACATGCATATAGATTACATGTGATATTTTGAGAAGCTACATGTACATTGACATCCACTGAATATCTTCTTCTTTATTTCTTAAGAAAACCCATTGCCATTAATTAGTGCATGAACAACACTGAGCAAGCCACGTGTGTAGATTGCGAGAACAATGGCTGTTCCATCAGTTTTACATACAATGACATATTCATCTTAAAAACAATAATTAACAAATTTTATTTTACTTTCCATATGATTTTTGATAGAGATGTAAATATAAACAATAAAATGCTTTCTTTGTTTGTTAGTACGAAAATTAACGTTGCAGCAATTGCAGAAAAAAATTACGGGGGTTATGTATTTTTTCTGCAATAGCTGGGACATTAATTCCCGTACTAAGAACCAAAGAAAGCATTTTATTATTTAATCAAAGCTGTTCAAAACAAGGTTATGATGAAATGAAACTTCTCTCAATTTTTGCTTAACATCCTTATTAAGGAGTTGACGGGCTGGCCTCTTCATGTTTCATTTGCATATACCTCGGAAACAATTTTTTTTTTTTGAATTTTTGCTGAATAAAAAATCTTCAAAATCATAGATCTGTAAGGTGATATCAAGAAAAAGGGGCATCTGTAAGGTGATATTAAGAAAAAGGGTCTGGCTTCTCAAATTATGGGCCAAGAGGGACAGAAAGTCTTTAATTAGTAATTCTTTAATGATCAATATTTTGTAATACATTACTAAAGCAAAATAGTTCATCTTCACACTCTTTAACTGTAAAACATGATGCTGGCATTGTATTTTACACAAAAAGAACTCATTAAGGCCGGTTTACACTATGCATCTTGACACATGCATCTTGGATGTGTTCATCTAAATCCACAGTGTTAATACATACCCCTTGTGTCAGATTTAACGGGTGTTGCATGTGACAAGATGAATGGAACTGACCAATGAAAAGAAAGGTCAGAGTTGAGATTGGATTATACGTTGTATTTTCCCTTTCTATATGGTTGCAAAAATTTCATGCTAAAAAGAACCAAAACAAAGAAAAAACGTATTAAAACTTCAATTAGAAAAAAAACCAGTTTGATCATTAACATAAAGAGCAGTTTTTTTATTATCTTCCCAGAATTAGCATAGAAAGGCAGTTAGGAATAGTTCGCCCAGCTAAGATAAATCTAGAGAAGGACTTTCACGGCTTTGTCCTTTTTTAAGTAGATACAACTTCATATTTATCAAGTATTCTAAAATGCATGAGGCAAACTAGAAGCATAAGTTTAAATGCATGTGTCAAGATGCTTAGTGTAAACCGGCCTTAAGGGGCCAGATTGCTGAATCTTTGGCAATATATATTGAAAAGGAGAATCATTTTGGTAAGAATATTGAAAAAAACGTTTACAATAATGTTCATGAACATCATAACTACTCTAAGATGATATCAAGAAAAAGGGACTGACCTCTCAAATATACGAGGGCTGTTCAATAAATAATGTCCTCGGTGCTCGTAAAGAAGCAAAAGACGCTTTTCAATGATTTAGTCTGCATGATATAACTTATTAATCTCTTTTACATGCCCGTAACATTTTTCATCAAATTTCTGATTGTTTTTAGAACTCATTTTTGTGGAGGACCCTAAGTAAACTGGAAAATGGCAGATCTAATGATTTTCTAGACTCGTTTCTTCCTTCTGAAAGGTGTTTTTTTTAAGTTTGGAAATAGAAACAAGTCAAAAGGTCAAAGATCTGGTGAATATTGTTAATGTGAAAAAAACATTAACTTTCTGTTTATCCCGAAAACCCCTTTACTCTTCAGGGGGTGCAGGTTTGGACGCTGTCTTGAAGAAATTTAATGTAGTGGATTCCTGATGAACCTTTCGGTTTTATTGCAAAAAAAAATTGCTTTCTTGACTCCTCCAGAATTAAACTGTCTCCCCGAATACGAATTTGAACAGCAAAACCACTATTATTTAAAAAAAATTGCAAATAAATCTGTCTTTGTGCTCTTGCAATTCTTTGCTCTTGTCAGATCCTCGCTGTTTTTATCCAGTACATCTTATGGTAAATTTTGTTTTGAGGGTTAAAGCAATAGATTCAAGTTCCATAATCTGATTGAATACCAAACAAACGTGGATAACTACAATTACTGATATTTTAAAATGATTGTAAAGACATTCATTTACGCTGTCGTTTTCACTTATTTTTCAAAATATAGGGACATTTGAGTACTAAGGTTTTTTTTACCGTCAAACGTTTCTTAAAAACAGTGTAAACTGTTCCCAAAATGATGTCTATCAAATTTGCTATGTGTCTTTATGTCAATTATACATCATCAAATATTATTTGTTGAAATTTGGCAAACAGTACATACGTTGTTATAAATTTTTGTTGGCAAGGACGGTGCCCATTTTTGATGCCCATTATATAATTTTTTATCATTGAAATCTACCTGCTCATTTGTCTATAAAACAGGCATTGGTTGCTGTAAATGTCACATATTTCGGCAATTATTTCTTTGGGATTTTTAACAAGTTTTACGGCAGTTTTAATGAAGCTTTTATTTTCACTCTAGTTTACTGATTCTCTACCATTCATTTATAATGCAGTGTCTCGAATAGCCCTTGTTTTCCAGCTTCTCACAATGAAACTATGTGATGAAAAGTGGTCACATAAACTGTAATAAATTCATTAAAGTTTCAATAATGAGAGAAAGTCAAGCTTAATGCCATATGATATCTGATTTGTATATCGTACAGTTCAGGACATTATTTATTGAATAACCCTCGTATATACTTATATAAAAATTTTACTACAGTAACATGTAACAAATTATTAATCAATAAAGCATAATTTACAACAACTCTTAAACTAATATAACTGCCCGAAATGAAGAAATATTTCTTCACTTGGGGCAGTTATATTAGTTTAAGAGTTGTTGTACATTGTGCTTTATCAATAAAATTAAATTCATCACAACATGTATTGGTAACGATCCTCTTAAAAACTAATGTCCAAATAACTGTATCTCACTCCTATTCTGCGTTGTGTAGGGCAGCGTTGTGAGAATTCCATCGGCATCGAAAGCAAGTTTTTTAACTTGCCTAGTTAGCTGAGCGTTCTAACGCGCTGTTCCTGTACTGCTAGGAGACAGATTCCGTTGGTCGAGAGTTAAACCCCGGGCTGGGGCGGAAGTGAGTATCCTTATAAGAAAAAGTGAATTTCTTTGTGCTCTCTGTATTAATATTTCTTCACTTGGGGCAGTTATATTAGTTTAGGAGTTGTTGTAAATATATATATACAATATATATATATATATATAGAGAGAGAGAGAGAGAGAGAGAGAGATACGTACTCTGTCACATAAATCTCTCTTTTTAGATACAGACTAAAAAGAAAACATGAAAATACAGAATCAAATGAAGAGAATTCTGATTGGAAAGAGAATGACACATGACAGGCAATAAATCATAACAGTTCCGAGAGAGGAGAGAAATGGAAACGTTCCGAAGAAATTTATGAAGTTGTTGGTTTTATTGTCCACTACAGGAAATAAGTAATCGGAGGATAGACAAGCACTGTTATTGCGCCCTAATGTTGACGGAATGTTCAGCACATTTTACTCATTAATTGGTTTTTCATTTTGTTACGAAATAAAAAAAAGTCTTTGGAACATTTTTTGGATTTTCGTTTACAAGAGAGATTGCTAAGTTTCAAAAATATATTTACATCAGGTTTATTATTTTATTAAGTTTGTTTTGTTTTGTTTTTTCAGAACTTTTGCATTGTGTGGTAATCACGTAGACAGGGGAATCGAGATTTGAAAAATAATCTGTAACTTTTAGTTATGATAAAAAAAAATTAAGAAATTTGACAGGCCATTGCATATTGTAAAATAATGGATGAAGGGGTATTATTAATATTGATGCAATTAAATGGACATGCCTTCATTGTTGGGAGTAAAGTAAAGAAAAAAAGTTAATGTCGAGGTCTCTTAAAAAAGCTTGAAAGCTTACACTTGGCCAGAAAATATTGGAAACAAATTAGCTCTGATTTTGTTTATTCTAATTTTTTATTTCAAAAATTTAAATTTTGGGGGGGAAGTCAAGGAAAAAATCTCTAGCAATATCATTAAACCTTTACATGTATGAATAGGAAAGCATCTCAGGTAGTGTTCAAGTTTGTTTTAACGTGTACCAAAGCAGTCCGATGGGGCCACAGTTGGAATTCAAAGTTTTAGCTCACCTCAACAAAAATGAGATGAGCTTTGTTACAACGCGAAATGTAATAACAACGCAAAATGTAGTAAATAGGGTTAATTAAGAAATAAGGTATTTTAAAACTTATCGGGATGTAAATACGGATTAGTCATGTGATCTAATTCTATAGGGCTTTTTGTTAGATTTGATCAAATGCAAACTCTTATTACATCCCGATAAAAGTTTTAAAATGATACCTTATTCCTGATCAAAATTTGTCCGTTATTGTCGTTGTCGTTGTAAACTTTTCACATTTTCATCTTCTCAAGAGCCACTGGGCCAATTTCAACCAAACTTGCTTCAAAGTATCCTTAGGTGAAGAGGATTCAAGTTTGTTCAAATGAAGGGTCATGCCCTCTTCCAAGGGGGATAATCATGAATTAGTGAATAGTAATGGCATCTTTTAAAAATCTTCTCAAGAACCACTGGGCCAGGAAAGATGAAACTCATGGGGAAGTATCCTCAGGCAGTGTAAATTCAATTTTAATCATATCTTGACCCCCGGGGGTAGGACAGGGACGCAAGAGGGGGTCGAAGTTTTACATAGAAAAAAAAAATGTCTTTTAAAACCTTAGAACAGCAAAGCCATGAAAAGTCATAATATAACAGAAATATCACCAGGTTGTGTAGATTCAAGATTGTTCCAATCATGACCCCTGGGGTAGGGCAGGGCCACAACAGTGGGTTAAAGTTTTCGAAGTTTGATATAGTTGTAATGGTTAAGGGGATTTTAGTAAAACGATGACCTCAAATAATGGAATGATCTGACAACCCTTGAAATGGACTAGCCAAACTAAAAGGTATATAAGACAAAGCTTTAGGAAAGTCAAGCTGTCCGAAGAAGTTAGATGCTAAATCAGCAACAAAGAAGTTAAGGTATTCCATCCCTAAAAGCACCAGATTCAATAAAATTGAATAAAAGATGTTTAGGTGTTAATACTCAGTTTATTTAGACATAATTCCCGTTTATTATTATTAGCATGTAAGGGTTGGATGTGTCTTGATTTATGGCCTTGAATTCTCCTATTAATAAGTATTATCTCCCTCTTGTTTTTAATTAATAAAAAAATTCATTTTAAAAACTTAATATCTGGTTAAAAAATCGTTTTCAATTGTCACTCTTTTTCTGTTTTTTAAATGCATCTTTCCACCACAGTATTTATTGATATTCTTATTATTTGAATTTTTATCTTAAAATATTGTTTGTCCCCATGGACTTTAATGCAATCTTTGTAAATTGATTAATGCTTAGTTAATTACATTTTTGACACTTTCTCTTGGTGAATTCTTTTCTAGTATGAATTGCTTGTACATAGGAAATATCTTTAAAATCTTCTTCTCAAGAACAACTTAGGCATTATTAATAGTCATAACCTTATGTTTTGTAGATCTAGTTTGTTCAAATCATGGAGGCACAACAAAGGGTCAATTTAACATAAGAATATATATAGGAATCATCTTGAAAAAAAAAATCGTTTACTCACGAAGAGCACAGCCATTATTCGTCATATTATGATAGAAACATCCTCAGGTAGTGTAGATTCAATTTTGTTTAAATTTAGGGTCGGTTGGGTGGGGCCACAATGAGAGATCAGAATTTTACTTGAAAAAAACCCCATAAGATTTATAGATTTTATGTCGTTTTACATCCCCTTCGAGAATAATCACTCATATAGAGACTTCACAATATCCCGTGAAGGGCTTCAAATTTAGACTTTTACTCGGGACTCAGGGCCATTTTTTTTTTATCAACTTAGGTCAGTTATGGCCGGGCTTTGAACCCACTGATCATGGAGCGAGAGCTCTACAGAATGAGCTACTGTGACGGTGGAAAACAAAGGGGAAAATCTTTAAAATTCGTCTATTTAAGAACAGCAAAGCCATGATTAGTAATATTAATATGGAAGCATCCTGAGGTAGACAGTGTAGATTAAAGTTGCCCCCCTACCCCACTCATCAATACTGCACTGTTTTCTGCTTCTTCCTAGCCAATGAGCTCAGGTGAGCAATGTGGCCGATGGGCCTCTTGTATTTACATTTGTGACCGATTTTACAAAAAGAAAGGTACATCATTTTATGGGTTTTAAATTATAGTCAACGGTATAAATTGAATGCGTTGAACATGTTGATCACTTTTGACGTCACTATGAAATTACGTAGACCGTTTTTGACTAAACAATCAATTATGGTCACATGACGAGCTTGCTTTACACAGGTGTAAATACGCCTTGCTCAAATAGTGCTGTATAAGGCAAAATATTTGCAAATAAAAATATTAAATGTTTATGTTATTACATTTTGCGTCGAGATCAACACAGTAACTCGGCATTCCGGTTTAAGTTTTAGAAGCAGTCCATTCTCAGGTAACTATAAGCCCTACCGGGACAAAATTTACAAGGATGATGCTTCTAGGGATGGGCACTAGCAAAACTTGCTTCAAATGCTGGAATTGGCCTAGGCTACATTTTCAGGTTGAAGTTTTAGGTGCAGGTCCATTTCAGTGTAACAATAAGCCCTACCAGGACAAAACTCGAATGGATGATGCATTTAGGGATGGACATTACAGGACTTGCTTCGAATGCTGGATCTTTTCCCAAGTAACTTTAAACCCCACATAAACCAAGGTAGGGAATTTGTAACCCATTTCTCGGATGGAACGATTGCAATCATAAGTCTGAAAAAAAATATTTAGAAAATTGAATACAGTCATCTTGAAATTCTGTTAAAAAAAAAATGAAAATAAAAATGGCAATGAAAGCATTTTAACCAAGCTATTTAAACTTATTTAGACAATAGACAAATGCAAGGGGTTTCCGGCTTGACGTCATTGGGGTAGTTTGTCAGTTTGTAAAGATTTTGCTGTAATGGTTTTTATAATGGTTTTTACAGCGTTTCTTTGCCCTGTGTTTCTTTAATGATTTAATTTAATTATCAGGTTGAATACTTTGCACTGGATAAAATGTTTGTCTTAAACCCGTCTTTCTCTTGCATTTACTAATCAAATTATATAATTATAAAATAAACTTTTTAAATTACGATTTGTTCAGACTTATTTCGAAATCTGATTATGGTAACAATGCAAAATGAACTTACGTGACATGAACGATTTTTTTCCCAATCTTAGTATTTTCTTTAATTTGACAAATTCTCCAATCACTTTTTTTAAACTGTTTAATACCCTTGTTTCTTTTTCTCTCAGATCATAACGATTTTTCTGTGGTTTCAAAATTATGTCAGTGACCTTATAAAAGACCTTTAGGTTTCTGGGACAATCGATTCATTGACATTTCTTAATCTCTTTAAAAAAGAAAATTATTATTTGTCATGATGTCGAATTGAAAAAACATAAACTTTTAGATCTGATAAAAGATTCAATGAATTTCCATTATGTTTAGAAGATATCATCTTAATTGAAGGAGCGCTGTGCGTGCTGATGGACTATTGATATTAGTTTTTATTACTTTATTATCCTTGGTAAAAAGAATGTGCTTTTTTATAATTGATTCAAAAAATTATTTTTTAAGATCAATCGTAATCTTTCCAGTGTACGACAAACTTTAACCGGAACTTAATTAGGTTAAAATCTCTCTCTCTCTCTCTCTCTCTCTCTCTCTCTCTCTCTCTCTCTCCTACACACACACCCTCCCTGACACGCAACGCACACACTCACACGTCCACGGGCACCCTGACTCACAGAAAATCTGATGAAATTATAGAACTAAGAAAAAGACACTATGCATGATCGTATAACAGTCAAGACAACTCATAAGATGATGGCAATTCATCATCCGAGATAGTATGTGAAAGGGAAAAAGAAAATCGACATAAAGAAATTACAATCCGTGTTTCATCCAGCCAATAAAGTCGCAATTTATAGTTTTTATTCATAGATTATACATGTATATCCACTAGCATGTTGTCTGTTTGATTGCTATGCCTCCTTAATCGAAGTTTCGGGAGAATGTGCTTTGCCTTGTCCGTCTGTCGGTGTTTGTCTGTCTGCAAAACTTTGACCTTGCCCATAATTTTGGAGTGGTTGGGGCTATGGCTTTCACATGTGTATTTCTTGTGACAAGATCTTTCTTAAAGTACCACGAAATCTGACCTCTTAACCTTTGAGTTTGACACACCTTTAATATAAAATTCCGCTTTTTTTTTTTTACATTAATCATTCTGTAAGGTTGTACCCCCACCCGCCTAAATAAAGTTCATCCCAATAAAATAACTATATTCTTATGGGCGACATTGTTTTTAAGATATTGCCCGTTAACTTCATTGAACTCTTGCTGCAAAAGGCAACAGGAGTTGTCACTTCTCAACTTGCTTTACACATCCAGAGTACCTGAACCTACATTATATAAAATTAATTTGATAAAGAGTAAATAAATGACTATGTATTTTATTGCCATGGTTGAACAAATAAACATCATTCAAATATGATTTGTATAAAATAAACAGAGTATAGTATTGCATCAGAAATAAGGACGTTCATATCTTCATAGATATGTCATACATATCGTACGCTATGGAATGTAATATTGTCCTTGAAATACGAATCTACGAGATAACTTGAACACACGATCCATTTTATTATTCACATTTTGGAGTTTCTCGGATAACCATGTATAGAAATTGGCACAGTCCGCTTTATGTTTAATACACAGAGAATATTGGGTAACAGCATTCAAAGTAGTGTTCGAGTGGTCTTCGGATTCTCCGTGTCTATGATAAATCTTTCTCAAATTGCACAGTGTGTCCATGAGGTGGCGCTCATTCCAATGAAATTCCATTATGACGGAGAAATGTTGGTGTATAATGTTCATTTGAAGTCCGATTTCCGTGAGTTCTTCGAAGGATTTAACAATAACAGAGCTCTAAAATAAATTATGTAGATTTCAGTATGGTTTAAGAAATGAATATATAATGTATGCCGCTACCCAATTTATAAAGTGAGTAGCTTTAAGATTCACTCCTTCTAATTTAATTATGATTCAATTAGTTTCAGAAAAAAAATCATTGGCCATAAAAAGGACTTCAAATTAATTTTACAAAATTTAAATGTAACATCAGCTGGACCGATACGTGCTTTGGTGACTCAATTTATTACGATATAATTTTTTTATCCAGTCAAATACCTTATTATAACCAGAAATGTATTATAAGCAAATAAAAGAAATAATATCCATGTATGAAGCTAAAAGTAAGAAGGTTAAGGCATTTACCGATCTACACCTCTTCCCCTCTTTAACCACAACACTAGATCTGTCGGCAGTGTTGTAAGCTGGCATTCTATTAACCTGAAAAAGAAGGTTTCGTTAGGTTTGTTGGCATAACTGTATAAATTTATTTCGTGACTCAGAATGCTCGTGTGTGAGCGTATTCTTTGGTTTAAATGTGACGTCTGTTGGTTTCTCTACAAACAATGCATAAGAAGATACTTAGCATATATACTTACAGCGAATAATGTTAAATTCTGAATCTGCCAAGACAGTTCACGGAGACTTGCTAAGTAGTTATTCTTTAACTGTACAAAGTCTTCTCTCTCAAGGATTGGAGACACAGTAGTGTTTATGATTTGTTCTCCACTACATGGTCTGTCATACTGCACAACATGTCGTTTCCATGGAAGTCGAGTTTTCTTGCAATGTCGGTAACTTGCACACCCGGTCTCAGAAAAGACGGGTAAACACATCAATACACCTTTAAAAAGAAGTTAAATCTTGTGCTATGAGTTTGGTATGCTGTTCAGTAAAAGGTATAACTGTGCAATTTTTGGGTTTCATGAGGATGATCAATCGATTGGCTTGCGTAATTTTTTTTGCGTAAATGCTTTCGGTGTTTATGCAAATTATCACGCAAGCCACTCGATTGATAACATCATAAACCCCAAAAATTGGACAGTTATTTCTTAAATAAATATTGCTGCTCTCATAGAAAAAGGTATTTCAATAAAACACAATTCTAAGTATACCAACAGTTTGCTTCAGCCGATATTGTTTCTTTTTATGTGAAAAAAATTTGGGTTGTATTTTGTCTGAAAAGTTTCATACTACTGGTATTTGTTCTAGGTCACTGCTTTCTATGGTCAATCTTCCTGACTTATAGAGCTCACTACAGGTTTTACCGGTTGACAAGGGGATGTCTTCTCAAACACAGCATGGCCTCAATTTTGATCTAAATCTCACTTTTCCACTATATATCCCTTTTGTAAAAGTGAGACTAAGATCAAAAGTGAGCTCATCTAAGTTTTTTGGCCTCGGAGCCCGATCCTACTTTTTGAATTAATTTCCATATAAGGTCCATGTTTTGCTCTGTTAACAATTCCTTTTTGTTTACTAGACTCGTGAGTTTTTTTCACTGTTCGTTATCTTTAGTTTTGATTGTGAATCGGCAACAGAGAAAAAACATTGAAAAAAAAATAAATGAATAAAAATAAACATAAACAATTTAACTGAAAATATCAAACTACATGTATGAGCCAAATGGGTGACATCTTAGAAAATGAGTCTTCTACAGGTTATAAATAAAATTTGCAAGATATTGTGAATTCTTTTTTTTTTTTAAATTCCGCATTTTATGTTTTGAAAAATAATATTAAAATTCTAGTAGAGTGAAATAAAACGTTTGAACTTTTCGTAATATTTTGTTTTTAAAAGAATGTCCCCGGTATCTTCTCTAAAATTTAAGTCAACTTTTTTACATACCTAAAACCAATTCTTTGGACAACATTTGCAACATAATTATTTCTAATGCTTTGAATTGCTAAATCTGAATTTATATATATCTGTTAGGCTTAAAACGTCCAATCAAATTATTTGCAGACTTTTACTGAATCGAAATATTGAAAAGTGAAAATATATTAATTGTACATGTAAGTTACATATACTGAAAATTCATATTTTTGTTTCTAAGATCTAAATTATCTGTGACTAAATGAAAAATTGATTTCAATTGGTCATTTGAATTCTATACCTTTATTGAATTTTAATTCAGGTTGTTTTTATTTGTAGAATATCGGGGGCGTTAGATAATCTTCACTTTTTAAAGGCCTTTTGTTTTTCTTTCAGAACAATTCAAAGTCTAATTTCTAAACACAAGTCTCAGTTAGATCATTCTAACTAATTTATACGTTGATTCGAATTCGCCTATGGATTTTTCCATTTCCCCCGTACATGACAAGGATCGCACTGTAGGTTGTGACCGGTCGACAAGGGATGCTCATGCACACCTCAATGTAGTTAGAATGATCTAACTGTGTCTCGGTACAAGCCCCCACCACAGTTAGAATACGTCCCATATGCTTGAAATGATTTTGAAGAATATAAAAGGATTTGCACTGGAAATAACTACCAAATTAATCAAAACAAACCTCTTTGAGATTGCTTATGCCTTTTATCCCAGAAAATAATCCATCTAAAGATGAAAATACAATTAATTTTCTCAACGTTTTTCTCTCGCTTCAAATTTACCTGCCATGTTTACATTCGGAACTCTATAGGTTGTTCGTAGTAAAAGCACTGATTATAGTGAGTGCGAGTTATCGCCCATGTTTCTTTTGCTACATTACGAATACATGGAACGGATTCTATCGTTAAACCGGGTCTGTAGGACAATATTATTGTAACGATAGAACGTTCTATCTACGTATAAATAATGGACTAACAATAAGAAAGAAAAAATGCGGTCATCAATAGGCATTTAATGTAATGATACACTGCATTTGCTGACAAGGTCATTTGTTTTGTGCATGTTCCTCGAACGAGACTGTGATGAATTTAAACGAGACTGTTATATATTCCTGTTATATCAACTTGTCTGACCATAGCTTGTAAAAATTGTTCGTACGTATGTCCTGCGTTTCGAAACAACTGAGGGACATAAACCCCATATATACAGGTGATAAAGGTATATTGCTACATTGTACATGTACATCAATCAAGGAAGTTGACGATTAAAGTTGAAGTCATCACATTTAATCACAACGTATGATTAATGGTTTTTCTAATTTTTCTAGCAAAATATCCAAATATGAAACAGGTGTGTCAGAGTCTTTGATATCTTTTATTTCAAGCTCACTGTACATTACATACATATGTAATCAGAAAAAAGTTTCTTAACCATTTCTTTTTTAAGCCAGCATACTTCTCCATTAATGAAATTTTCTTTCACTCTAGATTTAGTGTAGAAATTTACCCCAAGCATAGACTTACCATGCTTACTTCATGTACATACAGTACGTTTGACTTTTAAGATACAGAAACTGTACGCGTTACTTTGCTATCACTAAACCGACATAATGATGAACGAGTTAATGATTTTTTCAACCAAAACTTGTTGTTGCGAACGAAAAAAAAATATTTCCTTTGTTTTGTAAAATATAATGGCAGGTGAACCCTCTGACCACACTGTGGTGATAAAGTGGAGTGGTCAAGAGTACAAACTAAGCGTTGATAAAGATGGCACTGTGGCGGATCTGAAGAAAACAATACAAGATGCAACCGGTGTACTCCCAGAAAGACAGAAATTACTCGGGTTAAAATTCAAAGGCATGTTGTCAAATTATTTATCTCATCTATATGTAGACTATCTGATGACTTTTTTTTTAATTTCATTTAAGGATATTTTAGCCCCTACTGAAACTTTGAAAACATATATATTTAATTTATACCTGTTGGTCTACTTAATCCGAGATTCCTCTGACACTTCACTTCCCCCTGCTTCATGCTTTTTATATTGTGACATGTGCAGGGGAGATGTCATGTCACGTTCATATCACAACATAAAAGGGAGGGGTAAAAGTCAGAGGAATTTCGAATTAAGGTTTACTATGGTAACATAATTATTCAAAAATTGACATTTATTTTTTTTTCTTATTTTAGGGAAACCTCCAGGAGATGATGTCCATTTAACGGATTTGAAATTAAAACCTACCACCAAAATCATGATGATGGGAAGCAGAGAAGAAGAGCTGGTAAGAAACTTGGCAATAGGTAGGGCTGCCATAATTTTTCGGATACGGTCGGTTCTTAATTTTCTAGGTTCGGTTTTGGTTTTTTCAGTTCAGGTTTATAATAGAATAAAAACTCATGATTTGAATTATATTCAACAAAAATTTTATATATATTTTTTTAAATCTAAGAAACACAATGACTGGTTTACATAAGTTTCCTAACTAGAAACCAAATGATTCAAATCACATTATTACCTATTTTAATGGTAATTACATGTACTAATGAACCTTTCGTTTCAGACACTATTTTTATGGTAAAACCTACTCTATTATACAAATTGAACCAAACTAGATTCTGGAAAAACAGAGCCAAACGCGACCTGAATAAATTAATTGTTCCGCGGTTCTGGGTCATTTTGGGTACCCATGACAGCCCTAGTAATAGAGAATAGAGAAGTTCTGGGGGCCTGTTAATTTAATATCAATTAACTATATCCATAATTTGTTAAATACCTATAACAACTGGTATAACTATAGATTGTTAATTCTCAATATGTATGTTTTCCTTCAAGAATATATTACTAACGCATATGTTAGGAAAGCAATTATTAAATAACTAATATGAAGGTAAAAATTATGAATTCAATTTTATATACAAAATACTTATTGAAAATAAAGTCAGTTCAATTTATCAAATTTTGAGATCTTTGAAATTGAGTTATAAAAGATGTAAATTTCATTACAATAATAATATATTTATCCTCATTAGGACTAAAAATCAGTTTACTTACTATATCCGTAAATTTGTTAAATCAGAGTTTGTTATAACCGTAACATTTGGTTTACAAAGAATTGTTTGCCAGGGACCCCAATAATTTTGCTATATCCCTGAATTCGCTATACCAGGGGTATCTGAGTTAGTATTAAACTAGTTTTACTGCAAATGGAACCTTCACTAGATCTGGTAAGAGTTATAGAACCTTTACCAGATCTGTTGGGGTTATAAAACTTTCACTAGTCCAGGTAAGAGTTATAGAACCTTCACTAAATCAGTCGAGAGTTATAGAACCTTCACTGATGGTACCGTATTGGTACGACTTGTAGAAGCTTCACTAACAATACATTCGCTTGTCTGAAATTTTCAGTTGTGCATGAATGTTAAATAATTATGGGGTTAGCACATTCTGAAAGGTCATATAACATTGTGAAAAATATAAAAATCTTAAATTGTCTTTTTTGGTGCACATCTTGTAGCCAAAATTGAAATCACTAATGAAATCTTTGAGGAAAAAAAGCCAAGTCTTTGTGAAGGTTATGAGGTAGAAAACAATAGCGTGTGAGTATCAGTTATAAAAAAAAATCGATTTTGTTTTTATCATATTTTTTATTGAATGAATCAAAAGGATTGGAAACAAGTCCTTACAACTAACTTGTTCCTCCCCCTATATCATAACCTTATGTCATGCAAATAATACAGTAAAATATGATATTTTCAAGTGATATGAGTGATCAATATGTCAATTTAAAATCTACATGTGTCTTCTTAAATGATGAACTTATTTCAGAACACTAGCTATGAATTAAGTAGCAAAGTTTTCATGAGTTATTATCATGATTATTGAAAAAAGTAATTTCTCAGATGTTAATAGATGTTTATTCTGAACAAGCAATAGTCAACATGGTCAATGTAATGTCAAAATGTTCTTAAACTGTTCTTAAAAATGTTCTTCAATGGAATTAAACATGCAAAAAATCATTTGTATGGTTAATACAGTGTCCATTCCAAATGTATGTTTTTCTGAAATTCTAGCAATGATCACTGATTATTGTTTCTGATTAATTTACACAGCAGAAAAAAAGTCTTTTTTAAACAAATTTATCCCTTGCCTATATATATGTAATTACTATGGACTGTTGGTAATATCTCTTGCTATGTTGTAATTAATGCATGTAAAAAAAAAATAACATCATGAACATACTGGCCATGCACTTTTCATTGCAAGACATATATATTAGACAGATGTGTATCAACTTTAATGCTGCTTTCAAATAACATGCACTTACATTCTTTTAAAAAGTGTGATATATTGATAAATTTATACCTGTTTGAGATAAAAATTACCAGGTACAAGAATATCATTCATTCTCACTTAAATTTGTGTGGGGGTTTTCACCCTCTCAATTTTTTTGTGTGCACTGTCCAAATGGTGCAAAAATCATGTGAATAGAAGAGATTTTTAACACACTTATTAATTTGTTTGGTATCAGATAAATCCACTCTAAATCTAGCTTCAGCCTACACTGATTTCAAGTCATATGAAAGGGAATGTGACTTTAACCATGTTAATAAATGTACATGTACTAATGTTTGCATGGAAATTAACCACACCATTAATTAAAATCTGCAGTATAATTTTGATTAATTTGAAAATTTTGTTGTGACTTGCCAGACTTGGCAAAAAAAAAACCCAAAAACGGCAAATCAGATTATTCTTTGATAGAGGTATGGAATGCACTATAACACTCCATTGACATAGATACATGCATGCAGCAACCATAAGAAATTAAAGGCATTTTATATGTTTAGCTCACCTGAGCTGAAATCCATGTATACATGTGAGATACATGTATTCAGCCTCCTTTTGTTGGCCATCTACCTGCCTGTAAATTTTCACAATCCACACAAGGGTAACAAAGTTTTATTTGGAAATACAAAGGTAAAACATACTGTATAAAAATTTTATTTACAAGAACCATTGGGCCTGGAGAAATTAAAGCCTATGTGAATTCAAAAGTATTTTGAGGTTTGTAGAATACTTCTAAATTGTGCAATTCCTAGGTCAACAATAGAAGATCAGATTTTCTATTAAAATCTTTAGGAAAAAGTCTTAAAAGATGTACCTCTTAAGAACCACTGGCCAGGAGAGATGAAACTTTGACATTAAATTTTATATTGCCCAAGGGGTAGGGTTGGGCCACAAAAGGGGATCAGTGTTAATTTACACAGGACTTCACAGAAAATAATTTTTGAAAAATTTCTCAAGAACTACAAATCTTGCCACATATGGTACATGTATCAGTATGCACAAACATTCCCATATGAATTAAGTTAAGTAATTTAAAAATATTTTTTTCTCATATTATCCCCCTGAGGAATAGAGTTAGCTTCAATAAAAAGTATTAAATTTTACATAATGCATATATACTGGTTGGAAAAGAATTTCTACTCAAAAACTGCAAAACAAATTAAACATAATGACAAGGAAGCAATTTTATATTTGTATGCATTGACTGATTAAATCTGAGAATCTTGCAGTGGTGCTGTTACGTAATATTTGGAATCACTTTCCCAAAAGTGACACTGAAATATTGTACAGGATTATCACCTAAACAAACATTTTTGGCACTCTGACAGATTATTTGTTTTCAAAATAAGTGCAAAAATCATGACTCACAAATTAGATTTTTTTTAGTTTTAACTCACCTGTAGCATGTTTTTTTATTTCTTGGTATCAAATAAACCCATGACAACTCTGAACCTTATAACCGTTAAGCAACTTGGAAGCTGTTCAGGTGTTTGCTATTGTTATTGTCAACTCACTGTTAAAATAAGCTAAACATGAACATTGGCTGATTGACTGTGAAATTAGTTTATATCCAGGCTCAATCAAGGGTGTAAGGAGATTTATCCCAGGATTTATTCCATACACCCTGCATGACACCAAAGGCTCCTTGCTAGAGTTCAGGTGAGCTTGTGCTATACATGTAACTCAGGGTATAAGCCTGCGAATTCATGGTCAAGTTTTGGGAGCAAGTCCATTCCCAAGAAGCTATATGCCTGCCTAAACAAAACTTGCATGGATGATGCATCTTAAGGGACAGACACTACAAGACTTTCTCAAAATTTAGATCTTCACACCCAAATTTTGCAGCTTAAACTTTTGAGCGAGTCCATTTTCAGTAACTACATGGATAATCTGGCCCTATATGTATCATACTTGCATGGATGAATCAGGATGATGCATCAAGGGATGAACACTACACGTAGCAGATTTGTTTAGTTGATTAATGAGACCTACGCAGTCTTGTACATTTTCCTGAAGATCGAGACCTGAGAATAAAGAGTTTTTGAAGCAAGTCCATTTTCAAGTTACTATAAGCCAATCATGTATAGATTATGCATATATAGAGTTGTATAATACTATATTTGCATCAGCATGATGTCAGATCTAAATTCAATTCTCTGAATGAATGAACAGGCATAATTTTTGCAAGCATATGCATTCCCTAGCAATCTTTAAGCCTAAATGCATATTATGCATATATAGAGTTGTATAATACTATATTTGCATCAGCATGATGTCAGATCTATGACATTATGCATATATAGAGTTGTATAATACTATATTTGCATCAGCATGATGTCAGATCTAAATTCAATTCTCTGAATGAATGAACAGGCATGTTTAGGTGATAATCCTGTACAATATTTCAGTGTCACTTTTGGAAAGTGATTCCAAATATTACGTAACAGCACCACTGCAAACATTATATTTTTAGTTTTAAAGATTGTGTATTTTGATGTATGATAAAACTTTCTTGTATAATATTTACACACAGGATAAAGTGAAGGAAGCTCCAAAGGACCTGCCTGAAGTGGTGAATGACTTTGACATAGAAGAGGAAGAGATAGCCATAGAAAACAGGTATCTTATTGTCAATGTCAGTGGTGCTCTTGGCACAAGTCTAGTTTATTGTGAAACAAAAGAAGAATTGAAGAAGGCTCATTTGAACCAATAGGTTTTTCAATATTAACTTTTTTGGAGATTGGGGGGAGGGCTTGAAGCACAGTCTCGTCTGAATAGACATTTTTGATAAGCAAATAATAGTAATCAGGCAATATTACGCTGAAAATAGTTGAGAGTCACAACTGTGATAGCTAGTGCATTTGCCTTGCAAAAAGACTAGTAGATAAATGGTATATATGGGAATTATAATGTTACAAATATGCAGTTACTGTTGAACATACTTGTATATCACTGACAACAATGTTAAGAAGTCTAGATAAAGAAATTCAGAAAATTTAAATAACTATCAACACGCAAATATTTAAATGTATTTCCTTTGAATTTGTGTTTGTGTCTGTAGATGATAAAATTGATGACCATTGTTGTTAAGGAAAATGATGATTTATTCATTCAAATTGATTTTGGAAAATCTTTTTTAATTTAAAATGAATAATCAATTTTATTTTGAATATATTTATTTTTCTAGAGAAGAGTATCTTTCCAAGATAGAAAGACGCATCAAAGACTATAAAATCACTGTACTTAATGAACCAAGACAAGGGAAGAAACTCTTGGTACTGGACATTGATTACACTTTGTTTGGTAAGTTTGATTGATAGATGTACTTGAAAAAAATATCCATGTAATATTTCAAATATTCTCAAGACCAGCTTCAAATATTTTTGGTGTAATGGAAAAACTTCCTTAATTATTGTTTAAAGAAATTTTTTTGAAATAACTGTGTACAAAAGAGTTATTTCTATTTCTTTCTTTCAGCAACAATTTTTTGATGATGGGCAAGTCTCATATTACACACTTAGTCTATTTTGGTGTCTATTATTCATAAGTCTAGATATGATTTTACAAAATGCTTCTGAATTGGTCTGAAATTCATTAAACTTGATACACAAGTAGCCTACACTAAGATGCATGATTAAGTTTACTGGATGTGATGAAAAAAAGAAAATTAATAAAAAATTTTGCCATGCTTATTGAAAATAAAAATTTCTGTTAAATTCTTACGAAATGATTAATTATCCTCTTACACTTTTGCTCCTTTATATAAAAACATATAAAAACTTGAAACATTAAAATGTTATTTAATAGAATAATAACAAGAGATAGATAATTTTGTTTTAGTTTCTGATTTTGTTGAACAATTTTCCTATCCCGGTTATAATTATAAAAAAAAAAATGATAATAAGATATATCTAAGAGCACAATAGCAAAAGAAAAAAAACTTAGTTAAGGTTTTTTTTTTTTTTAATTTAAGACTAAAGCATATTTTTGATAATGTTAGTTAAGTATGTCATGTAATTCTTTTTATTTCCTCTTTTTTAGACCACAGATCAGTGGCTGAAACAGCCAATGTACCAGGTAAAAGTTATGGGTGCAGTTCTATTACCAAGAAACTATAAGGCTTAATAATATATAAACCAAACTTGCCCAAATGATGCATCAAGGGATGAAAACTCTCAAACTTGCTACACATGCTGGATTTTAACCACATTTTTGTGACAAAGAACTAGTTTGAAGTTTTTATTTAGGTCTATTCCAAAGTATCAGATCAAAATTGCATAAATTTTGAATGTACACTTTTTGTTGGGTTATTGTGTGAATTTGCCTTACTTAAAGACAACATTCGTTGAGGTGAGCTCTGTAATCTCTGATTACCTATGTTTTTTTATAATTTAAGACTAGAGCATATTTTTGATAATGGTAGTTAAGTATGTCATGTAATTCTTTTTATTTCCTCTTTTTTAGACCACAGATCAGTGGCTGAAACAGCCAATGAATTAATGAGGCCATACCTACACGAATTTCTGCAATCAGCTTATGAGGACTATGACATTGTAATATGGTGTAAGTAGTTTATCAAGAAACAACAAACTGTAAAGTCACTTATTTTTGTAGGGTCAAATTTTGTGGATTTAGAAAAATAATGGTGGTTCAAAGGGATGTAATTGAGAAAAGAGCTGTTTTTATATACATGTATTCAAAGGTTAACATTACAAAGAGGGCATGGTTTCATGATTCTCTTGTTACCATGACAATAACACAAAAACCTCATGAAAATTAGTGGTTTGACAGTATTCATTATATGAAGATTATGACTGTATACTGTAAACAATGAAAATTTTGCCCCAGTTTTATTTTCGCACTTAATTTTGCCATAATCTAAAAAAATACAGTATTATTTCTTTAAAACAATTGTGACTGGGTGTTTTTAAAACAGATAAATTGTTTGCAAGTGTAAAAGAGCAAATATAAAGTGGGGCATAAATAACCCTGTATACAGTAAATATCACTTCATAAAGAATTGACTCATTATTCATTTTTAACTCCAGAAATGCAATATGATGAATTTTCCTAAAGAAATTGGAATATTCATCCTCATATGGATAACATGTAACTTCAAAACTTATGATTATACCTCAAGTACATCTGAATCAACTGATATTTAATTGTTTTTTTAGAGACTGAAAGAAAAGGCAGTAAAATGCAATAAAGCATCAGGGATTTTTCTGTTTTTAGCTCACCTTGAGCTGAAAGCTCAAGTGAGCTTTTCTGATCACATTTTGTCCAGCGTCCGTCTGTCTGTCTGTCCGTCTGTCTGTCTGTAAACTTTTCACATTTTCGACTTCTTCTCAAGAACCGCTGGGCCAATTTCAACCAAACTTGCCATAAAGCATCCTTGGGTGAAGGGAATTCAAGTTTGTTCAAATGAAGGGCCACGCCCTCATTCAAGGAGAGATAATTGGGAATTAATGAAAATTTTTGTGGCATATTTTAAAAATCTTCTTCTCAAGAACCACTGTGCCAGGAAAGATTAAACTCTCAGGTAGTGTAGATTCAAGTTTGTTCAAATCATGACCCCTAGTGCTAGGATGGGGCCAAAATCGCCAACCCAAGTTTTACATAGGAATATATATAAAAAAAAATCTTTAAAAATCTTCTTCTCAAGAACCACTCGGCCAGGAAAGATGAAACTCATGTGGAATCATCCTCAGGTAGTGTAGGTTCAAGTTTGTTCAAATCATGACCCAGGACTAGGGTGGGGCCAAAATGGCCGACCAAAGTTTTACATAGGAAGATATATGGGTCATTTTCAAAAAAAGTCTATTTTTTGAATTACATATTTTGAAAAATGAAAGTGGTTTTACTATGATTTTTTCAACTTTATTTGAATAATATAGTAATAAACTACTAAAATCCACTGCATTGCAAAAAAGAAAATATTTCTTTTAAAAAATATTGACATTTTATCTTAGTCATTTAAACTTTAATGTCCTTCCTGTTACTTTCATAAAAAGAGCTGTAAAACTCTATTTCAAAATTTTCATCAAATTATCTTTTGTATACCGTTAATAAATGAAAAAATTATCACTGAATGCCAAGATGTTTGACATTCATCTAATATATGAGCGTTTAAAAGCATGTCAAACTACCATATACCAAACAGAAGCAAAATCTACGGGTTTTTCTTCATGAAAAGCCTTATTGCGGAATGTTTATATGCTATAGTTGAAAAAAACATTCTTGTACATTATTTTTGTGATTAGAATAAACAGTTACAGAAAGTTATTTAAACAGGTGCTCTGCCAAAGCAATTTAAACTAGGAAAATATACTGGTAACAGTAAGGACTCGGGTAACAGGAAGGACAAAACAGTAACAGGATGGACAAAACAGTGTAACAGGATGGACAATGAAATCTACATTTTAAATAAAAATTGACTTTTTTTTTAACTTTATTGGTTAGGAAAAGAGAAATAAATGTAGAATAAAAAAAATGATTTTGTCAAATCTGGCAAATTTGAGACAATAAAAGACATTTATGTCCATCCTGTTACGAAATTTAATTCTAAAGTGCTATTAAAATATTTATCAGTTCAATTTTTGTTTATTAAAGGTACTCTATGCTGTTGCAAAACTAAGAATTTTTCATAATTTTAAGAAAAACAAATGATGAAACTTAAATAGGTATATAAATACCAGGATAATTTGTCCCTCCTGTTACGATTTTTGTCCATTCTGTTACAAGAGTGCATGTTTAAGTTATAATGGCACAATTTGAAGCACTAACTTATTTCAATATGATTTACGAAGTTTTTTAACATGTGTTATTAAACTTATATTACTTAGAAAAATAAAAGTAATTGTTTTTATTGTTAAAACTCAAGATATGAAGTCCAGTTTTCCTTACTGTTACCATATTAATGGTAACAGGAATGACAGTAACAGGATGGACATTTCTCATATAAATCACCGGTTATTTAGTATAACGTACTCTTTTTGCATCATCAAGACATTGAAACAGTTTCTTTGTAACTTAGTAAATCTGATTGTTTTAGCAGAATAAACGATTTAAAGAGTATTTGCATATTATGAAAGTAACAGATAGGACATATTTTCATTATACTCTACCAATAAGACAAACTTATCGACCTTTGAACCCTTAATTTCTTTACTCACTTTCAAATCATGGCGCTCATAAACTTGAGACAACAGAAAATGATGATATATTGTGGATCATGAAAACAGTTCCTAGGAAAGTGAGATATCTTTTATTTTAACATTTTCTTTCTGATAACAGGAATGACATAAACTGGTGGGACATGTCACTTCCTGAATGTTAAATGCACGATACTAGTATTTAGTGGGCGGCATAAGTAAAACAATCATATTAAATTAATCTGTAAATGAATTCAATTAAAATGAGGTGCAAAATTTGTACATATCTTCACAGGGTAATATTTTCCCTATCATTTAAATAAGCGCGTTATAAATTTTTTGTTAATGTGACATGGTTTTACTGTTAAATTTTACTCGGAGTGCAGAGAATATTTTTTATAAAACACCTGGGAGATGATCATAAAATTACTTATAAGCTATATGACCATGTATATTAACCAACGGGAAAAAAAATTTCACTCTAAAAAATGTTTTCCTATTATTCTGATCAAAAGACAAAAAAGTGGACTTTTTTTGAAAATGGCCCATATAGGAAAGATCTTTAAAAATCTTCTTCTCAAGAACCACTGGGCCAGGAAAGATGAAACTCATGTGGAATCATCCTCAGGTGGTGTTGATTCAAGTTTGTTCAAATCTTGACAACCGGGACTAGGGTGGGGCCAAAATGGCTGATCCAAATTTTACATAGGGATATATAGGGATACCTTTTAGAATCTTCTTTTCAAGTACTTCAAAGCCATGATTAATGATATTTATATGGAATCATCCTCAGGTAGTGTAGATTCTAGTTTTTTTAAAATCTTGAACCCCTGGGAGGTCAAAATTCAAGCCCCCCTCCCCCCACCTCAGGTAACTTTCAGTTCTGATCTGATATGTGCTTTTTCCTCGCCGATGTGCTCAGGTGAGCGCTGTGGCCCCTGGGCCTCTTGTTTTAAATCTGTCACACATTAACAAGATAGACACTGTTGGATTCAAACTGGGAACTTGAGGATCAAATCCTTACTCCAAGACTTCAGAGCAAAGCACTAAACACAGTTCCACATGGCTTACTCAGTGACTGCTACCAAATATAACCTATACTAATTAAATACATATACTGTAAAACACATATTTTCGTGGGGTCACATTTTTGAGGTTTTGAGAAAGAAATATTGATTTGTTTGGTTTTATTTCCATGGTTGGAGAAGTGTTGAGCATGTTGAGTAGTAATTAATGCATGAGAAATTTCACATTTCGTGGTGGTCATAAATTCATACAGGGCTCTCGATTCTCTAAATCTGGGGCCGATATTCGGCCCTTTTCCCAATGCAGAAAAGGTACTTTTTCTCAAAAGAAAGGTGTAAATTTCCCAATTTCCATAGCAAAATATTAATTTTAAAAAAGTCCATGAAACTTAATAGGCTAAGCATAAAAACCCTAAACAAAACACACTTGCAAATAAAAGTGAAACAAACAAGTTTTATATATGATTATTAATTAGTTCGCGCCAAAGGCATTCGTAAATTGGTTCGGGGAACCAGGTTATTGTTTTTATAAAAAATGTGTAACTATAAGTGCAGAGTATCTTGTCATGAAAATCGACAAAAAACATAATTTTGGTTTCAAAAATAGACATTTCATTTAAACATTAGTAAGCTACACCTAGAAACATACCTATGCTTGGGCATGTTCAGGCTCTATTGGTAAGCAACGATGTCCATGTGCTCGAGGAAATTCGGGACTATGTGACTAGCGACTGTCACTCAGAAAGACAAATAACCGCAATTATCAACTTTCAAAGATAGTTATGACAAAGCTAATGTACTTTCATAAGTAGCCTACACAATCATGTTTGAACTGTTTAACTGTTTATTCAAAACTAGAGTTAAATTGATGACAAAATTCTAGAAGAGCAAAATTTGAGTATTTTTTCATGAATGTGGGTCATCCAACTTTTCCAAAATGACGATAATTTTCCCAATTTGAACGGCCCCAGCCCCAGTCCCAAAAAGTGGTAAGTGGTGTAAGAGCCCTGTCATAGGTCTCTCCATGCCCTGAAAAAACAATGAAAATTACCCCCCAAAAAAATTAGTGATTTCATGGTACAATGTACATGATGCATAATAATAAAGGATACACACAATTTAAGGTTTTTCCACCCAAACAATTTTAATGGTTCAAAGTACAAAAACTGCATTTTTTTTCATTTATTATAGTTTAAATTTCCCAATTATCACAAAAAAATTAAAGGTCGCCATAGTATTTAAGACGGGAGACATAGATAAACAGAAGTGTATGTCAATACGAAAAAAAATGTACTTTTTTTTAAAATAGTATTGTACATATTATGTAAAAACTGATTCAAATGCATAATTCTGATACTAAGAGTTCCAAAACACTCGCTACTTATTGGATAATTTTGAAATGTGAATATCAGGGAAACTATTTTACATGAAAAGTATGATAAAGAAAATGTCTGAAGGTAGTGAAGGAAGATATCTAAGGAGTTATTGCCCTTGTCACAATTTTTCAAAGATTGAATAATTGATTAAATATTGAAAATATACATTTTTAATGTTCTGCTACTGAACAATATTTATCATTATACCTATTGAAAAGCATTCTTATGAAAAACTTTGTTCTGTTTGGTATGATTTTAAATTAACAGTTTTTGCAAAAACCTACGACATCATAAGAGGATGGAAATACCTTAAACATTCAACTTTATTAGTCTAAGAGACTGCTTTTCTTGGAGAAATATTTGGTAAGGTGAGCCTTGTATTTTATAAATGCCTGTGTTTCAAGTTATGTTCAGGTTGCAAACATTTTTTTTAAACAGCTGCTACAGGGATGAAATGGGTGGAGGTAAAGATGAAGGAACTAGGTGTAACTTCAAACCCAAACTACAAGATATGCTTCATGTTGGATAGTCTCGCCATGATCAGTATCCATACACCTAAATATGGTGTCATTGAGGTAAAAAGGCTAGTATACCATAATTTCCCTAAAGCTATCCTAATTTGTTTGCAAATCACTGTGAAATCACAAATTTTCATGGGGTTTTTATATATGTTGTTTTCATGATTTGAGAGATCCATTTATTCATATTTCCTAAAAACTGTGAAATTTTCAAGTTTTTATAAATTCTTCTTAAACCATGGTTCAAATATCTCCTGAACCAGTAATTTTTGTACAAGTCCTAAAACAAATTTACACCGTGGAAACAAGTGATTTTACAGTGTACAAAACATGTATCAATTTAAAAAGATTGTGGTAAACTTTTGTAGAAAGTTAAAGTGGACATATTTAGAAAACAATCTTTGAATATATTCAAATAAAAAAAAAAATTCTGTATATTTTAAGGTGAAGGCACTTGGAGTGATTTGGGGCAAATATGAACAATGGAGTGCAAAAAATACAATTATGTTTGATGATATTAGAAGAAACTTTATCATGAACCCCCAAACAGGACTAAGGGTATGTAATTTTAAATGCTTGTTATAAAATTAAAGTCTGCTTACTCCTCCATGTCACCAGATTCCATCTCTGATTATTTTTTAGCTCACCTCAACGGAGTTGTGGGGAGCTTATGTGATCCCCTCATCATTCCCATCCCTGGTTAAAGTTTTGGTGCTGTTTTCTTTTTAAGTAGTTCTATGCCCTACATTGATCAGATATGCATGCATGCAAGATGTTTCCAGTGTATTTCATTGTACCAATCAAGGTTTCAGATGCTGCAATTTCAGCTAAGAAAGGACCCGGTTAACATTTTTGGAGCAGGTTAAAGTATTTGGTATAAGTTGCTAGTGCAGATCTGATTTCTGAGTAACTATATGATAAGCCCTATGTTGACCAAACTTGCATGGAAGAGAATCTAAGGATGCATACTACCACACTTGCTTCAGATGCTGGATCCAACCTACATTTCTGAATGAGTTAACTGAATAAAGTTTTTTGAGGAGAACTTATTTCTGAGTACTTTAAGCCTTATGTTGACCAAATTTGCATGGGTGATACATCTAAGGATACATACTACATGTACCAGGCTTTGCTTCAGATGCTGGATCTGACCAACATTTTCCAGATGAGTGAATAGGTTAACGTTTTTGGTGCAGGTCTTGTTTCCAAGTAACTTTAAGCCCTATGTTGACCACACTTGCATGGGTGATACATCTAAGGAAACATACTGCCAGGCTTGCTTTAGATGCTGGATCCAACCTAGATTTTCTGGAGAGAACAGGTTAACATTTTTGGAAAGGTACATTTCAAGTAACTATAAGCCCTATGTTGACCAAATTTTAATGGATGTACATCTAAGGTACACACATCATCAGGTTTGCATGTAGATTTTCCAGATGAGTGATTTAAGGATGTACACTTCTAGATTTTTAGTTTAATGTGGGACTTTGCCTTACTAACAGAGAAACATTAGTTGAGGTGAGCCCTGTAATCTCTGAAAACTTAATTTAGGGTCCATGTTTGCTCCGCTACCCATTTGTTTTGTTTCTGATTGATTAATTGTATATTGTTTAATGTCCCTCTAGAGAATTTTTCACTCATATGGAGACGTCATCGTATGCCGGTGAAAGGCTTCAAATTTTGACCTTTACTCGGAACTCAGGGCCATTGAGCAGTGAGGGATCTTTATCGTGCCAACACCTGCCACTGACACAGGGCCTTGGTTTTTAAGGTCTCATCCAAAGGACCCACAACTTTGACTTCAAAGTTCCGAGCACATGGCAAAGGAACAATTGCTACCAATTTTTTATCCACTTAGCTCAGTCGCGGCCCAGATAAAACTCACAACCTCCCGATAACAGAGCAAGTGTTCTACCGACTGAGCTACCGTGAACGGTGTGTTCTGTTTCTGATCAGTAGACTTTGGTTACTTTTGTTTTCTCCATATTTCATTCTTAAAGTTAAATAAACTTTAAGGTTCTTTAACTAGTACAAGTTTTATTTTTTTTTTTATTCGTTCAAGCTCATATCTGCTAGAGCAAGTACATTTCTAAAATTCTTCTGTAGCTGTACATTTAATCATATAAAGAACATTGTATATGTCTAAAGCTAAATTTAATCTGCAGTACAACTCATGGAATACTCAAACCAAGAATTCTTTGTTGCCGAAAAATACCGAATATTTTCAGTTTGAAAATTAACTATATGTTTAAATGTATTAAAATGCAATATTAGCTTATGGGGCCATTGGGTCATTTTCTTAGCAATGACAACATTAATATTTTCTTATATATAAATACGTATTGTTTGTAGATACGAGCTTTCAGAGAAGCTCATTTTAACAGAGATAAGGACAGAGAACTCTTAAAGCTTTCCAAATACCTTAAAGACATATCAGCTCTGGATGATTTCACTGGTCTCAATCATCGCCACTGGGAAAGGTATGTATAACACAGTCAGGTTTGTGACTCTGCCTAGAATCGAATCCTTGATCTCTGGCATGTCAGTTAAGTGTTCTACAAATAAAACCACTAGCCAAACATTGTAGAAACTATGCATCATACAATACCCAATTAAGTACGCTGTAGTTTTCATGGCTAATAAGATAGTATTTTTTATAAGAAGATATGTGTAGAGTTTATGGATATTTGTTATTCTATCGTAATACCAAGGGCAACAATATAAAAGTACCTGAGTATCAATAAAATGTATTGAAAAACATTGTTTTAGAAGCTTTGGTTATCCATGGAAGGATTTGTTTCTCCCATTTTATTTTCTTCTTCTGTCCTAATATGTATTTGAATTTAAACACTTTTACATTTTTTATGAGAAACATACATATGGATATTATTTTGATAAGCTAAATTAAAGAAGTTTAAGATAAGCTTCTGAAAAATATGAAACTTTTCAATTTTTGCTAAACTTCTCCTTTTAAGAGTTGAAGGTCTTGCCGTTTTGAGTTTTTGTTGTGACGACTTTGTCTTCTAAAATTCGGGTAAAGGGAAATGTCTCTGACTAGAAGTGATTTATTACGAGGGTTGTTCGAAAAGTTCGTGGACGATGTCAATCTTCGTTATATTACTCACTAGAAATTTTAAATAATCACAATATAATATGTAAAAATATTTGTTTTGTTGATGTGTGAAGTTTCATACCATTCAATTTAACAGAAATCAATTTACTTCATTTTAAAGTCAACATGTTTTGTACTCGCAGAGCACACTTAACGGCAATGTAACGTCAAAGCATAGCGTCAAGAATTTCTAAAACATACTATCCCTATACATTTCACACAGTATAATCCAATGCCAACTCATTGAATCCTTGTTCTAATACTTAAATTTTATTTTTTTTAAGAATTGCTCTCATTGAATGATTTTCTTTGTTAAGGTTTTACTTTATTTTATTACTTAACTCTGCTATCACAGGATACGCAACTCTGAAGCGCCCATGTCATTCCTTGACGTTCCAACTTTTTAAAAGTTTTTGTTAAGATTTTTACAGTTAAATCGAAGCTTCACAGATTATTCTCATCCGTCACTGATATACTGCCTGTTCTAATTTTACAGACATGCACAACTCAATTGTAACATATTTTCTTCATTCCTCCAACAATTTAAGAGTTTATTCAGGAATTTTCCTGAGTAAAACACCAAATTGCATCGTTATCTGCTGCTCCGTGACGTTCTAAAACGTCATAGTTTTTGTTGTTTCCAATAAGGACAACCTACCTTCGGAAGTTGATTTCTTTTCAACAAAGCAAAATATAAAGCCATCATTTGGTAAACGAATCGATGCAACCATTATTAATTTGAATTTTTAGGTTTTTTTTTTTTTTGTTTTAGCTCTATTTTACAGAGAATACGACTACAGACATTATATAGTGTATCGTCTGTAACTTACTAAATATTGACAAGCTCCGCCATCCGATTTTTGCATTTTTAAAATCTGGATAAGTTTTGAATAAATCTTAATATTTTTTTTTTAATTTATACAAATCATTTGGATTTTTTGTTAAAATATTTATACCAAATTTGGATAACATATGACGTCATATAAAAAAGATATGACAGTTGTCCACGAACTTTTCGAACAACCCTCGTATAAACAGAATTGCAAGAATGAAGTTCTGATAAGGACCTATCACAAGATTTGAAGCCAATTTAAGCTTACACACTCCCTTTTAATTTTTATTGTATGAAAAAGATTGAAGAGATCAAAAGTGAGTGCGGGATATTTTGTGTCACAATTTTAAATGCTATCCTTTGACTGAAATATTTAGGCTTTGGTACTTATTAAGAGTAGTGGGTACACAAAGTACCTATTAATTATGCTTGATATTTGATTTCTGATGAAGAGCAGTAAGTCTACCTTGAAGGCATATTCTTTATTGTCAGATGTTTTGAAAAATTGCTCACATACAGATTTAATAGATATTCTTTTATAAACCATTGTAAAATATAACTTAAAGGATAAAAACAAAATTTCATCAAATATAGACATTAATCATGAACTTTTTAGGTATCATATCTTCTGTATCTTTTTAGATATAGACCCAAAAGAAAACATGAAAATACAGAATCAGTTGAAGAGAAATCTGATGAAAAAGCAAATGACACATGATTGGCAATAAATCACAACAGTTCATGTGATAAAAAAAATCTCTCTGAGAGAGAGGGGATAATGTGGAAAACATTCTGGAGAACTTTATAACGTTGCGGTTGAAATGTCCACTACAGGTTAAAGGTTATCAGAGGATGGACAAGCACTGCATTTGCACCCTGATGCTGACTTACTGTTAAGCACGTTTCCTCCATTCGTTGGTCAAAAAAAAGTCAACACCCAAAAAAAAAAATTTTCAAGTGATATTTGTTTCAAAAATGTATTGACATCAGATCTATTATTTTATTCAGTTTATTTTTTTTACCCAGAAATCTTTGCATTGTGTTGGTAAAATTCTTTTCCTTTATGAAAAAAAAATTGATATCCAGCCACATGGGGTTAAAATAACCCGGTAGAAAGTGGAATTGAGATATGAAAAGAAACATTTACTGTAAGTTATGAAAAATTAAAGTGATTTGAACGGCTATGGCATTTTTTTTATATTTACGTAAATATAGATGAAAAAAGAGGGTAATATTTATATGTATTTATTGCATGATCGTGAGGGAAATATGAAGATTTATTCAGCCAAGTAAAATCATATTATTATTGGCTAAATAAATCTTCATGTTTCCTGAACATTTACATGTATGTAATGAATTGTGTTCCCGAACATTTATGTAATGAAATGTGTTACTGAAACCTTTTGACACATTTATCACTTATCAGAAATTTTGTGACGTAAACCAGGCTATTGTGACGTCAACTACTATTGGGAGTTTTCTTTCAACGAATATGAGAAATATTTGTGAGGAAATGCACCAAGTATCCGAAGGGGTGGAATATAATGAAAAGCATGCCGACGACTGTGAAATATTATAAGGTTATTAAACTTGTATTGGTGAATATTGGCACGCGTTGGCTGTACAAATGCATAGGCTTGCGATCTAATGATTATATAGTGAAAATGCATCAATTCTATGAAAATTTATAGTAAAACTAGGGGGAAAATAGTCTTAAATACGTTGGCCTTGGTGGCGGAGTTTGGGTACGTTGAACGAAATGACGCTGGCGTGTTCTATTTAGTGTTGATATAGAAGCCTAGTAATTGATTTTTTCCTTCAAAATATCACCAAAGCAATGTTCAAGTTTATTTCTATGAATAGCAAACATGAAACAAATTGATTTATTATACCTCTACTGTAATTACTCTATATAAAATTAATACAATAAAACTGTCTATTTCCCCGAGAAGAGACAATTTCCCTCATCTGAAGACTACTCCCTGGAAAATCAGAGCTACTCCCTGGGACTACTCCCTCATGAATATTTATTAGTAATTTTAACCAATCAAAGTGTACAGTGGGCGGAGCGTTCAAGGAATCTCGAGTCTGTGACGTCATGTTATTCGCAATGTAACTATGACGTCAAAACATTTCGACATGCGATGTCAAAATAATACGAAATGAAGAAACCGATAATTCTTCAAAATATCAGTGAAAATACTGTTTAAAAAATAATTGAATTGTTTAAGGACACGATGCATTACTAAAATGCATCAAAAAATATGTTAAATCGCATGCATTTGTAATTATGCCACTACAGTGTTTTTTTAAGTCGGAATATCTGGTAAAAAAAAATTAAATTGCCCTTGATTGTTTCGGTATAATAAAACAGTTATAGAATGGGTTTGAGGGAAATAGCAATTTTATGGCCCCCCTCGGGAGGAAACTATTTCCCTCGGCGGCTTCGCCGCCTTGGGAAATAGTTTCCTCCCTCGGGGGACCATAAAATTGCTATTTCCCTCAAACCCATTCTATAACTGTATAATATAATAATTTGAAGAGAAACGCGGAGTGTTCTCTGCTTATGGTGACGGAGTAAGGGTAGTCGAGGATAATACAAACTCAGCGTTCAATAAAACGCTTAGATATTGAACGCTAAAATTCTCTAGATTTTTAGTAGTTTTTCTAATTAGAGACTTTTAATTAGCGATATAATAAGAAGTTTTATGATCGATCAAGTGATAATCTAGAACCAATCAGATAAGGCGTTGAATAGAATAATTTTAATGAGGTATAATTATATTTATGAAATTAAATGGACACGCTTTCATTGAAGGGAGTATAGTTCAGAAAAAAGTTAACGTCGATGTCTCTTGTACATGTTATTAAGACACGTAACTAGCCAGAAAATTTGGAAAGCTGATTTTTTTAATGCTATTGCTATCCGTTTTCGTCCGCCGGAGTTCGTCGTGCGTTTACATTTGAACATTTTATGCTTCTTCTCTGAAATTGCTTAACAAATTTCAACCAATTTTGGCACAAAGCATATATTGGTGAAGGGAACAATAATTGTGAATGTCATGATCCCTGATCTTCTTCCTGGGCATTAAATAAACTAACCAAGTACATGTACATAATTATTTGACTGCCTCTTCGAAAATTGTGAAATTCATGGCCCCAGGGTCAGGGGTTCTGGTGATAAGGAAGGGGGGGGGCTCTATTGAATAAGTATTGAAAAACATAAATTCTTTTTAATTTCGTCTCTGCTCCTGGGTATTAAATAAACTAACCAAGTGCATAGATATGTTGAATAGACTGCCTCTTCCAAAATTGAGAATTGCATGACCCCAAGGTCGGGGATTCTAGGGTGGGGCTATGTAGATAATACAGTGAAAAGGAATTATTTCTTTGAAATTCTTCTTCTCTGCTCCTGGGTATTAAATGAACTAACCAAGTACAAAGTTATGATGAGCAAGAATGTCTTTTCAAAAATTGTAAATTTCATGACCCAGGCCTGGGTTAGGGGTTCTGGTGTTTGGGCGGGGCTCTATTTATTATGTAATGAAATTGCATAAATTCTTTGAAAATCTTCTCAGCTCCTGGGTATTAAATAAACTTACCAAGTACAAAGATATTATGAGGAAGGACTTTTATTCCAAATTTGTAAATTTTATTGCTCTTGGGTCAGGGGCTCTGGTGTTAGGATGGGGCTCTCTATTTATTATATAGTGGAGTTGCATAAATACTTGTAAAAGTCTTCTCCTCTGCTTCTGGGTAATAAATTAATAAACTATGCACATAGCTATGACGAGAAAGGACGCATCTTTCCAATTTGTGAATTTCAGGGCCCTGAGTCAGGGGTTCTGGTGTTAGGGCGGGGCTCATATGATTATATAGTGAAAATGCATGAATTTTTTGAAAATCTTTTCCTTTGCTCTTGGGTATCTTGCCAATGATCAAAGTACATATTTATGATGAAGAGAGGTACCTCTGCCAAAATGGTTAATTTAAGGGGCCCTTGGGTCAGGGGTACGGGGGGGGGGGGCTTCTTAGTCTGATAATAAATCAGTGCTTGAAATCTGCTCTTTTGTATTGGGCTTTACGAAAAGCAATGACTTTTACAGTTGACTGTTTACTCGAACTTGAAACCTGTTTCATCTACGGGGATTCAGAATTGATAATGTATAAGTAAACCTTTCTAGTGGTCATAGTAATGGTGTTAGGGCCACTTAAATGTGAAGGCCGGGAGTTCAGGGTACGATGGTTGTCATTTTTTTTTTCAAGGACAACATATGTGCATTAAAATAACCCTTTATTTTCGTTTAATTAAATGTTTGGCTAAATATTTATATCGTAAAAGAGCTTCCGTACATTGTCCTAGTGTAAAAGCAAGCCGTCAACTGTGAAAGTCATTGCTTTTCGTAAAAGTCCATTAATCAACCATTTATAATGAAATAAAATTTATGATGAAATTTCCAAAATTTTGAAATACGTATGTGGCCCCAGGATCAGTGGTTTCTGTGGGATGGGGTGCATAACTGATGGTTCCAAAGTAGAAATGTTTTATTTCTTTTTGTTACTCTGATCTTCATCTGGGTATTAAACAACCAAAGTAAGCATGCTAAGTGTATAATTATGATAAACAATTAGGCTTCTTTCAAAATTGTGAATTTCATGGCTTTTGGTTTAAAACACGAAACAAATTCAATTGCTGAAAAGTTGTTACATGATGCTCAGGTGACCTATTAGGCCCGTGGGCCTCTTGTTTAATTTCGAAACATTTTGTAAGATTTGTTTGGGAAATTCAAAGGAAAATCTCATTCAATACCATTAAACCATTGCATGAACATGTATGAAAAAGAAAGCATTCTATGTAGTGTTCAAGTTGATTTTAACGTGTAGTGTACCAAGGTTATAAGGGACCACTCACCTCGAACTTATGAATGAACTATACCGCAGGCATTTGCGTCGGTGCTTCGGTTGAAATTGCAGAAGCAGGTTCATTCCCAGGTTATTACAGAGGCTGCAACGTTTTTAATGACAACTTAAACGCACGATCACATTACACGAACGGTATATTTTAAAATATATTTTCGTATAAAATATACCAAGGAAATCTATTTGATAGAAACTAACAATCTAATAAAATTTATACGTGTACACTAATGTACATGTATTATTAGGGCCCCGCAAGGATTAATTTTGCGGGTTCCCTATAGTAATCACTCTGTCATCATAAACATATTTGTATGTTATTTGGATATTCAGAAATTATCTTAAAATTTTAAGAAGACAGTTGCTGTTGCTAATTTTTCATAATTTTTTTAAATCATTCCGTAAGCTGCATCCTTATAATTCTACCGCATGGCAGGGCCCTTGCTGACTGGTCAGTTTTCTAGTTTTATTATAAGTTTATTATAAATTCGCGTTTTCGATTCAGTGATTCGTAGGGCTACATCCTTAAATGAATTAAAGTTAACTAAATAATTTAAGGATTGGATAAATAATTAAACCTATATTTAAAAAAATATAATGGTTCGAATGTTAAACTGTGTGTTTAGTTTCATTATTTTATAAATTATTTAGTTCAGTTGTAGTACAGTGAAATACATGGAAATAACGAACAGTATTCAAGCTCAAAAATCCATTCAACAATACAAAATTGGAGCAGAGCAAACACTGACCTCCAAAATATAAGAGATGGGATCAGGTGCCATTGAGGAGTGAGTATCCAAAGCCGACCAGTCACACCCGCCACGTGCTCCTTGTCATGATCGGGAAATAGAGGAAAAACCCATTTGCATTATACTAATGCCATAACAATTAAGAAATTGATTGATTGATTCTATGTATGCTGTTTAAGGTCCCTCTCAAGAATTTTCACTCATATGGAAAAGCCACCACTTGCCGATGGAGAGCTGAAAATTTTGTCCTATACTCGGCACTTAGGGCGACTAACCAGGGAGGGATATTTGTCTTGCCAGCACCTATTGTGACACGGGACCTCGGTTTTATATGGTCTCAACTGAAGGACCGGTCTCTACGTCCCAAAGTGGGATTCGAACCCGCGACGTCAGGTTCAACTCCTTACTTCGCGACCTTAGAGCAGACGCTCTAACCACTGCGCCAGGCGGGCGACTATCGATCATAGAATTTAGAAAATAATGACTTTAAACGAGAATGCTGATACTCTTGTTTCATCTTCTTGTTTGATGTTACAGATACATAAATGTAGTTTTCGACTGTTTCAATCATACCTTTCTTTAAATTATTTTATTAGGTTACCTGAGTTACTCTGGTGACTTATTGTTATCTATTTTCGTCCGTCGTCGTGCGTCGTTCGTCGGTTGTTCCCTTTGAACATTTTCAGGTTCTTCTCTGGAACCAGTGAACCAATTCAACCAATTTTGGCATATAGTATCTATTGGTGAAGGGGAACAAAAATTGTGTAATTTGTGGCCCCTTCCCCCCAGGGGTCTGAGGGGTGGGGCTAAAACCATCAAAATTAATGCAGTCTTTAAAAATCTTCTTTACTCTGCATGACAACAGGTAGTCAAACTGTGGGCATGATCTAGAGTCACGAAGTAAGGAACAATCCTAACGTCGCGGGTTAGAATCCCACTGTGGGACGTGCCAACCGATCTTTCGAATCAAACTGTATAAACCGCGGCCCGTGTCGCAATTGGTGCTGGCACGAAAAAGATCCCTCACTGCTCAATGGCCCTAAGTGCCGAGTAAAGGACAAAATTTGTAGCTCTCCATCGGCAAGTGGTGGCGTCTCCATATGAGTGAAAAGTTCTCGAGAGGGACCTTAAACAGCATACAATCAATCAATCAATCTTTCTTATTATTTGAACATATCTTTATATCTATTACATTATTTCTAATCCACTGTGCGTTTAACTGTAAGAAAGAAAGCAATTAATCCTATCTTTAATTTATTTGGATAATTATACATGATGTAAATGTTGAAAAAATATTATGTAGATATGATATGTACAAACATTTGATGAAAACTACTTTTAAACAAATAATGCATGATTATTTGACGATTCACAAGTTGTATTTCAGGAAACTATCTGCGAATATTCTCAGTAATCTATGTGAAACTATAACTATGTAATTATTTACAAGGAATATATGGGATCAGCATGTTTATGAAAAACATATATCATCAAGATACTTGTAAACATTGTGACACTACCCTTTTTAAATAATAAATTTTTATCTTATTAAATTGGATATGTTTAAGCTACTTAGTACAGTCATATCCACATAAGGTAGCTTTTATCTCACAATTTGAATGAAAGAAATTGAAAATCCTTGAGCTGTTCAATTTTTTTTCTTTTAAAGTGGGGTCTTCATACTTGAAATCCATACATGATTTATTGACTACAGTATTGTTTTATGAATTCTCAACACGATCTTCCATATGAAAGCTGAATGCAGTATGTATAGTTTTTCTGTGAAATAAAAATTTTACGAATCACCATGCTCATTGCTTTCGAAGCAATGGGTAAATGATGGGAATATGATTTATTGAATTATCTTCCCATCATTTACACATTGCTTTGAAAGCAGTAAACATGGAGATTCGTAAAACTTTTATTTCACAGAAAAGCTATACCTTTGTTTACGGTGGTGTCAAAGATGAATTTGAGAAATACCACAAATAGAAATCTTGAAGCACTGTCAGAATAAATCTTACCACTGACCTTCTTAAAGCTTAGAAAAGTGACGAAAATCTGAGTAATCGCTTATGTTGCAATCTGTTTAAAACCCAGATTGCAAAAAAAAATTAAACAAAAGCGACAAAGAACAGGGAATGTGGGTTTAATATGATAAAAACACTTTACAAATTACTTCATATTTTGTTTCATGAAGCAAATCAATTTTTGGATAGAATTTATGGGAAGAGGACCTTTCTTTTAGAGCTAATTACTCGCATAAAATTGATTAAAATCGCTGAGCTTTCAAAACATCTATTTATATAAGATTATCAAATTCACCCAAATGAATTGCTGGTTTGTGGAAAACTTCATCGATATGATTTACGGGCATATCTCGTGTGTATTGTTGTCACAAACAAAAAGTGGATTTTATGAATTACGATATAATTTAATATTAAGTAAAATAATTAACCTGTGATTACCCACACAATTTTTAAAAGTTGAATTAAAGAATTGGTATATACATGTGTATTTTTCCAGATAACTTTGGTTTTTTAAAAGTTATGATTTATTTATTGCTTATATTTATTTCTTTAAATATAACGAAATTGTATTTTCTTAACATTGTAATGAAAAAAAATATCAATATATGTCAATCAACATTTTTTCTCAATTAACAATGACATTTATTTAAATAGCTAAATATCTTAAAATGTACATTAAAAAATAGGCATAACCTTTTCATTGTTTTTCTTTTATAACATCCTCATGTGCCAATTTTGAAAAAAAAGATAATTAAGAAAGAGAAAGAGTTCTAGATATTTTCAAGAACCTAGAATCGCTTTCAAGTGTATCTAACTATTACAAATACTCCTATTTAAAAGTCTTTAAACGTTATTAATATCTGTATAAAGTATTGAAATTCCCAATTTCTACGTGTAGATTGCAGTCGGCATTTTTTATACCTTAAAAATATCATTTACCGCCCTACTGTGCCTGGATACTGAGCATCTAAAAAACTCTGAAGTGTTCTAACTCTTCTTCTTTCAAGCCTTCTGCGTGGCACAGTGGTTAAACGTCTGCTTTAGAGTTGCGAAGTAAGGTGTCGATCCTTACATCGCGTGTTCGAATCTCACTGATGGACGTAGAAACCTGTCGTTCGGATGAGACCGTATAAACCGAGGTCCCGTGTCGTAGTATAGGTGTTGGCACGAAAAAGATCCCTCATTGTTCAATGGTCCTAAGTGCCGAGCATAGGACAGCAATTGCAGCTCTCCACCGGCAAGAGTGATGTCTTCATACGAGTGAAAAATTCTCTAGAGGGACGCAAAACAACATACAATCGATCAATCTTTAATTAAAACTATACAGCCCGGTCAGTTCACTTCTGATCAAGTCAATATAGTTGTCAATGAAGATCTAAACGCAATCATCCTAAAATGTTCTTTACAAAGCAAGTCCCGAGTTTTTAATTAGGAATTCTGCCATAGAGTATGCCAAACAAAGGGCTATATATATGAAAAGAAAGTCCTGAACACTTCCTTAGAACGAATCGGGTGCAAAGAATCCTATCAAAAAAGTGATATCAAAATGCAAAAAATGCGACAATATTTACTAAATGACAAAAAATGCAATGAATTGTCGCCGTCAATCTACAATATTTATGTACAGGATAATGACAGATATCGTCAAAATAGAGAGGGGGCTTTCCAAAATGTTGCTGTTGCAGTATTATTAACTCGGTTATCGGTTTATCGTGGTATTTTGCGGATGTCATGCTTACATGTATTTTAAATTTTTAATGAATAATTATAAAAAAAAAAGCAATCATGTATTTTAAAGTGATCATATCACCTCTAGATCTATGTTGTTGACGAAAAATTAATAAGGTCTCATCTGAAACGAAACTGCGCAATCAAAATTCATTTTTATCTTCACCAGGGGAGTATTAAGCGACTACATAATTTCACACAAAAAATATGTATTTTTCATAAATAATTGACATAATTAATTTAATTTTGGTAGCTAAACACAGTTTCGTATAAAATCCAGGGGATTTTCCCAGAGAGAAGCATGCTGGAAAGGGAGTTTCCTGCTATTTATAGGAGTCTACATGAAAACTGCACCTTTTTTGTTTTTATTCGCATAAAGTAGAGTCTTAAATCAATACTAAAATAAAAAAATGTACATTAATTTTTTAGAATGTTTTTGGTGATAATTTTTTAATAGGGGGAGATACGGTTTTCACATGTGCAGAATCGCATGAGTCAAATAGCAGGTAATGTAGCTCTTTTAAAATGTTGAAAATGTACCCTAAAATCACAATGAATAAAATCTTAGTACTTGTTCTGTGAAATGCACATAACTTATTTTGTCAAATTTTTTTCTGTTTTTGTTGAGCAAGGGGAGGGGGGGGGGGGGGTTCGTAAATAATTTGTCTAAAAACTACAGGTGTTATATGCTTCAAGCTTGTCATAATAAAACATTGATGCAGCTTTTCTATAAGTATCAGAAAGGTTGCATCTGTTTAAACCAGGGTAAGTGAGGCTATTTATATATTTTTTCCAATTCAAAGGAAAGTTGAGTATCTTTGCAAATATTTTTTGGACAACAATAACACCAGGACCCCCTTGATCGACTTATTTGTTTATACAGTGTTTTTTGACAGTTAGAATGACGCATGTTGTGCGTTCAATTTCCAATTATTTTTAACGTACAGTTTTGAATGGTTGACGGGAAACCTATTTAACCCTGCAAGCAAGGATACCGGAGGGTCTTATCAATAAGGCGAAGGTAAGCACAAAATGGAATTTTTCGATACAGAGGATTTATATGTAAGCATTAATTACAGAAATCAATGAGGGTTTGATAAGATTGACTTTTTAACAAGGTGAAATGTTCACCAGATATCGCAGAGTAGACTTCGCCGGAATTTGGTCAAATGCGTAATTTAATGGGAAGAATTGTCGCGCTGTTTTCATCTGATAATCACGTTCTAATTAGAAAAAAGCTTGTCAAAGAGCGGAAATATTTCAGTTGAAGAGAAAAACAACAACAGATAGCAAGTTCACAACGGAAGGTAGCTTTTTTAGTGTTTCTATTTTCTGATATTTTTTAAATAACTACGCAATTTCAGACTTTTAAAAGGTAATAAAAAATTGATTGATTTTAAATGCTTCGAATTATTTTTGAATGTTTAAATTTTCGTGTACGAATTAATTGTTGCATATAAATTTATTCCAACAAAGTTCGAATAATTCCAAAAGTAGAAGCAAAAGAGCAGAAAATGTGGATGTTATACAGTTACTGTTGCGAATAATTTTCCTAATAATGACAAAATCAGCAGGGGCGTAGTTTTTTGCTTGTCAACCTTTTTAGGTAAGTAAAAAAAAATTTTCTCAGGTTGGCCCCCCCACTTCCAAAAACGATGCTACGCGCCTGATATATGTAGAAGTCTATGTAACAAACAAGCCTACATTTTATTTCCTTAAAGGGGTCAGTTTTGCTTGTCCCTCACCAAGTAACGTCCTGATAACGTCATACATAAAACTGTGTTTTGCACCCTTTACAGTTGGATAGTGAATAAAATTTACGATTACCATGGATTTGGACATAATTTTCACAGTTGCAAAGCTTCCGGATATTTGAGTAGTGTGAAACCTTTACGTGCATGGTTGATAATATGAGAACATACATAAACAAGTAGAGCTTTTTCAAAAAGCCTTGCCATCTGTAGCAATAACCTAAAACAGCATACACCAACATACCGTATTATTATCGAGCATTATTTTCTTGTTTTGGTTTTTCTTCATCAACTTTTTACTGGCACTAGCTCTACGATATGAAATTCAACCAGACACTTGGCTTTTTTCTTTAAAGCCGACTCTTATGCCGACGGTCTGGTTAAAGATAAGATTGATTGATTGATTGATTGATTGATTGATTGCTGTTTTACGTCCCATTCGAGAATTTTTCACTCATGTAGAGACGTCAACGTCACCATATACCGGTGAAGGAGTGAAGGGCTTCAGATTTTGACCCTTTACTCGGCTCTCAGGGCATTGAGGGATCTTTATCGTGCTAACGCCTGCCTTGACTCGGGGCCTCGGTTTTTAAGGTCTCTCATCCGAAGGACCCGCAACTTTCATTTCAAGTGCCGAGTGCATGGGAAAGGAACAGCTTCTGCCGATTTTTATCGACTTAGGTCAGTCGCGACCAAGATTATAACTCACGACCTCCCGACTTCTGAGCGAGCGCTTTACCGACTGAGCTTCGTGAGCGGTGGTTAAGCATTAGAAAGACAGCGCATAAAAAAAATCTGGTATGCGAACAAATTATTTCAAAATACATGTACATAAAAATTTAGAGACGCCTTAAATCTAAAGCTTTTTAAAAGAATTTTTTTTAATGTTAATTTGTATTTATTCCTCGTCATTTTCCACTGTTCATTTCGCAAATTCTTTTAAAGATTGAAAATCCTACTTTTATTTTTAAAGCAAAAAAACGGGTTTAAAGTTAAATCATTTTTGTTATCCATGGGGAAAATTTTCCTTCAAACATTTTCTGAAGGGGAAGAAATAAATAGTAGATCTTCAAGACAGACACTAAAATAGTATTCAAAGAGGCCATTAACATGAACATCAGCTGTAAAATTTAAATAGAATGATAAGGACCAAGTTTTAATGTACCCAGATTTACGGATTTTTATTTTTTTCAAGTGCGCCTAGACTCCAGCCGAATGACCTCCATATGTGCCTTTGTTCTTTGTTCTTTTTCAATGAAAATATCAGTTTCAATTTACCTCAGATTAACATTACTGTTTCATTGTTTAAAACATATTTTTGAAATAAAAATCTGGCAGTTCTACTGTATCTTACATTTCATTTTTATATAACAATTGCAAAACACATGCACATGTATAAAATGAATATCTATTCTGTTTTCAAAACATGTGTTATATAACAGCATTTTTAGTTCACCTGAGCCGAAGGCTCAAGTGAGCTTTTCTGATCAAAATGTGTCCGTTGTCTGTCGTTGTTGTCGTCGTCGTCGGCGGCGTCGTTGTCGTAAACTTTTTACATTTTTATTTTCTTCTCAAGAACCACTGGGCCAATTTCAACCAAACTTGCTACAAAGTATCCTTGAGTAAAGGGAATTCAAGTTTGTTCAAATGGAGGGCCACGATCTTTTCCAAGGGGAGATAATTATGAAATAGAGAAAAAAATTATGTCATTTTTAAAAAATCTTCTTCTCAAGAACTACTGGGCCAGGAAAGATGAAACTTATGTGGAATCATCTTAAGGTAGTGTAGATACAAGTTTGTTCAAATCATGACCCCCGGGGGTAGGGTGGGGCCACAATGGGGAATCAAAGTTTTACATAGAAATATATTGGAAAAATCTTTCAAAATCTTCTTCTCAAGAATAGAAAAGCCATTATTAATTATATTTATATGGAAGTATCCTCAGGTGGTGTAGATTCAATTTTGTTCAAATCATGACCCCCGGGGTAGGGTGGAGCCACAATGGCCGACCAAAGTTTTACATGAAATATAAGGGAAAATTCTTTAAACATGTTAAAAATCTTCGTCTCATGAATAGAAAAGCTATAATTGATCATATTTATATGGAAGCATCCTCAGGTGGTGTAGATTCAAATTTGTTCAAATCATGACCCCCGGGGTAGGGTGGGGCCAAAATGGCCGACCAAAGTTTTACATGAAATATATAGGAAAATTCTTTAAAAATCTTCTTCTCAAGAATAGAAAAGCTATAAATATTATAATCATATTTATATGGAATCATCTTAAGGTAGTGTAGATTCAAGTTTGTTCAAATTATGACCCAAGAGGGTAGGGTGGGGCCACAATTGGGAACCATAGTTTTGAATAGAAATATATAGGAAAATTTTTCTTTTCAAGAATAGCAAAGCCAATTTATTGATTGTATTTATATGGAAGCATCCTCAGGTGGTGTAGATGCAACAAATCATAACCCCCAAGGATAGGGTGTGACCAAAATGGCCGATCCAAGTTTTACATAGGAATATATAGGGAACACTTTTAAAATCTTCTTTCAAGTACTTCAAAGCCATGATTAGTGATATCTAATAAATATGGAAGCATTCTCAGGTAGTGTAGATTCTAGTCTGTTCATATCATGACCTCCGGGGGTAGGGTGGAGCCACAATGGTTGATTAAAGTTTTACAAAAGAATATATAGAAAAAAAAAACTTTAAAAATTTTCTTCTTAATAAGAATTAAGACAGGAAAGATGAAACTTGTGTGAAATCATCCTCAGGTAGTGTAGATTCAAGTTTAATCAAATCACGACCCCCCCCCCCCAGGGAGTAGGGTAGGGCCAAATTTGCTGATCAAAGTTTTACTTAGGAATATATATGGAAATCTTTCATTAAAATCATTTTCTCGATTACTTCAAAGCCATGATTAGTTTCAGTTCTGTTCTGATATCATATATTCGTTTTCCTAGCTGATATGCTCAGGTGAGCGATGTTGCCCCTGGGCCTCTTGTTTTCCATTAATATGGAATTTCATTATCTAACCTAAACATGTATTGAAAAGTACAGCTTTGGGTTTATGAGCACTGTATTTTTTACTCAGTGGAAAAATGTACATGTATTACTTTTAAGTGAGGAATGTAAATGAAGAATTCGAGAATCATAATTAATTTTTTAGATTAATTGTTTTAAAAAAACCGACCCTTAAAAGGAATAAATATCAAAGTGATATTCTAATCTTTAATTATTATCAAATATGATTAATAATGAACTTTGGAGATAACAAATACTCAATCTCAAAGTCTATTCAAACTATGAAATTCAGCAGGAGCAGAACATGCATAAACTTATAAAACATCAGAGGTGGGATCAGGTGCCATGTGAGAGTGAGCTTCTCCTGTCGACCGGTCATAGTCCAGTACTCTTTGTTATGATCTGGAATAAACGATTACAATATTCCATAGATAATTCAGTTATTGAATTATGCCTTAATAATTACTATGAAAAGCTTCCATCAGATTGCATGTGAGTCTATGTCATTATATTGGTTATAAAACTATAAAAATAACATTCATTTAAAAATAAGAGTAAAACTTATTAAAAATCAAGCTTTTTTCCGAAGTTGAAATATAATAGCAGTCATGTGTCATCTCAATTTTTATGAATAGAAATGAATATACAACATTGACTAATATCTTAGGTTTTTTGCATCGGTTTAAATATTTGTAAGCACCAGTCTATATAAATGTAAATAAAAACGTTCATTTATATTTGATTTCAGCTTACACTTCTAGATAAATCACAATTTGGTGCTAACAAGAACGGGTCTAATAAATTACACTTCCGCTTTCTATGTATAATCCAATAGAAAAGAATTAGGAAATCTATTTCGTATCAGGAATTCAAGGGTAATTTACTTAATTGAGAAAAAAAACTTTCACTAACAAGTTCTGGTTGCAGTTCCCCTAATGCATGTCTAAAGGCTGTAACAGTTAATGATAGAAAATTGGGGGTTTTATTAGTTTTTCTTGGCAGAATCTACAATGAGCGTCTTGTAAGTTATTTAAGTTTATTTAGACGTAAATCAATTTTGAGATAACTAGAAAGTGTAACTGTTTTATTTAACAATGCTGCATGGACGACGACAAGATATGATTCAGGTTTAAAGGATCTTTCTTGTAGGCTGTCAAGAAGGCTATTAACCGAATTGTTAACCTGCTTTAAACTGTAAAAAACTTAGGAGGATTATCATCAAAAATGGAGAGATTCTTCCCTTTGTCTGTTTGCTACCCAATGTAACATATTTTCTTAATTTTTGATTTTATAAAAAGAAAAGAATAAACAAAAAAAAAATAAGATAAATAGGAATAAGGCATTCTTGGGCAAACAATAAAAAAAAGCTATCAAAAGTATGTAAAATATAAACAGGAAAATGTTTTTGTTTGATAGTACGGGAATTACGCGAGTTATGTATTTTTTCTGCAACGGCTGCGAAATTAATTCCAGTACTAATAACCAATGAAAGCATTTTTTTGTTAAAATAACGTTATAGCATTATTTATCAAATTTTATATGCTGATTACACTGCGGATTCAACAGAACTCGAAACTGGAAACGATTGCATGGATTATTAATATTTAGAGAATTCCCTGAAAATTTTTGAAGATAGAATAAGTAAGCTGTCATTATCTATGATTTTATTTAAAATCCTGATAACAGGTGTTAAAAGTAATCTGAATGAAGGTATTTCGTACTTAATATGTAATTCAAGGAAGACAAAATGTCAGATATTATGTACATACACCGAAAAAAAATTTTAAATCCTAATAAAAACAAGAAATTGAATTCCATTCCCCTAGACCAAATACATGTACTGTACCGGTGCTTGACAAATTGATAGAACAACTGCAGAAACTGAAGAGTTAACTTTTCTTTTTTTTGTGTGTTTGTTTGACTATAACACTACGTGGGGTTATCAAAAAGTTCGTGAACTGAGGCTATAAAATTATTACTATGTTATCTGAGCTTACAAAATTTATAGGAAACATAAAACAAAAAAAAATAAAGAAATGTTAAAAATTTTAGCTTGATACGTTCATTATTTCCCAAATTAATATAAAAAACATTATATGATCACCCGGCGCCGTCGCCGTTTAGTTTCATGACGTCCGACAACGTCATTATTTTTCAATATCCGCTTTTTCTACCTCGTACACGTATTTTGATGAGATTCCCTAGAGCTGACTTCAATCCGTCTTGTTTATATGACTTTACATTATCATGAACAAAGGCTTTCAATGCATATATTATTGCAAATGGATTTATTCATTGGGAGAGATCCTCGCTTGATTGTGCAAGCATATTTTGTTTTTGGAGTTCAATTTGACTAAAAAACATGATCAACGTCATTATTTGACGTGATTGATTTTTCAACCCTTGACTACAAATCGACATTAACTTTGCATCCCTTTTCTCTTTGAATCTATTTTTTGCATCAAAAACAAGTAATCTGGATGCATATTATTTTTCCGTAGCAAGTTTTAACATTTTCTAGGTTTATACTATTTTTCCCAGGGTAAAACTTTATAGAATGTTGCAAAAGGAAACCCCTCCCCCCTTTTGACGTCATTTTCAAGGCAATATTTGTTTGGATACTCAATGTAAAATGTATGCCAAAATACATAGAATTTCCACCAGATTGAGGTAAATTTTAATATTTTATGGAACAATAGTGTCCCAACACATACCTGAAGTAACGGGAATTTTTGATGTCAAAAGTTCATATCAAAATAGTTTTTCTTAGTTACACTTGGGTCGAGAAAAACGTCGTTTTCGAGGTTGCGCCTCATGCACATACAATTGCTAAAAAACATTACTAATTTATTAAAAAATCAAATTTAAGGTTTGTGATTTTTTCTATAGAAAGAAAAGATTATGGTAACTAGATGTTTTAAAATTCATTCATGTACCTAAAGCGGTTTTAATTTTATGGCGCTAGTCCACAAACTTTTTGATAGCCTTAATTAAAAATGTGCAATTTACGGCGCAAGATTTTCTGCGCACAGTTGGGGAAATAATTCTCTTCTTTCCAGTATTGGACAATCAGCAACATTTTATTCTCTAAGTCAAGACATATTCTTTTACCACACTGTATATAGTATCCACCACCAAAAGCAATAAACTTTCATTTGTTGAGTGGGAGAAAATTCAAAACATTATGCGAATTTCTTGGTCTGTTAAATAAAGAGGTGGATAAAAAAATATAATTTGTTAACATATTACATGTATGTCTAGGATTAGGGATGAAAGGAGCTGATTGTCAAATGCTGGAAAGTACAGAAATAAACCCCCTTTCGTTCGAAGAAAATCTATAGTCCCGTCAATTGCACAAATCTGAAGCGTCACGGTCAAAGACAAGTTATTAAAACTCTACAATTTTTGTAGTTAAAATCAAAAGTACTTTACAAATTGTGTCTTCTTAAAAAATTTTCTATCATGTGTATCATACAAAAACAAAAGGATATATACAACTGTGAAAATGATGGATGATATTTAATTTATATCTATTTATTTCAACCCATGAACCCCCCCCCCCCCGTACCCGCTTTCGTATATTTAGGGAATGTACATAGTTAAGGTAGGATTCTTCTCTGGTTTCTGACTATATGAAATATTCAGAGAACAATTGCTCATATACCTTATATATTTTGATGTAAGAGATTTAAAATACCATATTTTTCTTTCCTTTTAACAATTGTACAACATTAAATAGAAATGGTAAACCCCATTTAAAAACTAGCAGAGACTATATTTTTGGCTGAATGGTGGCATATAAATCTTCTTTTTCCCCTCTCAAAATTATTATATCAATAGTTATAATTTTTACACAATCAAAGACTTGAAGAAATTTTCGACAGTAAATTTAATTAATAATAAGAGGCTTAAGTCCCTAAATACTAGTATATCAAATAAATATGATTTTTCTAACAAACTAGAACAATGTAAGCATTTATTTGCTTTCAATCTGAGTACAGATTGGAGCAAAAATCCTTTTTTTTTCTCTCTTAGTAACGATGAAAACTTTTTAATTTTGTATCATTTTGTATTTTTATGTTACAACTTTACCATATGTGAAAATAAGAAAAAGTTAGATATAGGAAGCATATAAATTAACTAATATATCCCTAAAAAAATAAGAAAAGTAGAGGAAATTCGGATTAGCCAATTTAGTAATATCATCTTATAGACCCTTTACTGTAGTATCTGTTTATGCAAAAAGAAAAACATTAAATCTTTTGAAAAATAAGCAGGGATCGCAACTGTCGATATCACATCGTCAGTAATCTTAGGTACATTTGTGAGAGAGCGCGTCCACGCCGGATGACCTTCGCCGCACTTCGCCATTTTCTCGTAGTGAAGGACGCTAGTTTGTCAGGTCAGCCTCGGTTTCGTATTTTAATGGCGGACGCGTAAATAGAGTCTATTGGCAACTGTAATTTCCATAAGTAATGTCAAGAAAAAGGTAATGATCTTGACCTGACCTTGCCTCTAATATTAAACGGTCATATTTGATCTCACTGATACCATCACTTAGTTATATTGTCTTCTTGATTCTGTAAAATTTCATTTATTTTTTTATTACAAGAAATATGAGAAGAATCCTACCTTAAATTCTGAACCGATTTCCTATACTTATATAGTAACTGCGTTTTCTTAACACACGAAATATAATTGTGTGATGTAAAAACTATACCCTTGTGTATAAAAGCAGTTAGTATACAGAAACTCCTTATGCAAATGATTATGCGACATAAAAAAAGAAGATTGACAAAAACTAAAGGTACTGTGAGCAATGAGCTTACTAAATGATACCCCCGCCTCCCATATGAATAAAATGGCAGTGTCCATGTTTTGCTCTGGAAAATCCAAAATATATGTCAGATCAAAAAGTAAAATAGGAGGTGCACAATGGCAATATGTAATAAAGATTCTGTGAAAGTTTCATCAAATTTCATTCAGTGGTATGAGAGGAGTTGCGGATAAGAGATGGGTACATTGTACCCCAAAGCGTAACAGACGGACGGACGGACGTACAGACGGACGGAATTAACGATTACTATATACCCTCCCGCTTTTTAAGCGGGGGATATAAAAATTAAAGTCATCAGTTTGTTATAAAGTTCTGTTATGAATTTGTCATTTCAGTTCTACTCTATAGTACATTAAACATGAAACCGTGCCATACTGTTTTGCATTATTTCGACTTTAAAGGGAAATATTGAAACAACATAGGAATGAAAAAATGAAAATGATTTTTTAAGACGTTGTTAATATTGTTAGATGTCGACTTCGTTTTTACTAATGCAGTAATATACCTTCATCGTCTGCTTAGGGAATTAATATTTCTCAGTTGATTCGATAACCAAGAGCAAGCTCTACGTATGTACAATTTCTAACCCGAGGAAATTATTGACAAACAAGTTGATGAAATAAGAATTTCGTAAGCTCTATGTTCGATACTATGACCTTGTCAGGAAATACAATTTATCAATGAGTTAAACGCTGACTGACGTTTTTCATACCAATCGTTAGCTATTATTTACACACTGAATTGACTACGGATTTTTTTGTTATTTCCCGATCATGGCAAGGAGCTCACGGCGGATGTGACCTTGGCTGGGGAAGCTCACTCATACATGGCACCAGACCTGATCCCAACTCTGATGTTTTGGAGGTCCATGCTTGCTCTGCTCCTATTTTGTATTATAGACTTTAGAGGTTGAATACTGTTCGTTGTCTTCATAATATGTCATTGAAAGCAAATAAAAATTATACTATTATTCCACCTATTCTATATAAATGGGAATTTAAGTAAGAAATACATGTATGATCTTAACAATGAAAGGAGCTCGAGTGATAAATGTAAGGGTGAAAAATCTCAAATACAACTATCAGCTATCCCACTAGTCACGCACCATATGATTCTTCTCAATGTCAAAGTGAGTGACAAAGTAAGGGTGGGAAAGTTCAAATACAAGTTATCCCACTAGTAACAGACCATATGATTCTAATCATTATTAAGTAAGAATACTTATTTCTTATATAAAATCAAAACAATTGTAATGCAGGGAAACGGCTTTTTAATCTTGCAAACGAAATGCATGATGTGTAGGAAGTTATGTTGACGGACTTTAGATTTAAACATGTGTAAAATAAATAAATTATAAAACCGAGATGACAAAGGTTTTCAACTTGTCCGTTTTTAGTCTTTCGTAGGAAAAGACTCATGATCAAAGGTTTTGACAAAAAATGTTTGCCTGTCAGTGCTATAACTTTTGAAACTTGTTATATGAAATTAACACCATATTCCTGTTGATCAAATTTTGAGTTTTGTGTATGGTGATTCAGTCATCTGCCAAAGGCTATAGTCACTATATAATGAGATCCTGACTTTAAGACGCTAAACTTGTTATTTCGATAGCCCTGGATCTTTTATTTTTTGTTCATTTAATTGCTTTTTATATAAGTTAATTTATTAAATCACACTTTAAAGAACAAAATTTTATCATTAATATCAAGCTATTCTGAATTTTATTGTATAAAGATGGTAAATATGTAAGAAGGGTTAAAACATATTGTGCAAAAATTAAATGTTTCTTCTTTTCGGAAGAATCAGATCAATTTCTCCAAATTTTGAAGAAATGTTTTTTTTTTTACATAATTTTTAAAATGTGTTAGCTTGGTGCTAATGGTACAATCTTTTTTTTTAAATATACCAAGCCAGGTAAATTTTATTAGGAAAAACAAAATGAAGGAAAATTAGAAAAATCACATAGTCTGATATTTACCATTTTGCTTTCCGCCATAAAATTCACCTGCCTTGGTATATTTTTCGAAAGTTTATATAACACTTTTAGCACCGAGCTAACATATTCTGAAATTGTTTCTCATCTGTAAACCTGTACTGAGTGGGAGATCTTTGTAATTTGATTGAAGTATGAACTAATATTTTCAAAATCTATATTGTTTTCCAAATCATTATTTCCCGATCATAACAAGGAACTTATGGCAGGATTCACCGGACATGAAATTCTAGAATCGATTTTTGGAAGTAGTCAAATTTGTATGGAAGCATCCTCATGCAGTGTAGACTATGTTTTGTTGCTAACGCCTATCGTGACATGGTTTTTAAAGTCTCATTAATATTAGGCGCTTCTAAAAAAAAAAGTCACTAACTATGTTTGAGTCAGCCGCGTAAGACAGCATCTGAATCACGAAGTGAAACGCCCTACCACTGGCCTCACGATATGGTTGTCTGGAGTATTTATCATCACACCCAGGGTAAAGCAGTTGTTTGCCTTCGTATGAAATAAATAGAGATGTGCTAATTCAATACGATATACAGTCACGAACAGTATTTAAGGGGGGACCAATGTCGTTCTACGTCAAAGCAGCGTTATGTGACGTCACAATAGCGACGTTTGTTTTTATCTGTTGACTTTAGCAAATGTTATATAGGCATAGCATTGTTAATAATTAATAACGTACACAATTTACAAAAAGAAAATGTATTCATCATGAATAACAGTTTTATTTGATCAATGGAGTTTGTTAATTTTAGAATTTTCTTCCCTTGGTTGATAATTTATAGCAATTTCAGTTGTGAATAAAAACCTCGATGATATGCTGATATATACTCAGTAAGTGCAGAAAGATAAGAAATATTTCAGCAAAGAAAGCGGCTTCAATCAGAGAAATATGTTTAATTCTATGTTTACCATTAATTGTATTTTCTGAACAGAACTAAGAAAAAAATTAAGAAATGTACTTGCACTTATTTTTGCTTATTAATTTATAGTACATGTAAATTTTATTGTATAAAGTCATTCCTAGGTTCTAATCGGCTGGTTGTTGACGGGAAAATGGGGGGGGGGGG
>PRKT01000201.1:606934-648941 GCA_003671525.1 Saccostrea glomerata
ATGGGGGGGGGGGGGAGAGAGAGAAACAGAATGATTGGAATGAAGAAAAAAAGAATTAATCTGTTTAAATTGTTTCTGATAAAAACAAAATACTCGTTTTTCACAAAATAGTTTATATTCAGATGTTTGTCGGTGCTTACTTACCTTTTTTTTTAGTGAGCAAAGGTCAATATTTATGACACAGGAGTACGAAAATAAAATAAAACGTAATTTTTCTCGTTTATTTTATCATAATGGTATACTTTTTTCTTTGTTGAAATAAAGAGATGAATCATTTCTTTCAAAAAATATAAGTTAAAACATTTTCACACAAAGACTTTTAAAAATTTTACCTGTTTTGAATGTCGGATTTGTAAAAAATACAAGAAAAACGGATGATACTAACATTGTGCTCCATTATAATTTTTCATGCGAGATGAATTACAATAAATTTGCCTTCATTTTAAAGATACAAGTCATATGAATTAAATACCTGTTGATTTTGAATGTGATTACAATTTTTGGTTCTTTTAAGAGCATATTTAGGGTAGAACAGTAATGTCTGAAAATAATCTATTATTAGCATTTAACACTGTTTTTGCACGTGCTCCTGTGTAAAAATAAGCATATAAAGGTATTGTTTTTAATACCTAAAAATTAAGAGCAAGTGGTCAGGAAAGAAATGTCAAAGTTTTGAAAATTTCACACAAAGACTTCTCGGACATACATGTAGGTACCCCCTTAAGGTGAAAAGTCCATTTAACACTACAAAATTTGAGGAACAAACACAAACCTTTTCAACATCAGAGTTGGGGTCAAGTGCCATGTAGGAGTGAGCATCCTCTACCGACCGGTCACAAAGAAAAATCTGTCGGCAATTCAGTGTGTAAATAATGGCCGAACAGTTGATTAAAAAAGTGAACGAAATTAAAAGTTTAATTTTCGAGATATCAAACTACTTTCTTAAGTTTGCTCCAATTTATTAATAAAATTAACAATGCGTACATTTTCTGTCCAGGATGTGACGCCATAGATAAATCTACGCAGAAGTTTAAATTGAAAATTTAAAATTAAGCTATAGTCACTCCCGGACAGATAATGTTTCATTTTTGTATGATAAGGAATAATCCCAGTTCATCAAAGCTTTTCAAAACCCGTCAGAAAAATCGGTGAGATGAATTAGGCTTGTGTAGGCATCGATTGATGTGGCAAATCAGAACTGATAAATACAGCAAACCTGTACTGATAAAACATGGTAAACTACAATTTGATTTTGAATAGTGAAGTTTTCCACTGTGTTTAAGCTTCCGTTGAATTTACAAATACATGAAGGACAAAAATTCAGTTTATAAAAGTTCTAAGTGTTATTGCCGCTCCTTTGTTCTAGATTTACTAATACGAGAGTGCATGACTACAATGTATGTGTTTTTGATAGAAGAAGTGGTCTCTGTTCTATTCTTACTTTGCTCAAAGTTCAATAAGTAAATGCGGACTAAGCTAATACAATTGTAAGAATTTAGTATATTATTAAATCTAATTTATTTGAACGTTCACAATATTTCCTTTTTTTATTTTTTTGAAATTGAGTACAATCTAAGTGAACAAAGTAGTAATAAATTTTTAAAAGACTTAAGTTTAAATTGTTCATTGTATCTTAATTCTTCTTAATTAGAAGCAGAAATCACACTTATATTTCACGCCCATGGTCTTCGTCCCTAACATGCTACATGTAATTTAATTTGGACACGACTTTCAAAGCTTTAAAACAATTTTCAATCTATAGTGGTCCATGTACGCATACGATAGGGATTAATTTATTAAAAATATTAATTTTTATCAGAAGAGGTATATTAACAGGAACTTGGCTTTTTATCTCCTTCACTAAGGTAATATTTTGTCTAGCCTTGGTAGTCCTAAAGGTAATTTTTTTTATTAGCCAGCAATTGACATGTTTGTAATGAAGTATGAACATATCGAACAGTAAGGATACCCAATGTCCATTGATACAAAACAAATCAGAAGCCGAGATAAACGGACCTCAAAAATCAGGCTCTGGGGACAGAACAATTATTTTAGCTCTCTTTTGATCTTGGTCTACTTTTCTCCTATCAATGACTTCGGTAAATGTGAGTCTGAAATCAAATTTAGCTAGTCTTAGTTTTATGGCATAATTTTAAGTTAGAAGTAGGATCAGGCGCAATAGAGGAGTAAGCATCCCGTTTAAACAGGTTATACCAGCCTTGTGCTTCTTTTCATGATCAGGTTAACGATAAAGTACATAGACAATTCAGTGTCAAAATAATGACATAACACTTTTGTATGAAAACATCTGTTGATATTCGACGTTCTGATAGATTAAACATGCTGTATTGGACATTATAGCAACAATAAAATCTGCGGAATGCTCACAAATAAGTTTGTTTAGCAAGGATTTCAGCAACCTCGTTTCGTTAATTCTATGGTCGCTCTAAACATCTTGTTAGCAAATATAAATTTCTTTGGGCCGTCTTGTTTCTGACTTGTTACGTTTTAATATAACATTTGGTTGTTTTTTTTTTTACCAAATCTGGCTACAGAATGGTCTATCTACTTAATGAAAACACAGGGCTCGGGGATTCTTACTCATTCTTGACATTTGATCCCATCTCTCTGTTCTCATTTTATGGTTTTAAAGCCAAGGATATTTCTATCCTTGAATTACATGCCCTTAAAACTTGATAAAGGCGTTACTCCATGAACTCTGCTCTTTTCACTGCAAAACATTTGGCACCTTGAAATAATAACGTTTATTTTTTTTTATTGCTGGATACTCTTGCAATTGATAAGTTGTAATGAAAATGAATATATATGTTATCTACCTTGTAGTACCTCAATCCTTAGCGCAACATAACCTTTGAACAATATAATCTTCTGCAACAAAATTTTTTTTCTTCTGATAAAAATAGATTTTTTTTTATAGAATCCTGGTATTTCATCTTTTACGTGGATAAGTACATATAAGCATTCATAAACTACACTCAAAGGTATTATTTGGGTACAAAGATTTGAACAAGATTTCACATTAAAAATTTTTTTGATTTCACAATTACGATAAGGGTCAATCGTTCTCTAAGAAAAGAAAATTGAAGCTTTTAATTGTGCTTTCATGTGTCTTTACTTTCATCAAAATACTCACATTTTCTAGATCATTGTCGTTTATAACGTAACTTTTGCCTAAGTAAGCATTTTTAAAAACACCTTAGAACAGGCGAAGTGTGTTTTATTGCGTAGACTGTGCTTTTGCATTACATCATATAAAAAATCTCAAAATCATGCAACACTTTATATATTCACGTTTTAAACACGAGATAAAGTTTAAATGTATTGAAAATTGAGGATCATAGAGAATTAACAGAATTTTAAGTACATAAAGATAAAACGAGTTCAGAGGTTTGAATTTCGTGTCAATTACCTGTATATGGAAGGATATGGAGATAACGAACAATATTCAATATCAAAGTCCATAAAACAATACAAAATAGGAGCAGAGTAAACACGCACCTCTGAAACATCAGAGGTGGGAGCAGGTGCCATGGAGTAGTGAGCATCCCCTGCTGATCGGTCACACCCGCCGTGTGCTCCTTGTCATTATCGGAAAGTAACAGAAAATCCGTCGCCAATTCAGTGTATAAATAATGGACTAGCACTAAGTATGAAAAACGTCAGTCAGCATTTGACTCAATGATAAATTGTATTCGATGACCAGGTCATTGTATCGACCATAGAACTTACGAAATGATGACTTTAAACGAAACTGCTGATAATCTTGTTTCATCAACTTGCTTGTCAATAATTTACATCGTTATAGAAATTGTTCATACGTAGAGCATGCTCTTGCGTATCGAATCAACTGAGATATATACACTCCATATGCAGGTGATGAAGGTATATTGCTGCATAAGTAAGGGAAGTTGACGATAGAAAAGTTAAAGTCATCCCGTTTATTATAGAGCTTGGTTCTTAGATTACCATTTATGTTTTTTTCAAGTAAAATTTCCAAGTATGAAGCAGATGTGTCAGACTCTGTGGTATCTTTTATCTCAAGCTAACCAGGATATATCGTATCGACGTAGGAATGGAAATTACCACGATTGTTAATTAAAAATACGTCGTCGATTTACTTAACTGTCGAGTTGAAGGCCACAGCAAGTGTTTTCTTCTTTTCATGCATAAGATTTTGCACAAATTCTGCTTCATGTGAATATAAAAATAGAAAATAGGTCTGCTAAAAACGGAGCACAATTGGTACCTATTCCAATAGATTGTTGGAATACCTGGTCTCCAAAAACAACATAGATATTGTCGATCAGAAACTCAAGCATCATTTTTGATGTCAACTTCAGAGTACTTGCGTGTGCCATCAGAATGTGTTTCAATAAAATAATTTTGCAAATGACAAATGACCAGGTAAGTAAATTAACGAGTTCCATTTTTTGTTGAAAAAGCAGCTGTCAATGATATCAAAAAGCCTGGTTTTTAATTTATCGTGGGGAATTGTTGTGTGTACAGTTGAATAGTCGTAAGTTTTTGAGCTGTTGATGTTTGTAAAATTTTGTAATTTCAAATTTTCCAGAACTTTTTTGAAATTTTTTAGTATCCACGTCTGATTCAACTACTTCTTGAATATATTGTTGCACAGTATTCTAAGTTTTTCCTTCACTTTTGTCAATATCTTAGTGAGGAGTAGTGAAAGATGCTTGGTCCGACATTTTCTGGCACCCACAATGTATCCTTGTTTGTAAGGATTTTTATGAAGTTTCGGAATCCAATATATATATAATGAAGTTCGAATTTATTTTGGCTGTGTGAAATATTAAAAAATATTTAAAACTGACATATGATTTGGAAGAATTTCTTACTTAGAAAGGGAAGTAGGAGTATAAGTTGGATTACCACTTGTAGAATTAAATCCAAGTTCTTCTAAAATACAATTTATATAATGAGCCTTACAAACGAAGACAATGTTGTTACCTGCTTTGTCGGCAGGGACCAGTACGTACTTATCATGTAATCTATCAAATTCTTTTTTCACTTCTGGATTATTGAACTCAGAAGGATAGACGGTTTTCATATTGCCCCTCAATCTTTAAAACGCGACTTTAACATGGATCTGATACATTTAATCCATTTTGACAAGGTGTCAACGTCTTCTTTTTCATATCCTGTTTATCGTCTGGCGTAATTTTCAACAGAATCCATAATATTTATGAAATTTCGACGCCATTTAAAGGATCGGGGTTCCCTATATATAGGACTTTCTAAAATAGGTGATCGAATTTCCTTTGCTTATTTACGCATGATATCATTCAAATAACCCTCTAAGGAAAACTGTTTATTTTTATCTGCCATTTGTCCCTAGTCTTTTATTTTCTTTCGGCTTATTATAAATGGAATTTAAACTTTATATAATATTGAACAGTTTCACGTGACTAGTCCATGCGCACATAATTTGTAAAGCAAACGTGCAAGCTTCAGGGAATTAAATGTAGAACTTTAAGTTTTTGGTTTTTTTTTTTCATATACAATGTATGTAAAAATTGTTGACCATAGTTGTACAGATAAGCATGCTTAAAGCTAACGAGATCAAATTTTCACATGTTATACATAGTTACATAAATATAAAGCTTTTTTATAAAGGCTACAGGGGGTGAAATTAAGTTACATAAAGGTGTAAAAGAGAAAAATGGCGAAGTGATCCGATCATGACCGGATTACCTCTTTCCGTACACCCGATTGACGTTTTGTGTATTATCATATTGTACAACGTTTATGCATTCTATATAATATTATCTAAACTGTTGTTGAATTGTTAAAACAAATGTCTCACAAAAGCCTTAAATATTCCGAAATGCGAAGGTTTCGTTTAAACAATCTTTGTCAATTTTAAACACTAGATTGTCATCACATTTCTTCAAATTAAATAATAATGCAAGATTACTAATTTCATGTAACAAAAGCATTCGTAAATTCATATAGCTGTCAGAAATAAAAATCATCACATAAGGGTACCCATATAGGTAAGAGGTTCTAGTATTTTTGGCGTAAACACGTCCTAATTCTTGCATTAGATGGCAAAGGGTATTTTTTGATTAATCAATATTTTTTTATATCTAATTGAGAATTTTTTCCAGATGGTGGAACGCACAGTTGAATAACACTTATTACTACTTACAAGGGAACAGGACTTATAATTAGTATACCTAATTATTAGAAATACTTGTGATAGCGAGAATTGTTCGATCAATCACAATTAATTTTGACCTTGAACAAACAAAACTTTGGCATTCATGCTTTTTAAAGTGCATCTTACTTCATTGATTTAGAAAAAATATATTTGAATGGTTAATTCAATTCAATATTTATTAATAAATACCAAATTAAAATAACATGGAAGGCTAAATATTCTCTAGACTCTTTGATTTGATATAACACATATTTTGGAATCTTTCATTTGTTTTACACACTAAATATTGATGTTTCTGTTTAAATTGAAACATAAATGGCGAATTAATTAAAAATGAAATAATCCTTGAGTTGTAAATTAATAAATAATATAGTTTTTCGTTGAAAATAGTTTACCGTAGGTTTTAAACAAAAATACATTTTATTCTTACACATTTTAACTAAATTGATAAAAGAATCCTGTCCTAAATGCCGAAAAAACTTCACAAAGAATATTTTGTAAAGACTGATAACGAGGAGTGCTTTTTATGAGACTATGTGACTATATCCCTTTATTAAAAGTGCATAAACAAACAGCATGAAAGACCCAAAGATCAAGGAAAGTAATTATTCAAATGAAAGTAAAAACATGAACGTACCAGTGCTTGTCTTTGAATAAATCTGAAGTTTAAACCCATCCGACGCCTGTACACAAATTGTACAGTACTGATATTTCATGGCTTCTGATCACTGCTAATTAAGAAAGCTTTAATTTAAATGTTAATTAAGTAAGCTATGTTACTCTTCATTGATCTACATATTGAGCAAACCCATTTCATATCCTTGTTACAGATCAATGGGTGCTTTTTTCTGTAAATTGAATAAACAGAAAATCCGTAACCATTACGATTTTTTCTATAAGTAAACTTTTTTTTTTATCTCTTTAGTTTATGGTATAGACATACAAAATTCCGTTTTTAATTTTATTTACTTTTTTATCTTTGTTTGGTGTTAACAAAAGAGATCGTTTTTTTCTTATGTCTTATTTTTATTATGTATTTAACTACATGTTTTCTAATGTACGTTTAGGATAAACACAGATAATTCTGTTATCAATTTAATATTTATTTATTTTTTATGGAATATTAAATACGAGAGGTTATCAAAAAGTTCGTGGACTAGCGCCATAAAATTAAAACCGCTTTAGGTACATCAATGAATTTTAAATATCTAGTGAGCATAATCTTTTCTACCTAAAGAATATATCATACATCTTAATAAATTAGTAATGTTTTTGTAAGCAACGGTATGTCCAAGCGGCGCAACCTCGAATACGACGTTTTTGCAACCTAAGTTTAACTAAGAAAAATTCTTTTGATATGAACATTTGACATCTAAATACGCCATTAATTCAGGTATGTGTTGGGACACAATTGTTCCATACAATATACTGTAAAGTCACATATTTTCGTGGGGTCAATTTTTCGTAGTTTGAGAAAAAACTCTTGGTTCATGGGGATTTGATTTCGTGGAAGATTAATTTCTTAGTAGTTATATTTGTAAAATATTCCATTTCGTGGTGAACATAAATTCGTGGGTTTCTTCATACCTCGAAAACAACGAAAATCAAAATGGCGGACGGGTTTCCTTATCCAACATTTGATATAGTTTTACCCCTGAAAAAACTGTCATAGATCTAAGAAATGTTTAAAATGGCTACAGAGAAATAATATGCATCCAGAGTACTTGTCTTTTAATGTCAGAATAGATTCAGAGAGAAAAGGGATGCACAGTTAATGTCGATTTTTAGTCAAGTTGTGAAAAATCAATCACGTCAAATAACGACGTTGATCATGTGTTGTAGATATTGAACTCCAAAAAGCAAAATAAGCTGGCTCAATCAAGCGAGGAACCTCTCCGAATGTATAAATCCACTTGAATTTTCATATTCCTGGAAAACCGTTGTTCGTGGCATTGTTAAGTCATATAAACAAGGCGGGTTTAAGTCCTTTCTCAGCTCCACGGAATCTCATCAAATTAAGTATATGAGGTAGAAAAAGCAGACATTGAAAAACAATGACGTTGACGGACGTCACGAAATTAAACGGCGACAGCGGCGGGTGATCATAAAATGTCATTTTTATTTTATAATAATTTGGCAAATAATGAACGTATCAAGCTAAAATTTTCAACATTTCTTTATTTTTTGTTCTTTTATGTTCCAAATAAATCTTAAAAGCACAGACTACATAGCACTAATTTTATAGCCTCAGTCCACGAACTTTTTGATAACCCCTCGTAGACATTACTATCTTTGAAAAGTACATTGTAATGAAGAAGTTTAGGACAGCAAATCGTGATCGATCTAAGAAAAAATACATAAACCATACAAATATGTGGAGAGCATATTAAACACGATTCCCCGGAAAATGCCATAGGTGGGATCACATGCCAAGAAAGAGTGAGCATCCCCTTATGACGTGTCAAAACACCGTGTGCTCTATGTATTGATCAATTAAATATGAAACAAATTATGGCCAAACAATTGGTATGAACCAATTGCAAGTCATCCAATATACTACGTAAGAATAAGTTATATTTGCTTCCAAGGTCATTAGTTGAGAGACATAATCACCATAAGCAGGTTATTGTGGAATATTACTATATATTAAGGAAAGTTGATGACAGAAGAGCTTATGTCATCTCGTGTGGCATATAATTTTGTTGCTAATATGCCTCTATTGTCTAAAGTCAGAGTGACTATTGTCTAAAGTCAGAGTGAAATATCCGAAATTATATACAATGAAGAATCTAATCAGTTTTATTTTCCCTGAAAAAGATGTACTTTTGTAGAAATGATGATGATATAAGGTCAAGACATATAAATATATGGTATGGAAAAAAGCAACGTGCATCGAATGACCTTTTTTTATTATCTATCATACATTACATAATTAACTTCCTTAATCAGGATACTACACTAATTAAAATCTACAATTGTATACATAACATTTAAAGATAAATTATCAATAGATATTCTGCAGAACGACACCTCGATCCTGTCTAATTAGGTATAATTGTTTATTTCTACTCCCTAATGACAAGTTACATTCATTGATAGAATTAAGGACGTGGGGTGGTATGCCTATCGGATCTTAATATTGGCCTCGTTAAGGTTTAACAAAGGTTAATATGTGCCACTAGGTGTCGTTACATCCTCCTAAGAAATTTCAATCATTAGATCTAGTCAAGATGAATCAACGTGATAAATCTGTAAGGCAAATTTTTACAGATTCCAAATCAAATTAAATGGGTTCATAAATGGTCATTTTATAACATTTTCATTAAGGTAAATGCTGTTTGTAATCGCCATATTTCATTTGAAAAAAAATTAGCCTCCAAAATTTGTGTCAAGAAATAAACGTAATATTTTCCATTTAGATGACTGATATGAACAAAGTAACAAAACGTTAAAGATAGAAAAAGATACGCTATCGATTTCAAACGTGATTTGAAAATTTCCCAACGGTGTTGTGATTTTCATCTAAATATATATAATAATGATAAGATAGTTCTTTGGTTATTATCATTTTAAGCTAGATTTCTTTTCATTTAGTTATTTATATGTCAGGTCTAGATTTATGTCAAGGAGACTGGTTTTATCAGTCAAGAAGGGATGCTTACTTCTCCTATGTTCCTGATCCCACATAAAATGTTTTTAGAAGTTAGAGTCCGAAATGCATCGTTTCAATGGAGCTTAATGGATGAATACTTTTAGTTATCTCCCTAACGTCCTTAGTAATCTGATCTTTTTTTTAAATGAAATCTTTTTAAAAATTCTTTAAAACAAATTGCATTATCACCCTTAAAGAGTATAAATTCCTGATCAAAAGTACATGTCAGTATTACATTTAGATTAAAACAGTCTCACAGCCTGCCTCCCCAATAAGAGTGTAAAAACAATACTTTCTGTTATTTGCCCGAATTTCACTTTAATTTTCCTTTAAAGTGCATTCATGGGACGGTTTGTGAATCACCGTACTTTTTCTTTCCGTGATAGATAACCCACCTTTCCTCTGTCGCCTCTGGCCGAATTTTAGTTCATTCGTTGCTATTTGGCCACTAGTAGAAAGCATGGTTATTTATATTACTCTTAATGTGTTTTATGGCTGTTTTCGTCCTATAAGAATTGCTTTGATCATCATGATTACAGTAGTTAATGCTTTGTGTTTTAAATAATCATGTTTATGTAATACCTAAAATACAAAGAAAAACTGCATATATACTAAACTATGTACCTGAAAATTGAGAATAAGATATTTCTACTTTTTGATAACATATGGAGAGAGAAAAATTGCAGTAGGATTCATCATGAAATCAATCATAACTTGGAACACACATTGTTTCAACGTTTTGTTATGGTTATAATATATTTCTTAGTGTCTCCTGTAATAATACAGCTGGTCGCCCGCGTGGCACAGTGGTTAGAGCGTCTGTTCTAGAGTTGTGGAGTAAGTAGTTGTTCCTTACGTCGCGGGTTCGAGTCCATGCCAAACTTCTGGTATTCAATAACAAAGAAGTGATCGGTGTGTCAGAAAGCAAATTGGCCATTGTACTATAAACCAAACATCTCGACTAACTCTGTGAGCTGTAGGGGATTTCTTTGGTTTCCGCTTTCGACTTCAGAGGTGGTTTACATCAAAGAATATCATCAATTTAATCCACAATAGAATAGCAAAATTAAATAGAATCTTAGTGATAAAATTGTTATATTCAACTTTAGGCATGATGTTACCACCAATGATATGAAATCTATTGATGATAGATTGTTCCGAAGTGAACGAAGCTGCTTCAACTAATGAAAATGTATCATTTGGGAAGTATATTGTCAACAAATAATGAAACAAGTTTCTAGCGTACATGAATGCATAAAGATATCGAAAAATTGTGTATTCGTTCTTCATTGCCTTTGTCTTTCTTTGAAATATAATTATGGAGATAATGAGCAGTATTCAATTGCAAAAGTTCATTAAACATTACGAAATTAGGGCAGAGCAAACAAGGACCTCCCAAAAAGGTGGCATCAGGCACAATCAATTATTCGCCAAAAAATACTCAAAGCATAAAAAGCATTTGAATATACTATTCTCAAAGTACCAATGAGTTGTAAACATTCCAGTTTTCCTTTAATTTACAATTACTTTAAATGAAATATATGGATAACTAACAGTTTTTAATCTTGAAAGGCCATTCAAACAACACAAAGCAGTAGCAGTGCAAACACGGACCTAAAAAATATCAGAGGTGGGATCAGGTGCCATGGAGGATTGAGCATCCTTTGCCGACCATTCACAACCGCCGTGATCGGGAAAGAACGGAAAATTTTGCCTACAATTCAATGTGTAAATAATGGCCCAAAAGAATAAATAAGAATAAAAAACGTCATTCAGCATATGACTTATTGATAGATTACTATAATATATTGATGACACGGCCATTGTATCTACCATAGAAATTACCAAATACTGACTTTTGAACGGGACTGCTGATAATTTTGTTTCATCAGCTTGTTTGTCGATAACTTACCTCGCGTTTTAGAAATTGTCCACACGTAGATAATGCTTTTGTTATTTGAATCAACTGATGAGAGATATAAACCCTGTATGGAAGTGATGAAGGTTTATTGATGCATAAATAAGGGAAGTTGACGATTGAAAAGTTAAAGTCATCACGTTTTTCATAAAGCTTGTGATTAGATTACCATTAAAGTATTGCTGACAAGGTCATTGTATCGACCATAGAACTTACGAAAATGATGATGGTTTTAGGAAACTTAATGTTCTTTCCCTTGCACTTCTTGTTATGACCGCTGAACGAATTATTTCGTCATGTTTATTGTGGAAAAAATATTAATTTTATCGTACATATTTGAAAATTTCATAAATTCATAAGGCTTTTTTTTTATAATTTAGTATGGGAAACTTGCAAAAAAATATACATGTAGTTATCCCCATCCTCAATTCATGACATACAAAGTACTTTCATCGTAAATGACTTTGAATCAACTTTACATTATACTTCATACGTAAAAATTTTGTATCATCTAAACAATATACAACACATTTGAAAAGGAAGCAAAAAAGAAAAAATAGTTTAATACATATATACATCCGAAAAACGTCGCAACGGAGTTGGGTTTGGGGGAATGGTAACACACAACTTGTGTGTGTTACATTATTAGTATGCCTTTGTGAGGAACGGAAGTGACTTAATTCATCGGGATATATATATAGATATCGACGTCCTGATTTAAATATGTAGATACGCTCTTTTCAAGGCAATGTTCGGCTTTTTTGTTTCAATTTTCAAACTTGAATCCATTCATGATTTAAACGGCATAAAAATGCAACCTATTTTAATAAAACTCTAATGTATTCTGCTGAGCATGAGATAAAATATACCACAGAGTCTGACACATTTGTTTCATATTTAGATATTTTACTTGAAAAAAGACGTTAATGGTAATCTAACAACCAAGCTCTATGATAAATGTGATTACTAACTTTTCTATCGGTAACTTCCCTTACTAATGTAGCAATATACCTTCATCATCTGCATACGGAGTTAACATACCTCAGTTGATTAGATACGCAAGAGCATGCTCCACGTATGAACAATTTCTACAACGAGATAAATTATTGTCAAACATTTTCTTGAAACAAGAATTTCAGCAGGCTCGATTAAAGTCATCAATTCGTAAGTTCTATGGTTGATACAATGACCTTGTCAGCAAATACAATTTATCATTGAGTCAAATGCTGACTGACGCTTTTCATACAAATTGTTTGTCCATAATTTATACACTGAATTGACGACGGATTTTTCCATTATTTCCTGATCATGACAAGGAGCACACGGCGTGTGTGACCGGTTGGCAGGGGATGCTCACTCCTCCATGGCACTTGATCCCACCTCTGATGTTTTAGAGGTCCATGTTTTCTCTGCTCCTATTTTGTATTGTTTTATGGACTTTTGATTTTGAATAATGTTTGTTATCTCCACATGTTTCATTAAATAGATTTCATCCTTTCTGAGTTCGCCATTTTGTTTTTCTCTTTTTTCCATATAAAAACAATCCCCTCGGTTCATCATATACACTGTATTAGGTTGCTTTTGGCAGAATTTGCATTTCTTCTTAAGGTTTTAAGCGGGGGAGAGGCCATTAATACTAAAGACTGGAATGAAATTTGATCATTTGTGTGGTTCGCAAACAATTGAGTAACAAAGATCAAACGCGCCCTGTAAATGAAGTATTGAATTCAGAGACAAAGACTACAAGGTATTTGGACATTCCCCTGTCTCTGGTTACAGGAAAAAGTGTCAAATTACAACCAATTAAAGTCGATTACCGCGTAACAAATAACGACATACGTAAAAACGGTGTTAAGTCAAATCCTTACCCAAAGCCATTGGATCATGTTTAACTTGTCATTTGTTTTTCTTTTCTAAACTCTTTGTCAAATGTTCTATTTGGATATTGACTTATTTATGTATGTTTCATATTCGAGTACATCACTTGCAAACATAGTGAAATATTAAAAAGGATGAAAAAAAACAACTCTCTATAAGCTATGTAGGGCATAATCTGACAAATGCATATTACTTAGGAAAATCAAAATGGACATCCGAATTCAAGGGGTTTGATATTTTCTTATTTTTTAATCTATTCAATCTTATGCATCTAATTATCAACATTACATATTTTTTTGTGATACTAGGGGTACATGATGTTCTCCATCAAAATCAACACATAAAAATTCAGAAGATGACCTCAAAGAACTTTAATTTAAGTTCCTTATTATTCATTGGCCAATCCTTTATTTAAAAAAAAATGTAAACAAAAGAATTCACATCATTGTATTTTGATAATATACATGGAGCATTTTCATCTTGAATGACTGTTTGAATTTGAACGTAGTTGTATACAAGGCGTATTATTGGCTTATTTTCATCTAATATAGTATTTCCATTGATGTAGATTGCACTCTCCATGGGTGCCCAGCGGGCCTCCTCTTCCAATTACAGAATATTTGACGCTATATTGAGCCTTTCTGTTGCCTGTTCTGTTCTCTATAGTTTCTACTCATAATGATTGTCCACGTATGTTCTCTTTCGTTAAATAATTTATGACATCCTTATATCTTTTCAGAAGGCGTACAATCAAGTGTTTCCCAGGTCACAAAAACCAGGGAAAATTCATTTTCTGTACCATTTCCTTGTAAAGATTGGCTTTTGGCAAAAGTTGTCAGCTTTGACAAATTGCAACTAAATTCAAATTATTAAAGGATCCGCATATCTAGATTCATTTTCAAAATATTGATTTGAGTTTGTGCTGAATTGCATATACATCAAATATTATCAAATAATTGATTTTTATCTTGAAACATATCAAAAGTATAATTTGAGCAAAATTTATTTGGGATTCTTATTTTCTCCAAGTTTGTACCTAAATATGTAATTTAAATTTTTTAATGAAAATCGCACGAAAATAGCTCCAAATTGAGATGTTAACCACCAATTTAGGAGCACACGGAGGGTGTAACCGGTCGGCAGGGGATGCTCAGTCCTCCATGGCACCTGATCCAACCTCTGATGTTTGTCTGAGGTCTGTGTTTGCTCCGCTTCTATTTGTTATTGTTTGATGGTTTTTTGAGCTTGAATACTGTTCATCATCTCCATATGTTTCATCAAATAAGCAAATTCTTTTGAGAAAAATGAAAGTATTACAGTTGCCTAATCGATTGACAGAAATACACAGAAATTATATATACACATTAATATTTTTAAGACTAGTATACTAAACTTTTCCGTGTTTTCCATGTTTTCTTCAAAGAGTGAAAATTAAAATAAATGGTCAATGTCTTGAAATATAAGAGATATTTGGGCGAGAGAGAGAGAATACGTGAAAGAGGGTGAGGTTTGCTGAGCCCGCCATCACGTTTTCAGCCCGAACCAAAATTTCGCTAATATTTCAGGGCAGTAACCATGTATTTTTAAAAAATATTCTTACATCGGATCTTCAAAACGAGTTATTTTCAACCCGATTCATAGACACCTTTGCAGGTGTGAACGCAAGACGCTATTGCGTAAACATTGCAGTATACATGACGTAGCAGCTTTAAAGGAATACATACACGTGACTTTATGGGGCATTATCCGAAACATGCTTTGGTTTATGCTACCCTTATAAAGTAAATGGAAGGGGTAGTTGTAAGATAAAAACAATTAATAATAATTTCAAAAGCTGCCAACACAATCAAAGGCAGTGGAAATTTCAGACTTATTGTAGGAGACAAAATAAAATCATTTATAATGAAAAGGAGAAAAATGATTACTTTGGGAAAATTCAAATTCTTATAATTAGGGACTAAGTTTTTTGGATTGTATATGAGAGAATGTTATTTCATCCATTTACTCATATCTTCAATAGGAAAGATTGCTTTAAAAACCCTTTTATTGATCCGTTCAAGATGTGAAATCGTGGTTAAAGGGTACCCACGAATTCCACGAATATTAATAGCACCACGAAATATAATGATTTCACAGTGGTGATAGAACGTTTTGAAAACATTTGAGCAAGCAAATTAATCGTACTTGGGTTCTCCCGTTTCTTTCTAATCTTTGAACAGCAGCATGATTCGAGAAGTGTTGGCTGGCGTTACAAGAAACATTTGGTCAACGAGAAAACAATTTGTCAAAGCCCAACCAAGGCTGGAGCGAGAGTAAGTGTCCCTATAAAGTGGGTGTCTCTGCACTTTCCATATTAAAATGTAATTTTTCTTTACTAAGACCAGCTATGTTCTTTTGGTTAGAGTCAGATCATATTTCAGATTAAGTGAAAATAAGTTTTACTCAATTTCATGATGTTCAAATAACCTTACCTTAATAAAATTAAAATACAAATAATATCTAACTTTTATTCTTAATAATCATGTAATGAAAATTCCATTGAATTATAGTACATTGTTGTTGTTGTTTGTTTTTTTTTTTTTTTGTTTTTTTTTTATTGTGAGGTGACAAAATCATTGATCGAGTATTCAAGGATGATTGAGTCATTAGTCATTTGCAAAACATTTCAAGTATTTTGACACACATACTCTAAAGATGAGTAGAAAAGAGATACTTGAGTTTTTATTAGCAATATCTTTATAATTTTTGGAGATTAACTCTGCTTACAGTGTGTCGGAATTCCCATTCATACCAATTGAGCTTCTATATAAGCAGACCTATTTTTCTAATCACAATAATCAAAGTTCATTCCAAAACTTATTCAGGGTGATCCAAAATATCGGATATCATTTCAAGCGATAATAATTTTGTCAAATATTATAATACTCTTTATCTAAATATTTCAAATTTTAACATATGATATAATATTTTATACAACACATGCCTCTAAGTTTTTACGCATTCTTTAAAATAATAATTCAGTCTCAAAACAATGCTTATAATTATATACTGCACATGCTCTATATGACGTCAATTTTTTTTATTCACGAGTTCGTCTTTTTTTAAGTTATTGATCAAGTTTTAGCATATATATCTTGTGTAACTTTCCAAATTTCTTGGTTAATTGCTGATTTAAGATCCTTCAAAGTGTTAAATAAACAGTAGCAAATTTATGACGTCATGACATCATGATAACATCATTTTTTTCCGTATTTACATATTTATCAAAATGATAGGTATAGCAGTTTAAAATGATGTAGAAATGAAATATATTAAATGATTATTGACAAAGTTATTGAAAGTCAAGACAGTATCAGATATTTTGGATCACCCTGTACAAGAGAAGACATTTGATGTGGCCTACAACTCGACATTAAGATATAAATATAGCAACGAGTATTATCAATAAATAATAGTTACTGCCATTCATATGTCAAGTAGATATATCCTTGTGAACCTGAAATTAAAAATACCACAGAGTCTTGCACGTCTGTTCCAAATTTCTGCACATTATTAGAAAAAGACTACTGGAAACCCAGCTCATATCATATCTCACACCCCGATCCTACCTATGATGTTTTGGGTGAACGTGTTTGTACCGCTCCTATTCTATAATGTTTATTGGACTCTTGAACTTGAATAATGCATGATCACTATCTTCACATATTTCAGCAAAACAAATAATTAAAAAAAATTTAATGTCAACTTCTTTTTCTTGTGTACATGTATTAATATATCCTTATCCCCTGCTTATGAGATTTATGCCACCCAGTTGATAAAGTATAAAAAGAGCATGTTATACGCACGAGCAATTTGTAAAAACAAGACAAGCTATTGAAAAATGAGTATGAAACAGGGATATGTTTAAAGTCATAATTTTGCAAGTTCTTTGGTGAAACATATGGTGATAACGAACAGTTTCCAAAATCAAAAGTCCATAAAACAATACAAAATAGGAGCAAATTAAAGTAAACACGGACCTCCAAAACCATACAATCACCATTTTAGCATATACAATCTATATTTAAGTCAAAAGTATAAAACTGGCGTTTTTCTTACCAATTGTTACATGTAGGTCATTGTTTACATTCTGGATTGTCTAAGGATTTTATTATTTGCCAAGTCATGACAAGAAACGTATGATGGTCGTGACCACTTGACGCAATATTATTATTCCACCTGGTCCAACTTTCATGTTTTAGAGGGCCTTGTTTGCTCTGCTCCCAAATTGTATTCTTTCACTTGTGTTTTTTTGGCTTGAATACTGTTTATTAACACCATATTTCACCTAACTAGCTAAAAAGATATACAATGTCCGCTGTACAAACCACTTGTTAAGGATATGAAATCAAAGGGGAAGTTGCTTTGTTTAGGTATATACAAGAAGTCTTGATTCTCAAAAGATCCTATTTATTACGAAATGTAAATTCTGAAATTTATTTTGTAGGCTACAAAGAAAAAAATAATCATGTAGTCTTATTGTTACAACTTGATTTGGCAATCGAATTTCTTACATTACAAGTATGATAAAACTGACATTTCATGAAAAAAGAATTACATTTGTGATTATATCTATTTTGAAGAAACTTTTCAAAAGATAAAATCATCTATGTTTCTTGAAGTTTAAATTTTATCAATAACAGGTGAATATTGAGGATTTTCTTTGAGAAACGCATTTTTTGGCAGATGTTTGACTTTAAAAAAAAAATACAAATTATTGTATTTTCTATTTGATATGATAACCTATCTCTGGTTGAAGAGAAGAAGTTAAGATGGAAATGGAAATATTTAACAAAAAATCAAAAGTTGAATAGTTAAAAATTGCAAAATCTCTCTCTCTCTCTCTCTCTCTCTCTCTCTCTCTCTCTCTCTCTCTCTCTCTCTCTCTCTCTCTCTCTCTCTCTCTCTCTCTCTCTCTCTCTCTCTCTCTCAAAGATCATATGTACCGCTACTTAACGAAAATAAACAGAAAGCTTACCCTTGTGGATATTAAAACTTTTGATACATAAATGACAACTTTTTCTAATTAAGCCAACATAAAAAGAAAGTGGCCCATCATTTTCTAATTAATTATGCAGACAAACCTGAACTGAAATTTGTAACTTATCAAGACATTGATCCGAACGCCTACAAGTTGAATAGTATTATTGGTAATTCGGGTTGAAACAGACATGAAATGTACATGACATTCAATGCATCGTTAACAGACCACGGTAGAGGTATATTGAGACACGATCAAAACAATGCCAGAAATTCCCTCACTAAAATCATCTTACATCAATTATTCATGGAAGCATTTTCGGAGGGCTCAATTTGTCGTAACCAACACGATAAGAGCAACGTCGATGATAGAAAAACAAAACGAAAAAGAATTGATCCTCTGCCTACATATTGATGAACATGTGTGAAAAGAATTGCCTACTAAAAGAAGGACACGCCTTAAATAGATGATCTGCTCTTTGATTGACTGATGGATTCCGCGCGGGTTGTAATATTAGACTATCGGCTAAGCTTTAAAATGTGGGGAAATGACATAAGGTAATAATATAAGAACAACAGTTCCTGAAGAAAAGATATCAATTTAAATTTGATAAGGACTGCAAGTATGGAATCTGCATCAATATTTTTAATAGTTGCAGCACTTGTTATAGGAATAGTATCAACTGACGATGAACTTAGAGATAAACGAAGGCCAGGATGGGGTAAAAGAAGTGACATTGACTTAGAGACAGATTATTCAGATTCAATAATGGAAAAACGAAAACCTGGCTGGGGCAAACGTGATATGAATGAACTTGAAATGAATAAACGAAAACCTGGTTGGGGTAAAAGAGCTGGTTTGAACTCTGAATATTTTGACAAAAGAAGCCCTGGATGGGGTAAAAGAAATTTCAAAGAGGATATAAAAAGTTTTGTTGATAAAAGACGGCCTGGCTGGGGAAAAAGAACAGCGGATTTGCTAGACTCTCTAAATAATGAGATTAGTAAACGCGCACCAGGATGGGGCAAACGGTCAGAAATGGAGAAGAGAAAACCTGGATGGGGAAAGAGAACATTTCCAGAACCAAGTGATAAAGACTCAACTTATTCTAATTTACCTTATGATATTTCAGACATTTTAAACAAGCGTGCTCCAGGGTGGGGTAAAAGGTCGTCCGACATTTTTGTAGAGCGGCGAAGGCCGGGCTGGGGTAAGAGGGCGCCTGGATGGGGAAAGCGCTCCAATGAACCAACATGTCAAGATATAGATCTAGAGATACAGCGACTGCTGAATACGATATTAAAGGTATGAGTCTTTACAGTATTACCTTTCGTTATAACGAGAATCAAAGAGTCATCACACGCTCTTGTTATCGGTATAATGATTGTAACGCAAGGATTGTGTATATCTGCTTCAGTTTTTATTATACAGTATGTAATGATTCTTATTTAGTTGATTTTTCTCATTTTCATGAATATACTAGAAGTTTAATTACATGTATTTCGTTTCATAAACTTCGCACAATGCACGTAAAAAAACCCATATATTTTGTTTTTTGGTTCATATACAATGTGTTTTTTTTATGTTTGTTTGATATAAATATCTATGTGATTATGTAAATTGTAATAAATTGCCGTTCATTGCCTCAAAAACGTGTGTGTGAATGAGATAATGAATGAGATATAATTTCGCCTAGGATCAAATTACTGATATTGATATATTTTCAAACTTAGCAAGCTACTTAAAGTAGAACGTATTTATTTTGACACTGCTTTAAATGTTTCGTTTGTCTTGAGCTATTTTGCCTTCAAAAGCTGCAACGTTTATTGGTGTTTTAAAAGTTCTCTGGCTTTATCTTTGTATATCCTGCGTATATCTGGTACATATTTAGAGATTATATATAAATGTAGTAAATCTTATCATTTTTAAAACGTTTGAGTCTAAATACGCACAATTTACATACTTACAGAAGTATATCAACCGTTACACAATTTTATACATTATATAATAACGTAAATATCCAATACTAACGTACATATTTAGCCTGCCCCTACCCACATTTTTTAAATAAATCCAACAAAGCAGGTTTCGTTCGAAGTTGATATATCAGCATGTCGATGTCTTGATCTACTGCTGCACTTGAATTATACAGTTTTCCATAAAGTGCTCCATGCTTCTCGAGTTCATTGAGACAACATCTTATAAAGAAAAATAATATATTGTTAAATGAGAAAACAAAAAGAATGTAGCCTTTTTAACCTTAGTAAAAGATTTAACTTTGTAGTACAACTTTTCCCAGAACATGTTCAAAATTAAGGAAAGGGACATCTTTGTTCCAAAAAGAAGCAACATTAGATTTTTCTGTGCGAAACGTTAATTTTTTTTTTTTTTTTTTTTTTTTTTTTTACAATTTCTTACATATCTATCATCTTCAAACATTGAAAGTTAGAATAGCTTGATCTTCTTGAAGAAATTTTGTTTTTGAAGGTGTGATTTAGCAAATTGACTTAAAAAAAGCGAATTGAAGAAAAAATATATATAGAAGATTCAGGGCTATCGAAATAACAAGTTGAGTGTCATAAAGTCAGCATCTAATTATTTAGTGACCTTAGTCTGTGACAGATGGCTTTACATTAGGGTCATAACAAAATATAATTAGCAGGAATATGAGGTTGAATTCATTTTACAAAAGTTTTAACAGTTGTAGCACTGACAGGCAAACATTTTTGTCAAACCCTTACTGTATTTCCCACTGCGAGAGACTAAAAACGAACAAGTTGAAAACCTAGCCATCCAATTTCAGACTTATAATTGCATAAACACTTTATTTTATTTTACACAGGTTTAAATCTAAAGTCCGTCAACTTAACTTTCTTCACATCATGCATTTCGTTTGCAAGATATAAAAGCCGTTTCCCTGCATAAAGATGGTTTTGATTTTATATAAGAAATAAGTATTCTTACTTAATAATGAGTAGAATCATATGGTATGTTACTAGTGGGATAACTTGTATTTGAACTTACCCACCCTTACATTTGTCACTCACTTCATTGTTAAGACTGTTAATAACATACATGTATTTGTTACCTAAATACCCATCTATATAGAATAGGTGGAATGACAGTATAAATTTAATTTTTGCGGCTTTCAATGAAATATATGGAGAAAACAGACAGTATTCTAGCTCAAAAGTCTATAAAACAATACAAAATAGGAACAGAGCAAACACGGACCTCTAAACATCATAAGTTGGATCACGTGCCATGGAGGAGTGAGCATCCCCGGTCGACCAGTCACACCCGCTGTGTGCTCCTTGTCATTATCGGGAAATAGCGGGAAAATCAGTAATCAATTTAATGTGTAAATAATTAAATTAACAATTGGTATGAAAAACGTCAGTCAGCATTTGAAATTTCCATCATAATCAAGATAAAAGATATCTGAAGTCGTCAGAATTTAAAGTACATTTTTTTTCCATTCAACGATCTCAATATTTAATGAACTCAAATCATTTTCTGTTCGTTATCTCCATTTGTCTCATTTGAGTAGAAGAATGTAAATGGACACGTTGCTCAAATTTAAAATTAAGACGCGGAAAAGAAAATACATTTATTTTCTGTAACAAACCAAATTTTCATCATAAAACAAAATAAGGCCCCTGAAACGACTGCTGCTGCTCTTTCTATTTGATTACATCGAGTGTTAACATAATTGAACCGTGGGTTTACAGCAACGACCTTATGGGAGAACTGTGTTTTGCCTTTTAGTTTTTTCTCCTATCACAAGGTCTCTTGGGAGTTTGTATCCGCGACTTTTAACCACTACAATCAAATTACAAGCGTCAAATGGAGCATGTTTTCGGGTTTTGGTGTAATAAATGAGATCTAGGTTCATTTTATTGATACTAACGAGCATCAATATAAATGTCACTCTTCTTGGCATTAATTGCAGTAGCTATTTGATAGTACTAGTATGATTCGTTTTATTCAGTTTGGGAATTTCCCAAAATAAATGAGGAATATAGATTATGATTATTAAAGAAAATGACATTGCAGAAGTGCCTCTTTTTTTTTAAATTTCCTGTATAAATAAGCTTTATAAAATTATAATGATTATATATAAATTATTATAATTAATCAATTACGCAATTTAAAAACTCAAAAGTATTTCCATACTTGTACATACCTGAAATATCAAAAAGCGACAGTTTCCAAGAATTTTAACTGTAGTATTAAATTTCAGGTAAAAATTATTTTTGAAATGAATGAGTTCCAAGTATATCATTTTTACAGTACAACACATACATGTAACACTTATCATTAAACGCCATTTAAACAAGCTATTACCTTAGGTTTGGTATATAATTGTTGGCTAAAAATGATTCTACTGTCGTGACAATTTCTCACGTAACGTAAGTATGTGCTAAATAAAACCATAATTTGACGAAATTGACATGGTCAGAATTTGAAACACAGTATTCAGTTCTTTAAATAGAACTACATGTAATTTATTGTAATTTTTTTTGTGCGTGTAAAATTTACTCAGCTGTTTTATTGCTGGTAAAGAATATCAATAAAAGAACGGAAAATCATTATTTGAGAAATATCCTTTGAAACCAAAATAAAAACAAAACTATGTGGAAACAATCAACAAAAATTCTTCAGCAGAACTGCTTACAAAAAATATTTTCCGAGTATTTATCTGTACAGTCAATACCAAAATAAAAACACTCAAAATAAATGTTGTTGTTATCAACCAAACCACATCCTTGTAAACTAAAATGTCACGTTTATTTTCTAATGGCATGCAGCAATGCATCGACATATTCAGGTGGCATTTGAAAGTGTATTGGGGTCTTTATTATAGTGTATAAGCATATATGCCGAGGAACATTAATGTTGTTGACACAAAGTACTTTCCACTGCCCCCATCCAACAGGGAGTGAGGAAATTGTAAGATTATTGAAATTTCCTATTCCAATTAAAGACACTGGGCTACGCTTAGCTGAAGCAGGTGGTCTTGTAGGTTGATAAGCAGGAGAATACAGGCTAATTACAGTATTGTATTATGTTAATTGGCCGAATTCACATTGGTAAATAATTATGGGAGTGTTCGATATTTGCGGTGCAATAAAGAAGAAATATTAGCAAAGATGCCACGATTTCAGTCAATCGATCGATTATTCAGCAATATGTAATACTTACATGTACCTCAAAATGATTTGATAAAGTGTCAATCTGTTGTTGCCCCGAAGGAAAACGAGTCTTTGAGGAATATTGAAGGACTTCATTATCATATTCTATATTTCAGGCAAAAAAAAACAATGAACTAAGAATAATGATTATAAATCTCAAATGAAAAAAAACAACAATACGTATGTATACACGTATTCTGAAATATGTTACTGTAAGTTGTAGACCACAAGTTACTAGTAATATTTTTGCTTAAAAAAATAAAAATCAGGCAGGAAACACTTTATAGCTCAACCTACATTTCATGAATTTAGCTTAGATTCATGCTTTCAACCTTTTTGCACTGCTGGTTCAAATACATTACATCTATATAGACAGGAACAGGACAGAGGCAGAAATGTTGTGGTGGGTTCCATTCGCCTGTTTTCAGAGATCTTAACATATTTTTTGAGTTAATCATCGTAGCCTAACCGCGCCTAGGATTAATTTTTCAATAAAAATACATAAATTGACTCCTGGCAGGATCATAATGGAGCATGTTAATGCGCGACAAAAAATAAGACCTGAGGGTTAATCGAATTATCGGTAATATTAAAGCCTACATTTTGTTGCTCTTAGATTATAAAAAGGAAATTATGACACGCGATATTAAAGAGACTATGCATCATTAGCGATCCAAGCCTTTTACCCGGAAAAAAACTAATTTTTTCCTGCTACGTCATTGATTTTGTCTGATACCACGTTGACTTCAATGAAAATAGTCCGCATAATGATGTTAAGTTTTCAATGTACTCGTAATCTGTAATGATATGGTCAAAGTGCAACTGTTTAGGAAGCTATTTCTGAAGTCTATGGAAATCCTTTTCATCCCTATATTGTATAAAATCGAGCAATGAAGGCGTAGTAATTAAAATCTTTTTGGCGCCAAAAATTTTACAAACACTTAAATGTAAACAGACACTTAGAATTATACACAAGTGGAAAGATCCTCATTGGAAATTGCTTTCGTTCGGTAATATCTAATGTTTACAAGTAAAAATACAACGTATGGTTTTTATCTACATGTTTGACTATTTTCAAAAATTATATATATTTTAAAAAGTTTTATTTATATTTTGAAATATAGTTGAAAAAAACTAAAGTTGGCAATAAACCCTTCTTTTATAAATTTCTGCAATACAAAAAATTAAATGCTTTGGTCTGCTATACATGTATCAGCATAGCAGAAACCCCAAAACCAGTTTAACATTTATATTTCTTTGTTTGAGAAAAAAGAGGTCATTTTCTTTGATTTACTTCGTTTTGTGCTTTGGTAGGTTTATTTGTATTTGTTTTTAGCAATCAGGTTTAGATCGATATGCAGGACTCGTGTATTCTCTAAAAAAAACATTGACAAAGGCCTTGTACTTAGATAAAATTTATTCTGTAACTCTTCATCTTTCACGTAAGAAACACATAAAATATAGACATCCAAAACATGAACAGAAAATGAATTTTCTCGATGAAATTATGAAATATCAAGGACATGCTAACATTCATAGGTAGAAAATTTTACATACCCTCCCCCAAATAAGGAAATTATATTAACAAAAGCATTTTTTTTTAATTGTTAGATTTATTCTCATCTGAAAAAAGGCATCAATCTTTGAAGGAAATTGCATTGAAATCCAGGGAGATGTTTGATAATTGTATGTCCCAACAGCAGCTCTTTTTATGATGATGATATTAAATTGCATTCCAATTGTTATGATTTCCCCAATTATGGAATAAGTACTTTTCTCTCTACATTTATTGCAAGTGGCATTCATATTCAGAAGCGATTTTTTATTGATTAAATAGGTTAAGTACATCCATATGTCAAAACTCTCTCATTAATTGAAAATACAAGCACTAACCTAGAATGCATGATCTGCATTTTATATGTACTTTTTATAAGGAAACAAGCTTAATTTCCATTTTGCATCTACATTCTCTTTCTCAGCTTATTCTTTCAAGCATGCATGTAAGCTTTCAATCATATTGATGCATAACCCATATTATTGCACTAAAAATACACTGTTATAAGGTAAATTTAACTCTATAAATATGCACCATGTTTAGTTTGTAAGTTATCTTAATCTGTATGTTTGGGATTTTTTTTATTTTATTATCTCATCGCAACGGACTTATAGCATAATTAGACGCTCTTGTGAGGGGAAGGGTGTGTATGTGAGAGAAAATGTTTCAGTTTGTGTTAGTTTGTACTAGTGCTAAACAAAAGTGATGGAATTTGCATCGAATGCTGTCTTGATTTTGAGGGTTTGTCTCTGCTTTCCGGTGTAATGGTTAATTTTATTTTTTTTTTCTATATTTTTTGTAGTTAGAGGAAGAGAGGAGATCACTCTGTGATAAGCAGTCAATGACGTCAGGGGAATTTGAGAGTTTAGAGTGGTAAGTTATTCAGAAAAAAAGAAATGAAAATAGAAAGGTTAACTTCCAATTATTTTAAAGGAATTTTACATTTTACCCATAATCATGACTTTAGTTTCCTTTCGTTGAAAATAAAATGATAAAAGTTAAATTTTGGGCATATTTTCCCTTCGGTTGTTCTTGTAAAACAGACTTTTTTAATTCAAAATTAGACCAGAGTTAATGGACCGATATTTTTATGGCATATTCTGTCATCAATGACAGGGAATATTTGATAACATTTTAAGAAAAGAAGTTCATAAGATTTGATCCACAAATATATATCTTATAATAGATCTTTTATCTTAACTTTCATAAAAAGCATAAAATGAATTGTCAATGAAAACACTAAAAGCAATATTGTGGAAAAACGGAAAGCTAAGGAATATTATCCGCTGACCTAGTTTAAATTTGCTAATTTGTTCTATTAATTTCCTGATTGGTAGAAAATGATGATATTATTAAATTCCCCCTCATAACACTATGTTTAGGCCTCAAATTTCCAATTGCCTTAAAAGTAAAATCCCCCTTGGAATAATAACTCATTGCGATGAAAAAAGAATGAAGACATGTCCGTTGTAATATATATTGTGCTTTACATAAAGTGGTATTTTCAATTTAACCTTAACATAATATTAAGTATAACCGTAATAATTAGCAAAACAAAACAACCTACCCACTCGATGTTATCTGTGTACAATTGATAAGCAGTTCTTTGTAAAAAAAAATTAATATAACCTTGAATAACGTACTTTTTATTAATTATGATCTAAGAGATTAGAAAATCGGAGCAAAAATACATCAAAAAACAAAATAGTAATCCACTAAATCAATATTAAGCACGGTTGTCGTTTCAATTTACTATAAAATCAGATTAAACGTATCAATGACTCATGGATTAAAAATAAATATACACACTTAAGTAATATTCATTCTAAATCTTATATAAACAAAAAAATCAATGTCAATTCATAAATGTAACCGCCTTTTGAATTTTCTGCTTTTTTCGGGTACATTCAGCACTTTGATTCACATGTATTTCTCTACGCAGTCAACATTTGTTTCTTATTAGCTTCAGCTGGCCATCGGCCAAAGAGCGTTTATTTCTTCACAAATCAAAAAGGCCATTGGTTCAACTAAACCATGCATCAAAAATCAAAAGGAAATTAATAAACTTGCTGTTGGCATCCTTAAGAAACCACAAAACAAGTTGAATGGATAACAATTTGTACAAAACAAGCATAAAATGTTTCATAAGGACAATTTAGTAGAGATCTGCGAATCCTTGACCGTTCAAAAATTGCGAGGTCTTAGCGCTATATCCGTAGAAATCAAAAATCAGATATTAAATTAGGCAAGTTGGGGTCATATGAGGGATGACTAAGATATACTGTTTTTACTGCCCAAATCCATCAACCTTTTGAATGAAGAAATATGTACCTATAGATTTAATACCACATTTATATGACTAAAACTCTTCGAACAAGACCAAACAATGGAAGTAATTCTTCAAAGGTCATTTAACTGACATACAATGTATATGTGTATTCCAACGCGAATTATATCTTAAAATAAAAGGTAAATTAATACTTTGGAACAAAATTAATTATTTTTAGATTGTTTATAAACTTATTCTTCATACCTTCTGTTTTTCTTTCTGTGAATATAATACAATCTTCTTTCTCTTTTTCTTATAGATGTCTTTCCAAATTATCTGGAAAATTACCCTTACGTTTGAAAAAAGGAGCACGGTGACATTGCTAGAGCTTTTGAGGACTGTTTTATCGACCTTCCACTTCTGTGAATTCTGCAGCCAACACTTCGCCTGGTTTGCTTACCATTAGATCGCCTTATTAACTATTCTTCTGTAAACAGCTCCTCAAACTTTTCTTGGATGATATAAATTGTGGATTGTACATTTATAGCACCGAACAGTATATAGTGGTTATCTGTTGATTGTTAATTGAAATTAAAAGAAAATCAAAATATTTTCGTTTTTCTTTTTTATCAAAACTTGCATTTTTATAATATTTTGAGACTCTCAGCATTTAAAAATTAGGGCAAGATTTCATAAAATATCCTTACATATGGCCTTAAACTGATCTTAAGACAATGTTAATATATCGACCTGCTTGTCGCACTCATGGTGTTTAGAGAGGTTTCCCTTATAGCCACTTATAGTCATCCTTACCTCACGGGTGAATTCACTGCAGGACGTGGAAATCTGTTCTTCGGGTGAGCGCCATATCAACTCAGGTCCAGCGGTGGGTGTTGGTGCAAAAAGATCCCTCGCGCTTAAATGGCCGTAATGCAGTGTACACGTAAAAAGTTGCGGCACTCAACCGATAAGTGTTGGCCTCGTTATGAGTAAAAGATTTCGAAAGGGTGTTAAAAAAACATACAAACAAATTACTTTTGAATATCATGTCATATATGGAGATAACAAACAGTATTCAATTAAGTTCAGAAGTTCTTTAAGCAATACAATTAGGCGCAGAGCGATCACGGACCTCCAATATGTCAGAGGTGAGATCAGGTGCCATGGAGGTGAGTTGAAGCATTCCCTGCCGACCGGTTTCACCCACTGTGTGCACCTTGACATGATCGGGAAATTACGGGGAAATCCGGCGACAATATACATGTAATTTTGTGTGTATTCAATGGCCTAACAATTAGTACGAAAAAGTCACTCAACATTTGACTTAATGATAGATTGTATTTGCTGACAAGGTCATTGTATCGACATAGAACTTACGGAATGAGAATTAATTTCTTTGTTGCAGTTTTTCAAAACTGACTTGCATAAAATTACAGACATATCTGAAGACATATTTGATGTAAAGAGCAGTTTGAGAGCAGTGTGTATCTATAACCGTATAAATAGAGTTTCCTCACGTCATGAAGTTCGGCGTAATTTCTCAGTGAAAAAATAAGGGATCGACGCTTAATCAATGGATTAAATTTAAAAAATTAAATATTTCATGCGTTAAAACTTATAAACAAACAAATATGAAATATGAACAAGTCACAAATGTAAATATAAGTAGTAAGGTATCATCTTAAAACAACTTATTTGCTTATTCTGCTTTTCAAAATTATAAATTATAGAATAATGAATTAAGGAATTTTTGCACAAAGACTTGAAGAAATTCTAAAATGTTTGTAAATTTGATAATAAATATGATTTTTCAAACAAACTACAATAATTTTAGCTTTTAAAAGCTTCCAATCTAAGTACAGATTCGAGCCAAATATCCGTAAAAAGTTTTTCTCTCTCTCTCTAGGTTAACGATCAAATTCTTTTTTTTGGTATCATATCAAATTTTTATATGACAACTTTACCAGATATGAAAAAACATAAATATAGGGAGCATATAAAAATAACTAACATATATTCTAAAATTTAAGAGAAAAAGATAAAATTCGGATAACCAAATATCCATTTTAATTCAATTATTTATGTAAATTTGGTAATGTCATTTTAAAGGCTCTATATAATTATCTTTTTAGGAAAGAAGAAAATCATTAAATAATTTGAAATAGAAGTGGGCATCTCATGATTGGCAACTGTAATTTTATTATTCTTCATTTCCAGGAAAAGGGTAATGACCTTGGCCTGACATTGCCTCTAATATAAATCGGTCAAATTTAATCTAACTGATATACCATCACTTAGTGATATTGTCTTCTTGATTCTATGGAAATTTCATGAATTTTTCTAAATACAAAAGATATGAGAAGAATCCTTCCTTAAATAAATATTGAAAAAAATCATAAAATTAATCTTTTTTTATGATAAAAGTCTATCTTCTCTTTACGTTCAAAAAGCATTTTTTATGGTTTACATTTTATTTTATTTTCCTAAATTTTCTCAATTGGGAATTTTAAGCTTGAAAAGAAAAGAACCCAACAAATTCTTCAGAGATGCTCTTTCAAAGTTGAGATTGCATCTGCCAATTGCAACAACCAAGCTACTTGTATGCTGTTTAAAATAAAGATTGGCCAGCTGAAAACGCTTAAATTTTTGACTGAAAGCTCAATATTTTTTAATCATTGATAAGAATCAACGAAAAGCCTTAAAGCAGATGAAATACATGAAATTGCAATTAAAATATTCCTTAATACTTTCTTAAAGGAAGTTAAAGTTCCTGATCTTAAAGATCGGAGGTCACTATAGGTCATCGAGGGTCAAAAATGTCTTCTACACAGTAACTGAAATGTAACTGATGTCTTATAAATTCTTAATCATATATCAAGTGGTATTTTAATTAAGATGTCTAAAATCTCCTTGCCATTTAGTGTCCAATCAAAACTGAATGCAAAATGCATCGTCATCATTAAAATCGTCTAGGTAGTTCAGATAATACATATAATCTAGTTGTGGAGTGTGATTCATTGCTTAAATGAATATCAGAAACTAAAACATTACACACATAATAAAAAAATTATCCTCTCTACCCGTGTTAGCTTCTCGTATATCCCACAAAAAATTGCATTCCGATTGGGTTTGGGTGTCAAAAGTTTTATACTCTATTGTTCTAAACTGTCATGTGGGTGCATGAATACGTAAAAATTAAGGAAAGTTTGAATTACATTGTATTCGTATTTCACGCAGAGAGCATCAGACTATTTACACGTGTTAAACATGTGGTAAAGCAAACCAAATACGTATAAGTACATGTATTTATTTTATTACACCATTGTTTAGCATTTAATATTTTCATCATCGGTTGCATTTGTGACAAAAACAACATATTAATCATTTAACAATTAACTTTCTAACTGAAAAAAATGTATGAACAGTACTACTAATAATAACGGCTGTGAGAACATTGCCCATTCTTACCAAGCCATGTTTATTGTTGGTTTTTTGAGGTTTGTAATCTTAATTAACAAATTTTGATCGATTGATTGATTGGTTAGTTGATTGATTGGTGTATATTATTTTAAGTCCATTTCTAAAACAAATTCACTTATTAAGACATGTCATCGGATTTAGATGTAGAAACAAAATTAGCCTCGCTATGGTACAGGTGGTCGTCGGCGTAGCGGGGATCATTAATAGAGATGACGTTTTCGTGACACGGGGTCTTAGTTCATCAGGCCTCGTCCCAAAAGACGCTTGACGTTCACATTTTCAGTGCCGGGAGCTTTGCAAACGAACAACCCATACCACAGTTTTGATAAACGAAAATTCAGCACGGGAACTGCTGGTCACGTACACAAAAACCCTACCATTTTACGGCCGCGATAAGTATTTTTCCTCTGAAACAGATATGTATGGCACGCCAAATTCACAAAAATGAGATAATCATGGTTTCACAGTCGATAAACTAGGTTTATCGGTTGTAAACTATATTTTACGGACTGTAAACTATAGTTTACAACGTTAATCTATATTTTACATCTGTAAACTATAGTTAACGCGATAATCTATGTTTCACAACCGTAAACTATACTTAACACCGAAAACTATCATTTGCGATTGCAAAACATAGATTATCTGATAAATACAGTTTCACGATTTGTAAACTATAGTTTACAAACCGTTAACTATAGTTAACGATCTGATAAATATAGTTTCACGATTTGTAAAACTATGATTAACAGCTCTTAACTATAGTTTACGATTGTAAACTAGAGTTTACAAACGTGAATCTATGTTTATCAACAAAATCTATTGTTAACGCTTTATTCAGACAGATAAACTTAGATTAGCATTCGTAAACTATAGTTAACGACCGTTAAATATACTTTTACAGATGAAAACTATACTTAACGAATCGTTAACTATAGTTTAAGGTTTGTAAACTATAGTTTACAGTCGATAAACCTAGTTTATCAATTGTGAAACTAGGTTTATCTCATTTTTGTGAATTTGGCGTGCCATAGATATGTACTAATTAAGTAGTAAAAGGATCGGTAATTCTTCCATGAAAACATATACGCGAACGTTATATTTACGACCCTCTAGTGTCTTAAAAGAGGATTCAAATGTATCATGCAATCTGAATATATAGTTTTACTTCCATGTCAGAACTTCAACATCTAAACCTTATTTTCTGAGATAGTAATTCTTTTTGAAAATTGCTACAACGATCTTCCATGAAAAATGTCCACATGTGTAAAACATATGTTGGTTTCACATGTGTTCAACACATGTTTTACACATGTAAAACATGTGGGTAAATAAACACATGTAAAATATGTGTTTCATTTATATGTAAAACATATATAATATACATGTGTAATACACCTGTGAGATAATATATATGTTAAACACATGTTTTTCACCACACATGTATAAAACATATTATATATATATAAAGGTTTGTTTTGTTTGAATAAACGTTTGAGCTTCATATTTGTTTTATTTTCATATTTCATCGCATAACATGGTTTCCTCTTGAAAGCTTTTTAAAAAATCTTTTTGAGCTTCAGAAATGTTATTTAATACCTGTAGGTAATTTGACTGAAATAAAGGTATATTTTGTATAACTTTTGTTTTCTATAAGCTTTTTTTCTTGAAATTGTTGTGATGAATTGATTATACTTTTGGAAAGAGTCTCATTGAATTTTAGGCCAAAGACATACTAGTCAAGGTTTGTGATGTTTTATTTTCCCAAGCCCATATTTTCTAAGTTCTTCAACCTTTTTTTCTTAAGCTTGGGACAATAAATACTGTACGTAGAATGCTGTTTGTTCAGAAAAAGTTTTAGTACCAGAACATCCCTACGTCATCTATGTTAAAATTTTTAGAATTCCGTTTTCTGAATTATGAAATATATGAAAATATCGGACGGTGTTCAAGCTCAAAAGTCCACTAAAAAGTACAAATCAGGAACAGACCAAACATGGACCTCTAAAACAGCTAGGTGGGATCAGGTGTAATGTAGGAGGGAGCATCCCCGTCAACAGATCACCGCCGTGTTTTCCCTGTCATGAACAGGAATAAATGGAAAATCCATCGACAATTCAGGTGAGTTAGGGGTGACTGTTCCACAGAAGATGCTAACTCATTCAAGGCACCTGATTCCACCTTTTGAAATATTCAGGGGTCCATGTTTTATGCCCTCTTCACATATTTGTATTGTTTATAGTTTTCTTTAGATTGATCATTATTTGTTTTTTTTTCTTAATGTTTTACATATGAGAAATATTTTGTTATATTTATGTTCTATTTGTACTATATGCATTTTGCTTTTACGATTGTAAAATATTAAAACACTATTCGAAACAATTGATTTAATCACCTATCATTTGTTTTAGAAAGTGCAACATGATCATTCTAAATCATGTTTCCTTACCACATTTATGGTTAAGATACATTATTATACAACATTAAAAATATTTAGAATGAAATACTTATATGGTTGTTTTTGTTATTTTAAGGAGAAAAGTGTAAGCATTTTTGTTTGTTTAGATAAAATGTGTATCATGCACATCAAAGCCTATTGCTATGAACGCACATGATTTTCCAATTGTTACATAATATATATTACCGGGGTATTAAAAATGTTGATAAATCGTTGGGTAAAATCCTATTCACAAGTTTATAATGCATTGACAACAAGGAGTAGAAATCGTGATCAAATTTCCATAAAAGTAATTCAAAATGTAAGCACAATACAAACATGGAATTCAGAATATAGATATCAAATTATCGACAACAATGAATTTGTAACTAAAAATTAGAAGTTATTTCTTGGAAATTGAAGCTCTGCTCAACAACTAACTCTTTGTTGTTGTTTTTTTTATGTTAAAGCTTGAGAATAATGATTTTAGAGTATTACATGTAAGAAAAAGAGTTCTAAACGCAGTTATAACCAATAAAATAATGACTTTTAAACAACCATGCTTAATAATATTTCAACTTTAAAAATGTATCAAAAAAAAAGCATACTTTAAAAGTGTTTTAAAATCACTTAAGTTGTTATGATTAATTTTCAATTAAGAATGTAGGTGATATATTCTCTTCATTCGGCTTTTTAATTTATATTTCCTCGGAACAGGTACTCAGGATCTTTGAGAAAGGGGACCCCCGACATAGTGTTTATCTTTATATACCAATATATAAAATCCTGCTGTTAATACGTTCAAGACAAATAAGAAATCAATGCACTTTTGAATAGCATAATCATTAATCTTATCCATCTTTACCTCGTATACTCATAAAACAATAAATCAGTTTCTTGTTTACAAACATTCGTAGATTTTGGAGAAAGTTTGAGAACTGTTCTCCTGCATGGAGTATGAAATATGAGCTAAGTATTAAGAACGGAATATCGATTGGAGCTTATTTCGCTGATATTCAAGATAACCTGATGAAAATTCGGATACTGAATCCGAAAATCATAAATCATCGAAGGGCAATGAACATTTTAAGACAAAGTTCACGGAGTTGACAATTCTCATTGCAATCACTCAACGGAAACGTTTCTAACGTCAATATTGAATAAAGATCATTTTTTTACAATGCATATCCCTTTGTAAGATACTGATAGTTTATATCACACAAATTATTTCGATCATTGGTTTAAAAAAAAATTATAACCCTCCTCCATCTTTTTATATATTACGGATATAAAAAAACACAAAATGCAATTTTTTTTAAATAGGTCTTTTGGTAATATAAATCGTCTTTTCTTTGTTTGGGATAAAATAGTTTGATTCAAGAAAACACAACTAATTGTTGAGGAATTGGAATGGTCATTTATTTAACAAAAAATTTTTAAACATTCAGGACAATGTTCAGGTTAAGCTGATAAATCCTACATCACCTTATTCAGATAAATTACCAAAGTATATCGCCATATATACAGGTCCTATCAGTAAATCATTCCTCTATTCTTCAATATGACTTTTGTCATAAAAATAAAAGGTTTTGAAGAAGGAGGTATTAGAGCCGAAACACAAGGTGGCCAAAAGGAGTGAAAACATTTCACATAATGAAGAGAAAATAATAGAGATGACAACCTCAGACATCATGCCAAGAGAACGTAAGATTAAGATTATATTTGTCCATTATTTCACAAGGAAATTTTTTATCTTTTCCACTCATAGCTGCAGAACTGTAGCTCTCTGCTTGAGAAAATTCGAACAGATACAGAAGCGAGCTACAAATACATGCAATGTAAAAACCTTTGATTTACGCTTCCGATGTTTTGTCGCTCCTTTCAGGTATTATCCCACCACAGATGTTTTGGAGATCATTGTTTGCTCTGTTCCTATTATGTATTGTTTAATGGACTTTTGATCTTGAATGATGTACGTTTTCTCCATATATTTCTCTTTATGGTCGTCTGCTTCTACCAAACACCGATTCTCCTTCTACTACATCTGTACCGGTTGACCTTATTATCTCCATCAGTTATTTACACACTGAATTGACGACGGACGTTCCGTTATTTCCCGATCATGACAAGGAGCACATAGCGGTTGCGACCGGTCGGGAGGGGATGCTCACTCCTCTATGACACCTGTTGCTCTCCTCCTATTTTGTATTGTTTAATGGACTTTTGAGCTCAAATACTGTTCGTTATCTCCATATATTTCATAAATAATTGTGTATTAAATTTTACACTTTAAAACATATTTCAATCGTGATAGCTTTTGAAGGCTTCCAATCTCAAACTTGGAACAGAATTGAGAAAAACACTTTTCCTGAACTGTCAAAAGTCATTCTCTTTTCTCATTTGGTATCTTTCTATTCCTTCTTCATCATATGTGACAATGAAAAATTTTAATATGCGGGGAAAAAAAGTAAGAGAAACTGAGGAATATCGGTCAGCCAGTAAACATTCAATTTAAATTATTTATGTTTATTTAATGGTATCGTCTAATAGACTCTGTGTGGTGAGATTTCTTTTCGCAAAAAGAAAAACTTTTTTGAAATAGAAGTAGGTATACAATAATTGGCTACAGTAATATATTTTTTATAAGGTCAAGGAAAAAGCTTTATGAAACATTATTATAAACTATAAACTATCATGCACATTTAGTAATTTCCGCAACAGATATTTCATTTTAAAACATTATTTAAGCCAGAACAAAAGGTCTGTGGATGATTCATTTTCGATATCCTAGAAATCAAGGAAACAGATTAACAAAAAGGATTAATTCAATTTTAACCAGCTTAAACTGTCATATATTAGTGTAATAAACAATAAAATGACTGACAATTATAACAATGCTGTAAAGTCCATTTTGTGACCTGATTGCGAAGAAATACATTCAACATGAAAAATGGTTATTCATCAAATTACAAAAATCAATTCAGTTATTGCTAATGGACGCCTCCCACATATCCTATTTCCCCTAATAATGTATTTACATAGAGTATTACAAGAAATGATGAAGAAAAACAACGTATTAATACCTGTTGTTAATTAACCCAGATTTTTATTTTCGAATGATGAACACTCATTTATAATATCACGTTAAGCAGGCATTAAGCTTGATAATCAACCATCCTTCTTAATTCTACAATTGGTCTCGGAAACCAATAGTGCACTTTACGATAAATTTACAAAGTCCATGTACAGAGTATACTGGATTGGTTCCAGAAATTATCAATTCCTTTCCTTTTCCGCATTTTTTCTTTATTTTTTCTATTCCCACTCAATCCCAATTTAAAAGTTCATTTTGTTCTCTGCAAATCTTCGGAATAAGACCAAAATCATTAATATATACTGAAAGGAAAAAGAAACGCCTGGGTAGCATAATATTCGAAAATTCTTTGACCGCATGGCCGAAAATTACGAAAATTGGTCAGATGAGAAATTTAGTTACTATATGCACCAAAATCAGTGTTCAGAATTACTCAACCGTAAAATGTATGACGTCGCGTAGGGAAAACACTAAAAAGCCCAAAACACGTGCAATTTGATGACGACGAGTTTGTCAACAAATTTTGTTGCACCATTGATGCACCTGAGGTATACACATTGTTTTTCAATATTTTGAGACGATATGAATTTCTTGCAACCTTGGTACAGTTTACGGAAGTTCCATGGGGTCTGGTTTTTCGAATTGCCCAATTTATGAAAAAGGCAACAGCGGGTAATTAGGCAGTTTCTTGTAAATTTTCCCCCATAAAACTTGTAACCCGTTGTCAGAGAGGGCCTGTAATGGTTTTCAATCAACCTTGACGATGAGGTAATGCGAAACAGAGTTATGTTAGGAGCGGGTTATTCTTCCTGCCATCTCTTAAATCAACACCTTACTACCACAAAAACCGCCTTTTATACAGTAGACTATTATAATCATTATATTCAGACGAAAAATGAAAGAAAACAATTCCGCAATTTAGTATTTTGAGCCGGTCAACTTACTATTGTGTTCCTCTCACTGGCGCATGCGCGCGTCGCATGACAAATTTTTTTAGCGCGGTTACCCATGCCCAGTATAGTCAGGGTATAAAAGAAAAACACTCTGATGAATTCCATTCAAAGGAGGAATAAGGCTAATGACAGATGCGCGACAGAGACATTGAAGATAATGAGAGTTTTCGATATTCACTTTTGGGGGGTATCTTCATATGAGCTTCAATAACTCATAATTTATTGGACAAAATCAGATGGGATTTTGGCTATATCTTTGTGAAAGATGATTTTAAAAGTAAGACAGGAATACTGAAAATATTAAAAGGAAAAAAAATTAATTCACCACAAAAGTTTACCTTGCTTTTTTTTCCTTTCAGTATATATTAATATAATTCTTTTTATCAAAAGGACAAATTTAGAAAAGATACATTCGCAATGAAGTTTTACAAGATTTAACAAAAAATGAATTACAAATAGTTACGTCTAACTAATGACTGGATTGTGATGTATTCTGCATGCAATTTTAAGCCTTAACTCTGAATGCACCGTGTAATAATATTTAACGTCTGATTTCTGCCTTGCGGCTGTCTATCACAATTTTTTTCTGAAGTCTAGGGAATCTTCTGATTCATCTCTCAAAACCAAAGATCACAGCCGCCTCTGAAAACAGGGCAAGATAAGGCATTAATAGAAGGTTAATTGAAACCCTCTGACAGTCACACGCAAAACTGCCAACTAATAGGAAGTATTTCATTACGATATATCCTCGGCTTTTCTTTCATAATTGCTCAAATTTGTCTTTGCCTTAATGAATACTTGTTCACGTTGCATGCCGTTTGGTAATTGTCTTCAGAGCGGTTTCTTTCATTCATTAGGACGAAGATCAGGTGTGCCCATACGTGGTGGGAATCGACCAATGAGAGCGAATTAGTTAGGAACTATTTATCAATGCGGACGGTTTGTTTTTGCAGCATTTCGCCGGATGGACGTGATGCTAGCAATTTATTTCAACCGGAAGCCTTTGATGCTTTGGTTTCTTTACATGAACTCTATACCATCTTCCTGTATTTTTCATATTCTTGTCATAGATCATTGATTAAGTAGGATATGTTTTAATTCCAAATTTCATTCATCTTTTCTTTATTTATATCTACATTCGGGTCAGAGAGTTTTAAAAAAAACTGTTTTGATGCGGTTAAATTATCTTTCAAACAATGAAAATCAGGAACATGGCTTGCAATTAATTTTCAAAGACATGTTTTCTACTTCATTGTTTTGTCAGCTGTTATGATGAAATGTGTACATCCTTTGTTCACTTCATTAACCCCAGAGAGAAGTTTCCGATCGTGACCCATGACTTCGTTTTTTTTTATAGTAATTCATTTTATTTAAATCAGTGTTTTGTCGCATAGATACGTCAGAAGAAATGTATATTTCGAAAAATCAGGAAATAATTAGGTATGTTAATCAGTAGAAAAATGCATTACTACAAGGAAGTCTAAAGGCGGATCCAGGACTTCCTGGGGGGAAAGGGTGCAAATTATGTTTACAAGCTAGTATGAAATGTACTCGTGTATATGATTTGGAGTTTCTATTACCACAGCATAGAAAGAAATTTGCTTGAAATATTTTCAAAACTTTATCCCTTTTATAAAATTGTAATGAAGGTGTATAGATTAAAAAGGCCGATTTTAACACAGGGGTCAATAACATGCTCAATTTGATTTTACGTAATGACAATATATCCACATCTGATTTACACCATTTCTTGAATATTTGTATAGTTATATAGTCATTACGTAAAATCAAATTAAGCATGTTACTGGCCCCTGTGGATTTCAATTCCTTCAAAACATTTATTCTTTGGAATGAAGTAGGTTATAGGAGGATAAGAGGATAAAATCTTTCAAGTTAAAGTAAGCTTAAACTTAACTGACCAGAAAATTAAATCATTTGGCATTTATCATAGAAACTTCCAACTACAATCTAAAAACATCAAGAAAGTGAACTTCTTGGTTAACAGAATTAGCAAATTTCAGGGGGGGGGGGGGGGTGGGGGTGAAATATATGGAGATAAAGAACAACACTCAAGCTCAAACGTCCATTCGAACAGTGTAAATCAGGAGCAGAACAAGGACCTCTTAAATATTAAAGGTGGGATCAGATACCATGGAGGAGTGAGTATCTTCTGTCAATTAGTCAAAACCGTCGTGTGCTCTCAGTCGTGATCGGGATATAACGTAAAATCCATAGATTTAATGACCTTATAACAAGAATACAAGTTATTAGTAATTTATTAATGTTGTGAAGTATTGGGCTCATTATACTCCAAAAATAAAACGATTTTTAAAATGTATATTTTATGTTTTATTTAATCTAAAATAGGGTAAAAAAGTACAATTTGATACATAAACTCAACATTCTTAAAATAATTTAGATCTTCAAAAAAAAAAAATCATTTTTATTTGCAAAACTTTTAACAATATTTCAATGAACAGACGCCTATTTGTAAAGTAGAGAAGTAGAATTCATAGAACCCACTGTGTCTCTCTTGTGTTTCTCCACAAATCATTGAAAAAAAACTTTTCCCCTGGAAATGTTTGTTGTAAAAAGGAGGTAGTCTTTTTCATAAAAGTAGTTTCAGGAGACTTAAAACAAAGCAGGTGACAATGCTTGGAGTCACAATGGAGCTTGAAGATTGGAACCCAGCTGGAAAATATAAGAAAAAGTACTCTTATCAAATAAACGTTATTACTCTTTGACAGTTTCTTTGTCAATATTAAGAAAAAATATATGGCAATCTGAACTATTGTAGGCGTTACTATTATGATTGTAATTTGTATTCTTTACCGAAATGGTTTGATAAATAAATAGCTATCAAAAATAAAAATCTGCAGGGGATTTTTTTTTGCGTAAGAAACTGATTTCTCGCATGCTATTTTAAAGAACTGATCGTTTATCAACTTTTTCTTTACAAAAATAAAAAACAACTGGTCTTTCACTTTTTTATGAAGACTATTTTGCATAAAAGTGAAATATTCAAAGAATTTTGACAGTTTTTACACCTACAAGAAATAGAAAATCTCATAACAGTAGAAAACTGATCTTATGGAGAAAAATCAATGGAATGCACTATTACCTTTCAAAAACATAATTAACACATAATTTGACACATTTTGTGTTATGTTAATGATTACAAAGTACCATCTTTGTGTTATTGTGGGCGTTCATTTTGCAATAATTTTGTTTAACGTTTTAACATATAAACAGCAATAAATAAATACGATAGATTTTCGTGCGAAATTTGAAAACCGGCTTTCTTTGGTAATTCAACCGCCAGTTCATTGTTTTTTTTTTTTTGAAAGAAGAACAAAATAACCCTGTATAGAATAATTAAGTATTCTAATGAAATTGATTAAAGAAAAACATTGAAATTCACAGTTTAGGACCTCAAATGTCTGATCAAGGTATTAAATCTTCTCTAATTCTTATACGTCATTCAGCAAGATCTCCAAAGTAAATATAATTTATCTAAGTTTATCCCGATTTTGCATATATCTAAACAATAACCCTCCAGTAACGGATACTTAAAATGAAAGTGAAAAGTGTTATAGAAACGGGAAACAAGAAAGAACCAAATCACACAGCAGTATAAACACAAACCAATATACGCAAAAATAAGAAATAAACGATTGAAGCAGACGTAACTTCAAAGCTTTTGTGCAATTTCGTTTACGTTTTATTGCTTTTATATTTTCTCTTATTATGTTCCCCAAACAGAGTTTGGGAACATATTGTTTTTACTCGGTTTCTTATTATTATTATTAAGGTCTTCCGTCTCCAACGGAAGACCTTCTTGTTATTCTTCGGTTTCTTTTTCCCTATTATTATTATTATTATTATTATTATTATTCTTACCGATTTTGTGCACGCGATTTCTCGTAAACTACTGGGTCGATTCTCATGAAACTTTCACATCTGATAGGTACTTATCTGAACCTTATTGGAAATTTTTTTGGTTGACGTCGTCACTTCCGGTCGTGAGATATGGCCAATTTTCTAATTTTAAAATTCAATTTTGTCTTGATTACTTAGCAAAAACTGCTAAAGATATGAAGTGAAGATTAATTGGAGATGATAGTTCATGATCTATAGCGTTGCAGAATCGCCTTTTCGTGCGTCGTCAGTACTTCCGGTCGATACCGGAAGCGAATTTTAAAAACGTAATTTTTCAACTTTTCTTTTTTAATATTTTTAGTTTTAATTTGAATAGAGACCCTTTTGCAGAAGCCAAATATGTAATTTGTTTGAAAATCGAAAAAGCCAATCTCGAGATATTGGCATTTGAAAACGCGAAGCGGCGATCCCGATG
>PRKT01000201.1:650793-692816 GCA_003671525.1 Saccostrea glomerata
TCACCCAACTAAGTTAAAACCTTTTTAGGGTTAATAGGTGTCAAGTGTAGGTGTGCACAACGAAGGTCATTTTGCGCGCATACGCATGCACGTGCGTGCGCGTGAAATGAGTGAAATGACTGATATACTTATTATAGCCATAACTTTTACATTTTTTATTGAAATGCTTTGAAACTCATTCTATAAGGATATATTAATAGTCTAGATAATATGACATGGTCAAATTAGCACGAACTCACGTGCATGCACGTGCGCTTCCCTCTGATTGGCTGAAACAAAGATTTCAATATCTCTTTTGTTTTTTGACGAAATGCTTTGAAATTTTAAACATAGTCATGCATTAGGATATACTACAATATAATATATAGCAGGTATCATGAAAACACGCGCATGCACGTGCGCTGCAATCTGATTGGCTTAAACTTTAAATGGGTATAACTCCTTTGATTTTCAACCAAACAGGATGGGATTTAGAACATAGATAGACATAGTGGATTCCTACAAAAAGGTAAGGTCATTATGCACATGCATGCACGTGCATGCACGTGAGATGGGTAAAATCAAAAATACACTTGATGAAGCATATTTTTTAATACTTTTGGATTAAATGCTTTATTATTTTATTATATTAATGTATATAGATAGTGTAGACAAGAGAATATGGTCATTACGCACATGCATTTACATGTGCACGCGTGCAAATGCTAAAATTTGAATATACTCGGTATACTTCAGTGAAACGTTGTTAAAGTGTAAAATGCATAGAGTTTGTCGTTTTTAATGAAGCTTAAAGGGAGTATGGCACCAAAAGGGAGTTGGGGAGCGTTTGGGGAACATCTGTAACGGTTCCCGTTACAATTAGCCCTAGTTATAATTTTTTTTATTTTGGGGGGAGGGGGAGGAGCTTTTAAGTGCATGGAGAGGAACTGGTTCTTTTTTTTTTTTAGAATATGGTCTTAATATAGTTACTTACGGACAGGTTTCTGACACAACATGTAAGCCTTATAGTCACACGGCAGATCATTGAATCTCCCTCCTTTGTACATAGCAGCACAGTTTTCATTGCCCCCTGCATTATTTGGCTCATTCGCCCAGTTTCTGAAATAATGTTTCAATTTTTTTTTCAATGAAATGTAAATAAATGAAATAAAATCCCCTTCTAGATGTATTATTTTATTGCATTTAAAAGAAAATTAGGAATAATTTAGAATGGAAAAATACGTTTATATACTTATAGTGACAAAGTACTATGAATCCTATCTACATCAGGTATTTAGGCAACCTTTTTTTAACTTCTGTACAGTTAGACTTTGGATACCAAGAGCAGAATAAAACACACGTTTTCACATGATTGCAGAAGTTTCTAAATCGGTATATTTTAAATACAACTTAGATATATAAACTTACAATAGGGAGGGATCTGGGAGAGCCGTTGCTCCATTAAACATCCATACTCCCTCCGCTTGTTGATCGTTTAAGCCGGTCCACCAACCGCTCCCGGAATTCTTAATCTGCAACATCACCTGTGATTTCACAAATGTCTGCAAAATAAAATATAAAACGACCTTAAATATATAAGCAGACAATGCAATTTTTTTTTAATATTATAAAAAGATACTTAATATTTTGAAGATTTTTATTACTCGTTTCTAATAATTTCCTATTATCGATAAAGAAAATCACTTTTTCGGCCTGTGAATCGATGGACAGGTAATTTGCTGTGACCCCTGCATCAGAGGCCAGGTCGTTACATCTCTGGTATACGTCTTTCCATCGGAGTCTATCGGAGGATGAAGCGTTACTGAAGAAATAGCAGGAGTTTCCGTTTCCAACCCAATTGGTAAGGCACGTTTGAGACCCTTTGAGAGAAAATATGCATTCAACATCTTCAATTTGCATCCACAAAACAATCTTGATACGCCCTTACTAGATTGCTACACATACACATATGGGGCGAATCAAAGAATTAATTTCATAAAGATTAATCCACTGAAATAATCAGAATCATAAATCATTCTGACCATATAATCTTTAAAAAAAAACTTTTAAAAATCTTTTATTTTCTAAAAATATATTATGACCTAACTGACCATAAGTATTTGATTGTGTGTCTTAAGTATTATCAAAATAAAATTTATTCATTTTCATTAACAAATACAAGAAAAAATGCTTTATTGGCAAAGACACAATTACAATAATCGGCAAAGGGCCAAAATATAAGAATCATCAATTAGTCATACATTAGTACAATGTTTTAGAATTTTCATAAGTGAAGATGAATAAAAAATTAAATCATTTCTATAATACTAATGTAACATTTATGCAATAATTAATATTTAGACAAATTAAAGCTTTTCATAAGTGAAAATGCATAAAACACAAAATCATTTCTGTAATAATAATGTAACATTTATGCAATAATTAATATTTAGACAAATTAAAGCTTAGTATTTTTTGTAAAAAAAAAAATTGATATTTTTCTGCGGAAAAAAAAACATCAGGTTTCTTTTAAATGTTTAGGTGTTCCGCCATCTGATATCGATTTGATTAATTAAAAAGGATTAACAATTTTTTAAAGTAAGATATGAATCAAGATACTGTAAATGTATTGTATTTGGCGTGTACAATATTTGGCGAAAATAGTTTTTTGAACAGGTTAGCGAAGATTTGATTTAGCGCATTTATTTATTTTCATATACATGAGTATATGTGCAAGACATTTAGCGTTGTACTTGAATTAGCGGACGTTTCTTTCCGCCAAAGTAAAAAGAATACACAGCCAAATGTAATAAATTTACAGTATTCTGATGTTTTAATAGATTTTCTCAAGCTTTTTATGTGGGAAATGACTTGAAGTATACACAACAGTCAATAAAATAAAAACCACTTCCCATTTTTTTTTCTGTTCAGGGTGGCTTAAAAAGACCACCTATAACGTATATTTTGACTTTGTCATTAAAGAAAAGTTACCGGGGTATTCCGGTTCCAATGAACAAACTCGCACATATACAGAAAAATAATGTTCATAATCCCAATTTACTGTATATGTTTTTCATAATCCCAATGAAACTGTGTGTTTTAATAGTAAGTTAATACACTGAAAGAAATATATAGCTTTTTGCATGACAAGTCGGAAAAAAGATAAGAATTTGTTAATCCATTAACAGAGGAGCCAAGAATCTTCGTCGAAAATGCGTAATGTAACTTTTGCCTGGTGCTAGATAATCAGCTGTGATCGACCATAATAATTCCCTATCAAGCTATAATATACTCATTCCTCTATTTTACCTGATGGATTTGGGTATTCACAGATATATCCCAGGTGAGCCTGACAGTTCAGATCATTCAATACCCCGTCACCAAACATCTGACCGCAGTCCTCATTGGAAGCATAATCATTCGGTTCATGTCTCCAATTCCTAAAATATAGATTTACTTTTCTATTTTTGCATCAAAATATACTTTATATTATCAACTTCATATGAGGTTTATGTCTCCAAGATGTTTCGATACTAAACAGCATGCCCTTCGTTGGAACAGTTTTTTAAAAAAACCAAGCTATTGACAAACAAGTTGATGAAACAAAATTACCAACAGTTCAGTAAGTCCTTTCGAACGTTCTGTGGACGATACAATAACCTAATCAGCAAGTACAATATATCATTAGGCCAAATGCTGACTGAAGGTTTCATACAGATTGTTAGATTATTATTTAAACACCGAACTCTTTACAGATTTTTCCTTTTATTGACTAATTATGATTTTAAAAAATGGCGGACCTGACCGGTCGACAAGATATGCTTCTCTTCCATGACACCTGGTCCCACTTCTGACGTTTTAAGGATCCGTGTTTGTATTACTCCCGATTTGTATTGTTTTAATGAACTTTTAAGCTTTAATACTGTTTCTTACTACCATATTTCATTGAAATTGGAAAAAGGAGTTTGAACCTAATTAACCTAAATAACCTTTTTTAAGATTTTATGATGCCCTTAAAACTAAAAAGAGACAAGTATTATAAGTATAAGGGTGACAATTCCATCATTTCATAACATTTGAATAAGTACAAGCTGTTATAATTGTGAACTCGCTAGACGTGGGTTTCAGCTTGCTTCTCGTAATGGTAATAGACTATTGAATAAAATTCAATAAATACTAATTTTCTAGTACTTGCGACAGTTAGGATTCTGCACTAATCTGACCAGAATTTCACAATTAGAAAGAAAATCACAATGAAATGGATTTATGTTGACCAATTTTATTTATAACAATTTAGGACTGCTTAACAAATGTTCAAAAGATTTTTTTCAAGTTTGAAAAATTTTCAAAAAGTTTTTAATTACTTCCCAATCTGATTGCTATCGATTTTTTTGTGTTAAATCATATGATTCTCCCACAATTTTTACCGGATTTCAACAGCAATCATAATTAGTTTCATTCTTTTTTCTCAAGGAGCTCTTCTTGTTTTAAGATCGCCCTTAATTTACTTTTAATCCATCACATCCATATCATTCGTATTATTTCTCACGTACTAGCATCGCATTGAACTAACAATAATCTCGATCGCCACTGAAATAACCCCTAAACTTAAAATCAATTCATTCATTATTACCCTTCCAAGTTCTACATGTACTAAATTCACCTTTAAATTATACGTTTTTTTACGTGCTTTCGAGAATTTTTCACTTATAGACGTCAGTACTTAGTCTAGTTATTGAAGGGCTGCAAATTTAGTACTCCGAACCTAGGACATCTGAGTAGTAAAGCATCTTAAGATACTTGTATATATCTTCAAAAGAACCAGTCTCCGCGTCCTGCATTTGGTTTTGAACCATCGATGTCAGGAACGTAATTGTATAAGAAGTGTTGTCACCCCTTATGCACCGATATCCCCCTTGGCTTAGATAAATTAAGTTTAACATGCAATATCTAATGATATCCCTCTTAATTAACAAGATTCTTCAAGTACTTATATTACATGTGTATCATTTCATGTAGTACAAAACACCCAATATTGCTTAAACTAATTTCTCGTAATTTCACTAGAAAGAAAGAATAATATTATAGTGTAATACCAAATATCAATGATATTTGTAGGTAAACTAATAATGGACTCTTACGAGAAGCACTGACTTCTACAGTTGACAGTTTACTAGGACATTCAAACCTGTATCATGCACGGATATTCAGAATTGATAATGCATAAGAAAACCTTTCTAGTGGTCATAGGTATTTTGTTACGGGACTAACATATGAAGACCGGGAGTTGAGGGTAGGGTGGTTGTTGTTTTCTTCAAGGACAACTTGTATGTGCATTGATTTAACCCGTTATTTTCGTTTAATTAAATGTTGAGCTAAATATTTATATCATAAAAGAGCTACCTTACATAGCCCTAGTGTAAAAGTAAGCGTCAGCTGTAAAAGTCAGCGCTCCTCGTAAAAGTCCATTGATAGCCCGTGATGCTTTTCTTGCAATATTTAACAAGAAAAGAGAATGCTATATATAATACTAGTTGTCATTCAAGAGCCAACATAGATAGTTGTCTTTTATATTTGATATAATAGTCTGTTATTAAATGCATAGTAACTTGATCCATTTACAGTAGAAATTTGATACTAGTATTTGGAAACATTTATAATGTGTCCCCGATCTATATACACCATAAAGGTCAAATATTGTGACGCCATCTACTGATTCTTAATAATATTATATTATTATGGACACAGTTTGAGCTAAAATTTCCACTTTAACGAATATTTAACTAGGGTCTTTATAATGATCATCAAAAATTTAAAAGTCAGTTGTCGAGATACAAAACAGATTTACAGCTCCAAACCTTTGTTAAGTTAATAAGTTCCGAGTAATGTTTTTGTTTACATTGGTTAATATACTAATATATGTTCGTTCAAAGTAGATAATTTCAATTAAAAAGAAGTTAACTTGAAATACAATTCGGCAGTTTCTACTGATTTGCTGAATTTCATTTTGTTATAAATATGATGTTTTCTATATGTAAACAAAAACAAGACACGAGCCTTGTTTACATTATGAAGAACTTTAAGTTCTGTATCTCGTTTGTTAATCAACAAATGATGTTCAAATAATTGCTGATGATTAGATGATGCCTAAGGTAGGAATTGTAAATAATTAAACTGGATCAAAAAATTCAGTTGGAACTGTGTCCATGCCCCTCTAATATATCACTTTTAACTAGGTTTTCAAAAGACGCAAACCATACCCTAGCTACTGGTATACAATCTATGTTACCTTATATGTTTGGGCTGATATCTTCTTTCAGTTTTATTTTCGAAAGGAATCGATTAAAGAAGGAAAAACATTCCGTTAAAGATAACAATGAAAGGGGAATGTTGGAAGAGAGGGGTTGGGGGTATGGTGCAGGGTTGTCGTTCCCTCTCTGAATAACGTGGTCCAATATTATAGCTTAATTAATAGTATCAACATGGCAAACGAGCTTCAACACATCGTCCTAGCATTAAAGCAAGTCGTCAATTGTAAAAGTCAGCGCTCTACAGAAAAGTCCATTTTCATGTGATGCTTAATAAACTGGCCTCTCCCAACTTATATGTAATACCCACAGTAATTCATTCTACACGTTTCTAAGATCACCCTGAATTTTTTTTATATAACTGTCTTACCTTAAAAGTCATATTTCAATCACTGATATCCCTTTGCATTAAATCATGAGAACTTTTTTTTCTATAATTCTAATTACTAAATGCATCTTTAATTTCCATATATAACTCTTTATGTACCGCAAATGACCACCTCTAATTTCCATGTAATCTTTTATTTTACATCTATAGATAAGACTTAACTATTCTCAGAGATTGTCAATTACTTACACGTCACTGGCATTATTTATAGGTACAGGGAGTATCAATTATTTACACGTAACTAGCATTATACATGTATGGAGATAATCCATTATTTACACGTAACAGGTATGGAGATTATCCATTACTCACACGTAACATATATGGAGATAATCCATTACTTACACGTAACTGGTCTTATACATGCTCAGTGATCATCCATTTCTTACATTTTAACCTTTTTTTCAGAAATATAAATATATCCCCAATACTATAATAATAACATTATAGTAAAGGGGATATATTTTTATGAAAAGAAAGGCTAAAAACGTCAAGCGCCTGTGATTACTTACACGTAACTGGCGTTATTCATGTACCAAGTTTACTTACACGTAAGTGGCGTTATACTTTGACCCGTCCTGCCATAACCATGTGCCCTCGTGACCCGCGTCCCTCAGTCCCGTCCAGTAGGGCCGCCAGGTCGGCAGCTGAATTACTTTCAACCACGCCTAAATAAAGGAGAAACAAGCTAACTAAAGGCGTTGTTGGGGAAAAATCATTTTTCCCCACAGATTTTAATTTGCTTACTTTAAATAAAGAGATATATTTTTTAATGTTATTTATCATTATATTTAAGATCTGAAATAAAATAATTAGACTTATTATTAGCATTTGATATGTACTCCTTAAATCTAAAATATATTTTCAGTCCATCCATTTTTAAAATCACATATGGCGTATTTCTTAAAAGTTCAGACTAACTTAAATTAAAAAAGTTCTTCAATTTGTTTTGTTACTTTATATAAATATAGTATTATCCTGTAAATTACAGAATCTAAATCGGTCGCGTTTCATGGATACAATAAACCTTTTTATTTTAATATCAGACACAGTTAAAAGTTAATTTACCTATAGAAACGTTGGATATTTAAGTTCAAAACCGATGGAAATTTTAATTTGAACCCTAATTAAATATAATGTAAATCTACACTAAGTTTTTTTTAACTAAGATACGGTTTGTAGTTCCATTACATGAAACAAACTAATAAGCATGTTCATTTTTGCTTTATAATGTGTATTGTTTTTATACAGGTACTTCTAACTTTTCAGCCGTGATTTTATTAAGTGTGAAAAATCAGAAGTGCATGCAGTTGATTTATCTCGATGAAGTAAAGAAACTTACATTTTGGTTATTGTCGTCAATTTTTACTAGATCCGCGCCTGCTTTTTGACATTTCGCTCGAGCGTCACTCCAAGAGTATCCCTGTCCGCTTCCAAAAAGATAACACCTTCCCTCTGCTCTTTTCCACGGCCCGCATCCAACATCTATGTAATCTATGTATTAGAAAAATATTTATTGCGTGTTTGCATCACAAAATCCTCGATGAAATAAGACATTACTTTGTATTGTATCATTTTTTACTATAATATTTCTATTATGTGACATTTCTTTGGATCAACCATCGTATACATGAACATTATATGTACGTTTATTTTTAAAAATAATGATTTGATTTCATGAGAATAATATAAATACCAAACGTATATAAGACAATGATTAAATATCATGAGAATTATCCGAAACCCAAAACACAAATACTTTAGATTTATAATATCTTTACCGAAAAAAATCATATATGGTGTTCTATTAACTCATTAATATAACTATCAATTCATAATTATTTTACTTTTCACAGAGCTTGCTTCACAGATGTAGAACGCCCTCGTGGCACAAGTGACGTCATCAACAGATCCCCCGGACCTCATAATGGCGCAGTTTTGACGTTCTGAGGCGTCTGAGCTCGGAGCCTTATCCCAGGTCCTGAAGATGTTAAATTCATATTTTCAATATTTTGTTTTTAAATTTTTTTTCTTTTTTTTTTTTTATTTATTTATTCACACAACATACAGCATTATATACATATTTCAAAAGAAACATAATGATGTGTTTTTTATTTTAAGAAAGATAGAAACAATAGAGAGAAAGATAGAGGGGAGAGCAGAGAGAGAGAAGAGAGTGTGTAAAGATTCAAGTTAAGAGAATAGCAGATTCCATCTGTTCCACTGGGTATCAAACTTTTCCTTTTTACCATTCTTATAAGAGATAATTTTCTCTTGTTTTTAAATTTGATTCTTAAAGAAATCAGTATGGGTGTTGGTTATCATTATGCCCAACATATTACATTGTAGATGTGGGGCATTTCAAGTAAGGGGAATGCAGTAAGAATTTTTGCCAAATCCAGTTTGATTTAGTACAATCAAAATGAGCATTATGATAAATAATATATCATTGATAAAGTTTTAATGCAGGAAACAAACGTCCATAAGTGATGTATATAGTATATACTAATAATTGTCCGCTGATTATGACAATTTAACAAATATTATGAATAATGAATGCAACATGATACCCGTTACAATGTAGGAATTTTATGAAGGGTAGCTATGTGCAATCATGATACATATTTATCATAAAGGGTTTTCTTCTAATGAAATTCAATCTGAGTTTATCAGTAAGAAAAACTGCTTTGTATGATCGTTTTACGAATAAAAAATTATTTGTTATTCGTGATTTCAAAGCAGAAGATCCTACACAACAGAAGTATTGTAAGCTGACCCGAACTTACACAACAGAAGTATTGTAGGCTGACCCGAACTTACACAACAGAAGTATTGTAGGCTGACCCAAACTTACACAGCCGAAGTATTGTAGGCTGACCCTAACTTACACAACAGAAGTATTGTACATGTAAAGAGAGACCCAAACTTACACAACAGAAGTATTGTAAGCTAACATGAACTTACACAACAGAAGTATTGTAGGCTGACCCGAACTTACACAACCGAAGTATCGTAGGCTGACCCTAACTTACACAACAGACGTATTGTACATGTAAAGAGAGACCCAAACTTACACAACAGAAGTATTGTAAGCTTACATGAACTTACACAGCAGAAGTATTGTAGGCTGACCCAAACATTCACAACAGAAGTATTGTACATGTAGAGAGACCCAAACTTACACAACAAAAGTATTGTAGGCTGACCCTAACTTACACAACAGAAGTATTGTACATGTAAAGAGAGACCCAAACTTACACAACTGTAGTAATGTAGGCTGACCCAAACTTACACAACAGAAGTATTGTAGGCTGACCCGAACTTACACAACAAAAGTATTGTAGGCTGACCCGAACTTACACACGAAAGTATTGTAGGCTGACCCGAACTTACACAACAGAAGTATTGTACATGTAAAGAGAGACCCAAACTTACACAACAGAAGTATTGTAGGCTAACACGAACTTACACAGCAGAAGTATTGTAGGCTGACCCAAACATTCACAACAGAAGTATTGTAAGCTGACACAAACTTACACAACAGAAGTATTGTACATGTAGAGAGACCCGAACTTACACAACAGAAGTATTGTAGGCTGACCCGAACTTACACAACAGAAGTATTGAACATGTAAAGAGAGACCCAAACTTACATAACAGAATTATCATAGGTTAACCCGAACTTAGACAACAGAAGTATTGTAGGCTGACCCGAACTTACAGAACAGAAGTATTGTACATGTAAAGAGAGACTGAAACTTACACAACAGAAGTATTGTAGGCTAACCCAAACTTACACAACAGAAGTATTGTAGGCTGACCCAAACTTACACAACAGAAGTGTGATGTGGTGATTTTCACAATAGAGTTATCTCTCTTTGTTTTCATACACTGTTTGTCATTGAGGGTAATTTCCGCATCTATTTTTAGTAACAGAAATTCTGTTCAGCTAAAGTATTTGAGATATTCATTTAAAATAATTTTTGTCATTGTCATTTTTCAAATAATGATGGAAAATACACATAAGTTTTTATTTTAATGTATTGTTTAATATTTTGATAATTTCAACATCACTTCCTGTGATCACGTGACTTCATAGTTTATGATTTTGCACGAAATGTTTCGCGCTATGAAGGCTGTGTGCTGAACAGTAACATTGTTGAAGCTGAATTATTTCTAGCTAGGTGTACCAACTGTAAGTTTACATTTTTAAATATAGCTTTGCTCATAATAGTAAACTATGTTTTGATAGGGTTATTTTAATATTTGTAAAGTCTGAAAATATTTATTTTAATAGAATAAATTCAGCATGTTTTGTTGATAAACGTTCATATAATATTGGCTATTCATTTTATTTCTGGTGATGTTTAATAGGCTTTTATTATGAAGAAGTTTAAAATTATTTTACGAGATATACTTTTGTTATTGTTTACAACTACAATTAGAGGTAAAATAGGTATATTGATTTTTGGTTAGGTTATACAGTATCTATACAGTATCACTGTGGTCGACGGTGACCTTGACCTGAGTTTGTGCATTGTGGCCCTAGTTGGGGTAAGATTTATATGAAAGCATGTTATATATTTATTCATGAGTTTATTATGAGTGTAATATGTTATAAATCTTTATAATGGAAAGGTCAACTGTCTGTCATATTTTGTAAAATATTTTTTTATTCATATTTTTTAGTAATGCTTCATAATATTCATGTGAATTTACATTTGTAAGTAATGTCATGTTTTTCTTATTTTTCATTTGTACAGCACACTGTCATTACTGCCAATATCATTACCATTATCATAATTTGTAATATCATTGATATTCATAATTAATAAACTTATAAAAAGAACAAATCTGGTTATCACAAATGGCGTCGTGGACAGGATAAGTTAATGGTTAACTCGGATTATATGGCAGTGTGATGTGCATAATTTAGGTCTCCAGTATCAACATGAGAGTTAATGGTTCAGTGACGATATGATGTGAAGAGCTGTTTCGGACAACTAGAGCAACTTAGGATTCATTTGGTAGGAGAGTTACAGTGTATTATTTATTACCATGTCGGAAGAAGAATTAAAAGCCAAATTGACATTTCAAACTATGAAGACTGAAAAATTAGAACATGAACTAATAAAAGCAAACACCATTATTGAAAAATTAAATGCCGATGTACATAACATGAGTTTCGCTAAATCAGAAGAACATAAAACTGTTTTCATAGCAAGGGAGAAGAAAATACCAAAACTGTGTGGACGACCTATAAGTGTTAATGACCCAGACATATGCGAGTGGATTCATGATGTAAAACAACACTTAAAAACAATTGAACCACTAGATGCCAAACTTGATTTCATTTACGACAACATTGGTGGACAATGTAAGGACGAAATACGCTTAAGACCAGAGAACGAAAGGGATACTCCAGAAAAAAATATTTAACATTATACGTTCAGTGTTTACTAATTACCAAACTATTGCAGCACTACAACAGCAGTTTTACCAGCGCAACCAAGAACAGGGTGAAACTCTACAAAAGTACTCACTGGCGTTGATGAAATTTATGGAGAAGATCCACAACAAGGATTCAAGTGCGATTACCGATAAGGACACAATGTTGAAAGAAAAATTTGTTGATGGAATTCGGGATGACAGTCTGAGAAGAGAGATGAGACGTTACTTACATCAGTTCAAGGATATGAACTTTCCTAAATTTAGAGAGACAGTGATTGACTGGTCGGAAGATTATAGAAGTCGTAATCTAACACAACAGTGTTCATCAGAAGGAGCTAAAGTACAGTTAGTTGATTCGTTGGAAGACATAAAGAAGTTACTACTGAAACAACAACAGCAACTGGACAGACACAGCAGAGAATTGCAGACGCTCACAGAAAAGTTCAATTCTACCGCAAGATGTGCAGAACCCAAACAGCCTAAGAGACAGATTGACAATGTTAAGAAAAACTATGTGACGTGTTTCAAGTGCAGTGGCAAGGGTCAAAAAGCAAATCAGTGTCCATCTGTTTTCCCATCAGAAGCTAGGAAAAGCAACTCCAAGCAAGATGTTAATAAGCAGGGGGAATAACAACTTCTGTAGTGAAGAGTCGAACTACAGGAGTGGAAACTGAAGACTCGCAAACAGACATTCGTGATAGAGTTTTTGACAAATTGGACCTTGTCCCGTAAAGTCAGTAAAAATTGAAAACCAAGATACAATGTGTTTGTTAGACACTGGTTCTCAAATTTCAACAGTGACAGAAACATTTTTTAGAAGTCTACTTGATAATAAGCCAAAACTTCATGATGTTACTTCTTGGATGAAGGTGACTGGAGCTAACAACCTACCTATTCCATACCTTGGATATGCGGAAGTTGAGATTAGCATCCCAAATATAGTCACAATTCCAAATGTTGGTGTATTAGTTGTGAGGGATCCCGATGACAATTTTGGTCGAGAACGGAAGAGCCGAGTACCAGGAGTTCTTGGAAGTAATTTCTTCAAACTTCTGAAAACTCATTTGGAGTCCGTGTCTGATACCAAAGACAAACTTTTGTGTGACACATGGAATGTTGTGTTATCCATGTATCAAATGACATCAGAAGTTAACAGGCTTAGTTATGCCAAAGTTGGACGAATTCCAGTAAAAGTACCAGCTGAATCCATGGTGACTGTGATGTGTACTACACGACAAAGTCGAGGATGTTCGAATATTCTAGTACAGGCAATTCAAAGTCCTCATGGAAATTTACCACGCAATGTGATGGTGATAGACTCTTATTCAGAGATTTCAAATGGAAGAGTGCCAGTACGAGTGATAAATCTAGGGACTGAGGATGTGTGGTTAAATCCTAAGACGAGGATAGGGACAGTTCAAGAAGCAGAAATAGCAGATTCCTTACATAATTCTGTTCAAGTGACAGTGAAGGATAATGAAATTCAAGTCCAAATTGATGGAGAGACAGAAATAGATTCAGATATTACCGAACATGCAAATGAAAAGATCAAATTACACGGATATGACATTGATATAGACACCACTCTTAGTAGTGAACAACAGCGAAAACTTGCACACTTATTGCAGAAACATAAAGCAGCATTTTGTAAAGATGAAGAAGACTTAGGATTTACAGCCACAGTAAAGCACCACATAGAACTGACTGATAACAAACCCATCGCTGTTCCACATAGACGGGTACCACCCCACATGATGCAAGAGGTGAAACAGCTCATTCAGAAGTTCCTTGATCAGCAAGTAATTAGACCAAGTACTAGTCCGTACGGAGCTGCAGCTGTATTGGTTCGGAAAAAGGATAAATCACTTCGTTTATGTGTAGACTTTCGTCTTCTTAACCAAAAGACAGTAAAGGATGCTTTTCCCTTACCGAGAATTGAAGAATCATTGGATGCTTTATGTGGATCAAAGTATTACAGCACCATTGATTTAGCGCAAGGTTACTATCAAGTCGCTTTAGATGACGAGTCGATACCAAGGACCGCATTCCGTATAGGATCCGGAGGATTGTACGAATACCTTAGAATGCCTATGGGTTTGTGTAACAGTCCAGGAACTTTTCAACGTTTGATGGAAGCATGTCTTGGAGACAAGAATTTTGAGTTTCTACTGATATACTTAGATGATATTTTGGTCTACTCATCAACTTTTGAACAACACCTAGAAAGACTTGATTTTGTATTTTCAAGACTGACCAAACATGGTTTGAAAATTAATCCAAAGAAGTGCCATTTCTTCAAACAAGAAGTCAAGTATTTGGGACATAAAATTTCCAGTAAAGGCATTGAAACTGATCCCAGCAAAATATCTGCCATCACTACTTGGACTAAACCAAATTCTGAGAAGGAATTGCGTTCATTCTTAGGATTATGTTCGTACTACCGAAAATTTGTGAAGAACTTTAGTAAAATAGCTGCCCCATTACATGCTATCCTTACCAAACAGGAGAAGAAAACCAAGCGAACAAGGATAAAAACGGTAGATGGTTCATTTTGTGCGAGATGGAATGAAGACTGTGATCATGCATTTATGAAGTTATCACAACAGAAGTATTGTAAGCTAACATGAACTTACACAACAGAAGTATTGTAGGCTGACCCGAACTTACACAACCGAAGTATTGTAGGCTGACCCTAACTTACACAACAGAAGTATTGTACATGTAAAGAGAGACCCAAACTTACACAACAGAAGTATTGTAAGCTAACATGAACTTACACAACAGAAGTATTGTAGGCTGACCCGAACTTACACAACCGAAGTATTGTAGGCTGACCCTAACTTACACAACAGAAGTATTGTACATGTAAAGAGAGACCCAAACTTACACAACAGAAGTATTGTAAGCTAACATGAACTTACACAACAGAAGTATTGTAGGCTGACCCGAACTTACACAACCGAAGTATTGTAGGCTGACCCTAACTTACACAACAGAAGTATTGTACATGTAAAGAGAGACCCAAACTTACACAACAGAAGTATTGTAAGCTAACATGAACTTACACAACAGAAGTATTGTAGGCTGACCCGAACTTACACAACCGAAGTATTGTAGGCTGACCCTAACTTACACAACAGAAGTATTGTACATGTAAAGAGAGACCCAAACTTACACAACAGAAGTATTGTAAGCTAACATGAACTTACACAACAGAAGTATTGTAGGCTGACCCGAACTTACACAACCGAAGTATTGTAGGCTGACCCTAACTTACACAACAGAAGTATTGTACATGTAAAGAGAGACCCAAACTTACACAACAGAAGTATTGTAAGCTAACATGAACTTACACAACAGAAGTATTGTAGGCTGACCCGAACTTACACAACCGAAGTATTGTAGGCTGACCCTAACTTACACAACAGAAGTATTGTACATGTAAAGAGAGACCCAAACTTACACAACAGAAGTATTGTAAGCTAACATGAACTTACACAACAGAAGTATTGTAGGCTGACCCGAACTTACACAACCGAAGTATTGTAGGCTGACCCTAACTTACACAACAGAAGTATTGTACATGTAAAGAGAGACCCAAACTTACACAACAGAAGTATTGTAAGCTAACATGAACTTACACAACAGAAGTATTGTAGGCTGACCCGAACTTACACAACCGAAGTATTGTAGGCTGACCCTAACTTACACAACAGAAGTATTGTACATGTAAAGAGAGACCCAAACTTACACAACAGAAGTATTGTAAGCTAACATGAACTTACACAACAGAAGTATTGTAGGCTGACCCGAACTTACACAACCGAAGTATTGTAGGCTGACCCTAACTTACACAACAGAAGTATTGTACATGTAAAGAGAGACCCAAACTTACACAACAGAAGTATTGTAAGCTAACATGAACTTACACAACAGAAGTATTGTAGGCTGACCCGAACTTACACAACCGAAGTATTGTAGGCTGACCCTAACTTACACAACAGAAGTATTGTACATGTAAAGAGAGACCCAAACTTACACAACAGAAGTATTGTAAGCTAACATGAACTTACACAACAGAAGTATTGTAGGCTGACCCGAACTTACACAACCGAAGTATTGTAGGCTGACCCTAACTTACACAACAGAAGTATTGTACATGTAAAGAGAGACCCAAACTTACACAACAGAAGTATTGTAAGCTAACATGAACTTACACAACAGAAGTATTGTAGGCTGACCCGAACTTACACAACCGAAGTATTGTAGGCTGACCCTAACTTACACAACAGAAGTATTGTACATGTAAAGAGAGACCCAAACTTACACAACAGAAGTATTGTAAGCTAACATGAACTTACACAACAGAAGTATTGTAGGCTGACCCGAACTTACACAACCGAAGTATTGTAGGCTGACCCTAACTTACACAACAGAAGTATTGTACATGTAAAGAGAGACCCAAACTTACACAACAGAAGTATTGTAAGCTAACATGAACTTACACAACAGAAGTATTGTAGGCTGACCCGAACTTACACAACCGAAGTATTGTAGGCTGACCCTAACTTACACAACAGAAGTATTGTACATGTAAAGAGAGACCCAAACTTACACAACAGAAGTATTGTAAGCTAACATGAACTTACACAACAGAAGTATTGTAGGCTGACCCGAACTTACACAACCGAAGTATTGTAGGCTGACCCTAACTTACACAACAGAAGTATTGTACATGTAAAGAGAGACCCAAACTTACACAACAGAAGTATTGTAAGCTAACATGAACTTACACAACAGAAGTATTGTAGGCTGACCCGAACTTACACAACCGAAGTATTGTAGGCTGACCCTAACTTACACAACAGAAGTATTGTACATGTAAAGAGAGACCCAAACTTACACAACAGAAGTATTGTAAGCTAACATGAACTTACACAACAGAAGTATTGTAGGCTGACCCGAACTTACACAACCGAAGTATTGTAGGCTGACCCTAACTTACACAACAGAAGTATTGTACATGTAAAGAGAGACCCAAACTTACACAACAGAAGTATTGTAAGCTAACATGAACTTACACAACAGAAGTATTGTAGGCTGACCCGAACTTACACAACCGAAGTATTGTAGGCTGACCCTAACTTACACAACAGAAGTATTGTACATGTAAAGAGAGACCCAAACTTACACAACAGAAGTATTGTAAGCTAACATGAACTTACACAACAGAAGTATTGTAGGCTGACCCGAACTTACACAACCGAAGTATTGTAGGCTGACCCTAACTTACACAACAGAAGTATTGTACATGTAAAGAGAGACCCAAACTTACACAACAGAAGTATTGTAAGCTAACATGAACTTACACAACAGAAGTATTGTAGGCTGACCCGAACTTACACAACCGAAGTATTGTAGGCTGACCCTAACTTACACAACAGAAGTATTGTACATGTAAAGAGAGACCCAAACTTACACAACAGAAGTATTGTAAGCTAACATGAACTTACACAACAGAAGTATTGTAGGCTGACCCGAACTTACACAACCGAAGTATTGTAGGCTGACCCTAACTTACACAACAGAAGTATTGTACATGTAAAGAGAGACCCAAACTTACACAACAGAAGTATTGTAAGCTAACATGAACTTACACAACAGAAGTATTGTAGGCTGACCCGAACTTACACAACCGAAGTATTGTAGGCTGACCCTAACTTACACAACAGAAGTATTGTACATGTAAAGAGAGACCCAAACTTACACAACAGAAGTATTGTAAGCTAACATGAACTTACACAACAGAAGTATTGTAGGCTGACCCGAACTTACACAACCGAAGTATTGTAGGCTGACCCTAACTTACACAACAGAAGTATTGTACATGTAAAGAGAGACCCAAACTTACACAACAGAAGTATTGTAAGCTAACATGAACTTACACAACAGAAGTATTGTAGGCTGACCCGAACTTACACAACCGAAGTATTGTAGGCTGACCCTAACTTACACAACAGAAGTATTGTACATGTAAAGAGAGACCCAAACTTACACAACAGAAGTATTGTAAGCTAACATGAACTTACACAACAGAAGTATTGTAGGCTGACCCGAACTTACACAACCGAAGTATTGTAGGCTGACCCTAACTTACACAACAGAAGTATTGTACATGTAAAGAGAGACCCAAACTTACACAACAGAAGTATTGTAAGCTAACATGAACTTACACAACAGAAGTATTGTAGGCTGACCCGAACTTACACAACCGAAGTATTGTAGGCTGACCCTAACTTACACAACAGAAGTATTGTACATGTAAAGAGAGACCCAAACTTACACAACAGAAGTATTGTAAGCTAACATGAACTTACACAACAGAAGTATTGTAGGCTGACCCGAACTTACACAACCGAAGTATTGTAGGCTGACCCTAACTTACACAACAGAAGTATTGTACATGTAAAGAGAGACCCAAACTTACACAACAGAAGTATTGTAAGCTAACATGAACTTACACAACAGAAGTATTGTAGGCTGACCCGAACTTACACAACCGAAGTATCGTAGGCTGACCCTAACTTACACAACAGACGTATTGTACATGTAAAGAGAGACCCAAACTTACACAACAGAAGTATTGTAAGCTTACATGAACTTACACAGCAGAAGTATTGTAGGCTGACCCAAACATTCACAACAGAAGTATTGTACATGTAGAGAGACCCAAACTTACACAACAAAAGTATTGTAGGCTGACCCTAACTTACACAACAGAAGTATTGTACATGTAAAGAGAGACCCAAACTTACACAACTGTAGTAATGTAGGCTGACCCAAACTTACACAACAGAAGTATTGTAGGCTGACCCGAACTTACACAACAAAAGTATTGTAGGCTGACCCGAACTTACACACGAAAGTATTGTAGGCTGACCCGAACTTACACAACAGAAGTATTGTACATGTAAAGAGAGACCCAAACTTACACAACAGAAGTATTGTAGGCTAACACGAACTTACACAGCAGAAGTATTGTAGGCTGACCCAAACATTCACAACAGAAGTATTGTAAGCTGACACAAACTTACACAACAGAAGTATTGTACATGTAGAGAGACCCGAACTTACACAACAGAAGTATTGTAGGCTGACCCGAACTTACACAACAGAAGTATTGAACATGTAAAGAGAGACCCAAACTTACATAACAGAATTATCATAGGTTAACCCGAACTTAGACAACAGAAGTATTGTAGGCTGACCCGAACTTACAGAACAGAAGTATTGTACATGTAAAGAGAGACTGAAACTTACACAACAGAAGTATTGTAGGCTAACCCAAACTTACACAACAGAAGTATTGTAGGCTGACCCAAACTTACACAACAGAAGTGTGATGTGGTGATTTTCACAATAGAGTTATCTCTCTTTGTTTTCATACACTGTTTGTCATTGAGGGTAATTTCCGCATCTATTTTTAGTAACAGAAATTCTGTTCAGCTAAAGTATTTGAGATATTCATTTAAAATAATTTTTGTCATTGTCATTTTTCAAATAATGATGGAAAATACACATAAGTTTTTATTTAAATGTATTGTTTAATATTTTGATAATTTCAACATCACTCCCTGTGATCACGTGACTTCATAGTTTATGATTTTGCACGAAATGTTTCGCGCTATGAAGGCTGTGTGTTGAACAGTAACATTGTTGAAGCTGAATTATTTCTAGCTAGGTGTACCAACTCTAAGTTTACATTTTTTTAATATAGCTTTGCTCATAATAGTAAAGTATGTTTTGATAGGGTTATTTTAATATTTGTAAAGTCTGAAAATATTTATTTTAATAGAATAAGTTCAGCATGTTTTGTTGATAAACGTTCCATATAATATTGGCTATTCATTTTATTTCTAGTGATGTTTAACAGACTTTTGTTATGAAGAAGTTTAAAATTATTTTACGAGATATACTTTTGTTATTGTTTACAACTATAATTAGAGATAACATAGGTATATTGATTTTTGGTTAGGTTGTACAGTATCACTGTGGTCGACGGTGACCTTGACCTGAGTTTATGCATTGTTGCCCTAGTTGGGGTAAGATTTATATGAAAGCATATTATATATTTATTCATGAGTTTATTATGAGTGTAATATGGTATAAATCTTTATAATAGAAAGGTCAACTGTCTGTCATCTTTTGTAAAATTATTTTTATTCATATTTTTTAGTAATGCTTCATAATATTCATGTGAATTTACATTTGTAAGTAATGTCATGTTTTTCTTATTTTTCATTTGTACAGCACACTGTCATTACTGCCAATATCATTACCATTATCAGAATTTGTAATATCATTGATATTCATAATTAATAAACTTATAAAAAGAACAAATCTTGTTATCACAGAAGTATTGTACATGTAAAGAAACCCGAACTTACACAACAAAAGTATTGTACATGTAGAGAGACCCAAATTTACACAACAGAAGTACATGTATTGTAGGCTGACCTAAACTTATGCAACAGAAGCATCATAGGCTGACCCGAACTTACAAAAGAGAAGTATTGTAAATGTACAGTGACCCAAACTTACAAACAGAAGTATAGTAGGCTGACCCAAACTTACACAACAGAAGTATTGTAGGCTGACCCGAACTTACACAACAGATGTATTGTAGGCTGACAAGAACTTGCACAACAGAAGTATTGTACATGTAAATATAGACCCAAACTAACAAAACAGAAGTATTGTAGGCTAACCGAAATTAACACAACAGAAGTATTGTAGGCTGACCCGAACTTACACAACAGAAGTATTGTACATGTAAAGAGACCCGAACTTACACAACAGAAGTATTGTAGGCTGACCCTAATTTACACAACAGAAGTATTCTATACTGACCCAACCTTACACAACAGAAGTATTGTAAATGAAGAGTGACCCAAATTTAAATAACAGAAGTATTGTAGGCTGACCCAAACTTACACAACAGTAGTATTGTACATGTACAGAGACCTGATGTTACATAAAAGAATTATTGTACATGTAGAGAGACCTGAAGTTATACAAAAGAAGTATTGTAGGCTGACCCTAACTTACACAACAGAAGTTTTGTACATGTAAAGAGACCTAAACTTACACAACAGAAATATTGTACATGTAGATAGACCCAAACTTACACAACAGAAGTATTGTAGGCTGACCCTAACCTACAAAACAGAAGTATTCTAGGCTGACCCAACCTTACACAACAGAAGTATTGTAGGCTGACCCAGTCTTACACAACAGAAGTATTGTACATGTAGAGAGACCCAGACTTACACAACAGAAGTATTGTAGGCTGAACCAAACTTACACAACAGAAGTATTGTAGGCTGACCCAAACATTCACAACAGAAGTATTGTACATGTAAAGAGAGACCCAAACTTACACAACAAAAAATATTGTAGGCTGACCCGAACTTACACAACAGAAGTATTGCACATGTAAAGAGACCCGAACTTACACAACAGAAGTATTGTAGGCTGACCAATACTTACACAACAGAAGTACTGTAGGCTGACCCAACCTTACACAACAGAAGTATTGTAGGCTGACCCAGACTTACACAACAGAAGTATTGTACATGTAAAGAGACCCGAACTCACACAACAGAAATATTGTAGGCTGACCCAAACTTACACAACAGAAGTATTGTACATGTAAAGAGACCTGAACTTACACAACAGAAGTATTGTAGGCTGACCCTAACTTACACAACAGAAGTATTCTAGGCTAACCCAACCTTATACAACAGAAGTATTGTAGGCTGACCCAAACTTACACAACAGGAGTATTGTAGGCTGACCCAAACATTCACAACAGAAGTATTGTACATGTAGAGAGACCCAAACTTACACAACAGAAGTATTGTAGGCTGAACCAAACTTATACAACCTAAGTATTGTACATGTAAAGAGACTCGAATTTACACAACAGAAATATTGTATGCTGACCCAAACTTACACAACAGAAGTATTGTACATGTAAAGAGACCCGAACTTACACAACAGAAGTATTGTAGGCTGACCCTAACTTACACAACAGAAGTATTCTAGGCTAACCCAAACTTACACAACAGAAGTATTGAAGGCTGACCCAAACTTACACAACAGAAGTATTGTAGGCTGACCCGTCTTGCCAGACATAGGTGCCTTCTTTCTGCTGGTCATTCAGGCCTGTCCACCACGGGATCTGTATGTTTGGATTCTGTGTTGACAATGCGAACTGAAGGGAAGCCTAGAACAGAAAGGATAAATGACAAAATTAGAATGTACATGAGTAAACACTTAGACCACAGGAGTTTGCGTACCTATCAATTTTACCGTAAATTTCAGTAAATAAAAAAAAGCATTACCTATTAAAGGTATTATGTATTTTTTTTTTCTGGAAATTTCGGTAAAAATGATAGGTACGCGAAGTCCTCTGGGGAAGACATAAAAGTATAAATTTGATATAAACTACTAACAGGATAATTTTTAGCTTTATACATGTTATACTTATTGGACTGCATCAAATTATAGAATTAAAAGTAATGGGCAATAAAACTCATATAACTTAGATAATTCAATGTGTGTTAATTGAGACCCTTTCGAACGACCCAAAACTATACTAGTACAGTGTAATAAAGTTTATCAAATAAAGTATCAAAGTAATTTTGGGGGGGGGGGATTAATTTTAAAATCAGTTCGACAGCTCAACGAAGATTAACCATTCTAATATGTTTGTCAAATTCTTAGGTCTAAGAGATCAAAAATCTGGTACCAGATGGACTTGTCACAAAAAAAAATTCTTTTGAAATATCTTAAGTCTTTGTAGCACCATTCAGAAGTTTTGGACAAGGATTACATTGTACAAAATTTTACCATGTGTGTTGTCAAATATATTAGTAACCAATAAAGTTATTGCAAAAAGGACTAAACCTTAGCAAAATAAAATTCCTGGCATTAATAAACCAAAAGTTAATGCCAGGTTTAAAGTTATCAAAAATGGGTAATTCCAATATTAGAATGAAGTATACCAAAAGAAAGATTTTTTCTGGCAGAAAAGGGTCAAAGTTGGGATAAACGGCATATAATAATTTAAGAGGGAAAGGTTTTGTCACAAGAAATAATTTGAACAATATGAAAGTTTTCAAAAGTAGTTTAAAATCTAAGGGCCAAAGTCACAAGATCAGAAATACTTGCATGTATAAACCAATAAAATGTCAAACGGAATATACATTTGAAATTAAGAAACCCTAAGCTCTAACCTTTCAAAAGTTCAAATTATAGTTTTTCAAAAGGACATCAAACTCCAAGCCCGCGTGGCGCAATGGTAAGAGCGTCTGATCCAGCTAGAGTCGCGAAGTACCAGTAAGGAGTTGATCCTTATCCCACCATGGGATATGGAGACCGGTCCTTCGGATGAGACTGTACTTAAACTGAGGTCCCGTGTCACAATAGGTTTTGGCACGAAAATGATTACTCCCTGCTCAATGGCTTTTAGTGCGGAGCATAGGACAAAGTAGCTCTCCACTGGCAAATTAGTGGCGGATACATATGTGGCGTATACATATGAGTGAAAAAGACCTACTGACAGAGAATAAGCTTTATGTTCCCGAATCTTCAAACACGGGGACATAATACTCTTGTAAGAGTTTGTGGTACTTAAAAACCTATATTGAACCAGTAAAATTTGCACTTTTTAAAAATGTCTGTTTAGTTTTTGGCCTAACGTGTGTATTAATTTCATGTGACCAGTCTCTCTTTTGATACCTCATTTTAAACCTTTTGGTCGTGACCTTACAAAACTTACTTTTGAAAAACGTACCTTGCCCATAACATTTGAAAAACTGGTATTAAGGCTTTAGTTTTTCACGTTTGCATTTCTTTTGAGAAGACATTTCAGTATTTTTTTACCTTATTTTTTTAGTTTCGCCTACATCTTACAAACACGAACCTTGCTTTAAACATTTCACTGTTCCTTTTGACAAGACTTCTCCTTTGGAACCAGTGTTTTTTTCAAGTTGTAAATTTTGCATTTAAACCGCCCCCCCCCCCCCTTTCAAAACCATTTTGATCAAGAAGTCTGTTTTATTAAGTATAATTATAAAATAAAAATTAACTTAATAAGTTATCGTTTATTTATCTCCCCGAAGTAAATTCAAAATTCACAACATGATATTTTGACCGTTTGATTTGGCCTTAGAGAAGGACATTCTTTTGGAAAACTTTAATCTTGATTTTTTCTGAATGCTTGGTGTTTGGGCTTTCCATGTGGCAAGCCCTTTCTTTGTTATTAATTTTTTCAACTCTTGACATAATGACTTTGATTAGCTGCAATAATGTAGCCCTCTCCGAATTTTTTTTATCTGATACCCCCCCCTCCAAAAAAAAAGGAGAGGGCTACAATAGCAGCTAGACTTTGATATTTAACCTTTAACCTTGAACAAGGTTGGCAATATGGGGGCATAACTGTTTTCGAAACATGTCTTGTTTATTATTAAAGAATGAATAAGAACATATGTATTATATTTTCATTTTACATAGACTATGAGTAACTTAATTTGAAACGCCTCATGATATATAGCAATTTTTTTTTTTTAGTAATTGAATGAAACGAAATTAATCGTCAATACATACTAGAACATATCTGGGAATGCTACTTGATTAATATTAAAGTTTGCAGCTAACTGTAAAGTTTTACGTTATGTCACGATCTCTTTCGTCAGATATATCCAGCGTAAACAATTCACGTGATTGGTCAACTCAAATCATCAACATTGACACGTAAATAGTCTGTTGCGTGACGTAACGTGAAACTTTACAGTTAGCTGCAAACTATGATAATTACTATAATTACTAAAGGTGTATTTAAAGAATATTTAATGGTTTATTTCTTTTGCATGTTCTGAAAGCACTTGTTGTCCTGCCCAAAATTTTCACACGATTTGAGCCACTTGAATTTTCTTAATTTATAAATATTAATTCTTATACCTAAAAAATATGTCATTTTAAAACTTGGAAGACATACTGTCTTGGCAGTAATTGGGCAATTATTTCAATGAACTTCTTAAGAAGACGTACTTAGAAGAATTGACCTCTGTGATTGAGGTAAGATAAAACCAAATTCAGTAGTTAGACTAGTGGAAAACATATATCGCTAAGTTCAACTCACCAAATCAATGTAAGTTTTCACTGACACAAGAGAAGCTGCTGGATTAATATTCTGACATTTTCTTTTAGCATTTTGCCAGGTATAGAGTTCATTGGCATCCAATGGGTTACTGACGTAGATACAAACGTTGCCATTGGCGAACATGTGATGTACTTTGCCGCTGTCCGTTGGGCACGATTGTCCTAAAACATATTGAATTCTTTTTTTAAAGCAAAAATTTCAGATACAGTGTAATTGTCACATATCCAATGCGGTAAGATACAAACAATTTAACATTTACAATTTAAATATCCCCTGGAATAAAGATATTCCATTAAGAGGATCTATCAAGGATGTTAGAATGCTAATGAATACGAGTATAACACTCTGTTCTGAATGCTCACATATAATACGCATGTCTGTGACAATTGTGACTTAACTTAATTATATGTGAAATTTTACTTTTCATGGGTATCACCATACCTCGAAAACAACGACAATTAACCCCCCCCGAAAATTTGTGATTTCATGGTTAACGTTTAGCCATAACATTGTCAGTATAATTAAAACTTTGATAGAAGGTGAGAGATCTTTCTTTGAGATTCCGGGAGGGGGGGGGGGGGGGGGGGGGTAATATAGCTAAGGGGAAAATCCTACTCCACAAAGCCTGTATACGTACAACTGCCGGGTACCTGAATTAGGAACCAGGAACTTACTTTATATGTACTTATTACGGTATATGTGTATATAAATAAATATACATAAGAATACCTTGGGGAGCTGTATACTGACAAATGTATCCGAACTTAGTGTCACAGAACTCGTCCGAAAAGCGGCCATATTGGTTTATACTGCAGCAGTCCTGGTTGTCTGCATCATCTGGTTCATTTTTCCAGTTTCTGGCAAAAGAAGATTACTGCTGTGACCTCTAATTATTTTTTCGATATGTAGAATTCAATACATCTGTTATTTGCTTGCGTCCTCTCAATAAATGACGATCCCTTTTTGGCTTGTTATAATTTTTGGTAGTTGATACCCCCCCCCCCCCTCCATTAACTGAAAATGTATGGCTGCCTCAATAACATGAGAACCAAAATTAACAAATTATAATCTTGAAGTTTATTACAACTAAGTTTATTCATTTGTGTAAAAAGCATTATCCCGATCACTATATACCCTTCCACTTTTCAAGCATGGGATATCATAAAGTGTACGAAGCAGCTAAAATGATTTAAGAATGATAAAAATTATGCAATATTTTGCTTACTTTCACCCATCTTAATTAATTGATATATAATTAAATCAGATATCTTTAACAATTTTTTAATCTAAGTGAGTTGCGTATTGCCCCTAATCGCATCATCTCGGGCCTTTCCGTCAGAGGTCGGAAAACCGGTAGGCCCCTGCATGTAATACCGGTAGGAATGGTCCATTTGTAAAAGGGAGTGTAAATATACATCAATATACATCAATCTCGTTTTCAACATTATCATTGTGACGTCATAATAATTAAAACGTCACGATCAACTTGCAGTATAGTTTTGTGGTTACCGTATTTCTCCGAGAATATCGGTGATTTTCTTGCCAAAGATTTCTCACAGATTTTATCTGTGAAATATTAGCTTTGGCTGGAATATAGTCTTTCAAGACAGACTGTATATCGCATAATGTAAGTAGCAATACCAACTTGTGTTAAGCTCTCGAATAATTTTAATATAATATCAGTAAAAGACAAAGAGCAGTTTACATTAACAGTTTAATAAGAGTGTCCCATGAGTTTAGATGCCTCAGTCTGTGTTTCCCGTATTTAAAATTAATAACTTTTTTTTACAGCATTCAGAAAATGTTTCCCGGATTTTCTTGGATGATCATGGGAGTGATGGAGTTACAGAAATTGTGGGCAAAGAAAAGTTAGTACCTGTACATTAATCATGAATAGAAGACATGAGTATTACCCCGCACCCCCCACCCCCACCCCCACCCTTCCCCACTCCACCCCACCCCACACCCCCCCCTCCCCCACCCTTCCCCCCTCCACCCCACCCCACACCCCCCCCCCCAAAAAAAAATTGGAAAATATTATTTCACCAATTAAATATTTTTTAACTTGGCTGGTAAATGAAACTTCTAAATTTAACATGCAGTTCAACCTTATTAATGCATGTATTTCTATTTCAGATTATAAAAGACATGAAAAACGTCACATCATAAACCCGGATGATTTGGGAACTGACGTTGATTCTGGACTGAATGAAGAGGAGTTTAATCGTTATGTTTCAGACGAAATTGACAATTTAATTGCCTTTATTCAATCGTCCATGTAGATGTTGTTTAATGTATTGTATTTAAACAAATATATTTTATAAACACAAATTTTCTACTGTCTATTTACTTGTAAGCTCTAAACAAGCTGGGTTTTGTTTTTATACAAAAAGATACCTGTTGTAACGGACTGCCCCTTTATTTTGTTGTTTTATAGAATATCGAACTAGTATATAAAACATAGCTACTATTTAAAATCAGTTTAGTAAAAAAAAAAATTAAAAATGCATGCAATATGATACTCCATCCTATACCGGTATATTATGAAAAATTAATGTATGAGCTATTTGAGTATATGTATCTTGAATTGGAGGGAAGGGGGGTATTCAGAAGAATGACTGAAATACATGAAGATCACTTTTTTGTAATATTTAACTTCCTTTATATGATTAAATTAGTTGTCTGCAGCAAGAAGAAGTATTGACTATACTTACATATTGGACGTTCCTGTTTGCGTGGTCCAGGCCCATCCCTTAGTGGGCGACTTCTGCAGTCCCATGTACCACCCTCCTGTCTTGTAAACCTTGTTTGTCTCAGATTCTACATTTACCCAGTCCTGAAGACAAGAAAGGCAAAATTGTTATCTTAATTGGAGTTTTTTGGTATGCTTAGGATTTCTATACACTTCAATTGCAATATCATGAAATATCAACAAACGAGTTTTGATGTGATGAAAAAAATCTTTTAATTTAAATTTCTCAAATGTTTGTTACTATTTTATTGTAATAAAAAAAAAATTAACAACTTTTAACAAGCCATAAAGGGTCTGGGAATGTAGAAATATCACATTGTTTAGAAGTGTACATTCATCTGAAAAAACTTCTTTAAAAACAAAAATGATGTGAAGAATAATTTGGAAATTCTATAAAGAGATATGCTTAATTTAATTTTTAGCGACCACTTATCAACGAAAGAGCTTAAAGACACTTTTACGGTGGAAAATACATAAGATATATTATAAATATCATATCGTAGATTTCTTTAAATCCAAGAGCTCTAACTGCATGAATATATAATATAGCACAGAATAAGAATTCTTTTAAAAGTGTTTGCATAGTATATAGAATAAAACATGTAATGAAAAAATACAAATAAATGAATACTAATCCAACTAAACGTGACATTAGAAACCCACCCACCACACCCACACAAACGGGGAAAATGGTGGAAGTGATCGGCCACCCCCACCCCCCATACCCCCGAAATGGGTGTTTTACATTTGAGACAAGGGTCTTTTTTATTTTTTGCTTGTCAAGAAATTACTGGGTTAGATTTTTTTAACACTGAAAAATTTCTGGACTCACGCCTGATTAGGTAAGCTTGTTTAAAACTACCTGTTCAGCATCGTCGTTGATAACAAGGAGGTCTGCATTCATGAGATTACATTCCTGTAAAGCTCCAGCGTAGGTCTGGAGATTGTTTGTCTCCCAGAAATAACAGCTGTTACTCCCCTTCCTCTGCACCCACCCGTCCCCACACTGCTGGTACTGGCCGATCAGGTCACCTGAGGGGAAAATAGGTCAAGGTGTGAAAGGATGATAATGGATTATAACAACTGATGAGTACAGAAAAAGTATCCTGAAGCTTTTATTATATACATATTATTATTGTGTTACAATTAAAATGCATATTTTTTTTAAAGAAATTAGTTATATTTACATTAATATTTAGGTGTATTAATACTCCACTTTACATTTTTAAAACAAGAGGAAATGAATTAGATGTGTGTTACATATTAAGTTATTGATATAATAGTAAATATAGATCAGATATTTATTTTAGATAAAGATTGACATGCTTTCATTCATACCTGACGTTTGAAGTATCCACACCGATAATAAACACCCTGTTAAGAAAATCCATCCCCTCATTTTTTTTATCTATAAATATGATATAAATGAAAATAATGTACCAAATTGAACATCTCAATTAGAAGATAAAAAAATTATAAAATCGACAAATACTAACAAATAAACTTTTCTTTTTCTCTCATTTCAATCGATAATGCCCCCACCCCGCCCCATCTTTAAACACACACACGCCCCACCCACCTCCTTTAACCCACGCCGTTTTCACAAGCAGTGATATCTTTCACTATCTTCCAAGAATCTTGCTATGAATTGACATACCCCCCCCCCTTTTTTTTAAAGATCACTACTAGTCTAAGGTCAGTTGATTTTTTTTTAATCATCGATTTTAATAATTTGAAGATTTTACAGAATTTCCGTCTACAAAAGACCTGTGCTTCAAGGAGTTTGAATAGAACCATGAAAAAAGCTCAGAATCATGAGTGTTAAAATTAATGACTATTGACTAAAGGCCGTTCAAACGATTTTTTTTTCTTCTTTTTGTGCTTAGTTTGAATCTAAGACACACAAATGATATCTCTGCAATCCTTCATCCAATTTGTATCATATAACTTTTCGAATCCCCCCCCCCCCAATTAATCTGTGTTAAACCTTGTTAGTATTCAGGGAAGCAATATTTTTTTTGAAAGTGTACAAATAGAGAAAAAAAAATATCTAGAAAAATGACAAGCAAAAAAAAATATTCATACCCTAATGCAAAACCCCTATTTGTCTATTTTGCAACAACAAAAAGGAGTGTGGGGCCGGCTTTTACTAAAATTTCATTTTACTCTCATCGTAAAATGCAGGTATATATATCATGAAATACTGTACCATGCTGTGATGTACACATAAGGACAAATAGGTAAAACCTAAGCTCAATATTACAAAGATTACATTATATTTATAAAACTTGCATTATATGCACAGTCATTGGTTTTACAAACATGTGTTGATTCTCTTACAAATGGAAAATTAAATCAACTTACCTTTCAAAAAAATTAAAATATCTATATATCCATTAAATTTATGAAACTTATTAGGTCATCTATCTCTTTCGGACCTTGATCGGGATGGTAGATAACCGTAATATTGAGTATAGCCACGGATCTAACAAACAAAGGAGCGGAGTTGATATCACAGGGTTGTCATTCACCCCCCTCCCCCTTCATCTGTCCAAAATAGATAAAAGGGAAAATAAAGAAATATATTTGAGAAATGTATGTTGATTTTATTATCCCCATTTTTCCTATTATTTTTCTGTTAATATTAAGCGCATTATGATTTATGTGATGATAACATTGTCGTAACGATAACTTTGATAATGTCTTAGTCAAATACATGTAACATACTACAGATAAAGATAATGATGTCTAAGTCGGTATATATCTAATGGCTGAAAAAAAGCTATCAGTCAAATAGTTTATAGATAAATATATGAATTTTCCAGTTTTAAATTAGAATTCGTATATATATTATACAGTCGCCCTCGTGGCACAGTGGTTAGAGCGTCTGCTCAAAAGTCGCGAAGTAAGGAGTCGGTCGTTCCGTCGAGAGTTCGAATCCCACTGTGGGACGTGAAGACCGATCATTTGGATAGGATCCGTATAAACCGAGGTCCCGTGTCGCAGTAGGTGCTGGAACGAAAAAAGATTTCTCACTGCTCAATAGCATAGGTCGAAATTTGCAGCTCTCCACAGGCAAATGGTTGCGTCTGCATATCGAGTGCAAAATTCTTTAGAATGACGTTAAACAACATACAATCAATTAATCATGTTCCGTAGATCACTAAATTCGCAACACCTTATATTTTCGCGATACAAAATTTTCACGAATTGTGTTCATTACTTTACATAATCTCAAGGGATACTTTATTCTCTTTAGAGAAGTGGACCGGCTTCACCTACATGTACATCCACGTACATGTAGGCGAAAGTCTGCACTTCTCTTATGAGAATATGAATATTTATATATGCAAGAATGAATTTTATAGTATACTAGTCTGAAATTCATCCGTGACTATACTTAGAAAAGGTTCGCGACTGAGACAACATTCTATGTTAATACATAGATGCATGAAATTGAATTGCGACGAGAAGTATTCGCGAATGAATGAAGGTCGCTGAAATAATTCGCGGGTATTTCTTGCCCGTAAATATGAGATGGTATACAATATATAAAATTCGCTATTTCATTCTACCTAAAGATTACAAACTTCAAGGACAAGTAGAGGCGAAGGTGTTTGATCTTGAGGCTAATGCTCTTCCTGGGCATTTCGAATCAAAATTTAGGTTGTAAACATTTCTTATTTTCATCTTTCTCCAGAACTACCATTGCAAGGTCAACCAAACTATGCACAAATTGTTTCATCAAAATATATTATATAAGAGAAATATACTATAAAACAGACAGAAGAACTTAAATTGAAAGGTCTGGAGAAACCGCTAATGATAATTAAACACTAGAATAGAAATAACACTAAGCGCTGTAATGTCATAAATTATTGACCCCGCTTTTGCGAAAGCGAGGGGACATGAAATCTTATTCGTCTGTCCGACTGTCAATCTTCAAGTCTAACAGTCTGTCCGTCTGTCACAACACTTTAACCTTGGTAATATCTTTTGAATTAAAAGTTATAGAACTTTCATATTAGACCTGTATATTGTCTGTGACAAGTCCTTTCTTAATACACTATGATTTTTCCCCGTGACCTTGATCTTGAGGTTTGACCTACTTTTTAAAAATTAAAGACTTTAAATTAGCCATAACTTTTGAATGAGAAGAGATAGGTATGGCACGCCAAATTCACAAAAATGAGATAAACCTAGTTTCACAATTGATAAACTAGGTTTATCGGTTGTAAACTATAGTTTACAAACCGTAAACTATAGTTAACGATTCGTTAAGTACAGTTAACGATTCGTTAATTACAGTTTTCATCTGTAAAACTATATTTAACGGTTGTTACCTATAGTTTACGAATGATAATCTAAGTTTATCTGTCTGTAATTAGCGTTAACAATAGATTTTGTTGATAAACATAGATTCACGTTTGTAAACTATAGTTTACAATCGTAAACTATAGTTAAGAGTTGTTAATCATAGTTTCACAAATCGTGAAACTATATTTATCAGATCGTTAACTATAGTTAACGGTTTGTAAACTATAGTTTACAAATCGTGAAACTGTATTTATCAGATAATCTATGTTTTGCAATCGCAAATGATTGTTTTCAGTGTTAAGTATAGTTTACGGTTGTGAAACATAGATTATCGCGTTAACCATGGTTTACGGATGTAAAATATAGATTAACATTGTTAACTATAGTTTACAGTCCGTAAACTATAGTTTACAACCGATAAACCTAGTTTATCGACTGTGAAACTATTTTATCTCATTTTTGTGAATTTGGCGTGCCATAGATAGGGCTTTCATATTAAACATGTGTATTGCTTGTGACAAGATCTTTCTAAATACTCTACGATTTTTGATCTTGTGACCTTATCGTTGAAGTTTGACCTAATTTTCAAATAATGTTTATTTTTCCTTTTAACTTTTGATTGAGAAGGCTGATGGGGCTTTCATATTTGACATTTGCATTTCCTGTGACAAGATAATAGTATTTCTGACCATACTATGATTTCTGACCCCTTGACGTTGCCTTCATAATTGACCTAATTTTAAAAAAAATAAACTTAAACAATAAAATGCTTTCTTTGTTTGTTATTACTGGAATTAACGGAAGCAGCTGTTGCAGAAAAAATACATAACCCGCGTAAGCGGGTTATGTAAATTTTTTCTGCAATAGCTGCGACCGTTAATTCCAGTAATAACAAACAAAGAAAGACATTTTATTGTTTATATCTATATCTGTTTAAATAATCATTCAAAGTATGATTAAAAAGATTAATTATTGTATTAATGATGCGAACGTCTTTATACGTTTCATTGATGGAACAGCCACTGATCAAGAAATCTGTACAGGCGTCATGCCTAATGTAGTTCATGCAGTGATTAACGCAATGGGTTTTCTTAAGAAATGAAGGAGAAAATATTCAGTGGATGTAAATATTTTGGTGATAACTTCTGAATGACATATGAAAGGTCGTTCATATTTGACACAATATGCCATTAAAAAACGACATTTCACCCACAAAGACATCGAAAGCAGGGGACCACAATTCTTGGAACTTGGTTGTTATCTATGGCACGCCAAATTCACAAAAATGAGATAATCATAGTTTCACAATTGATAAACTAGGTTTATCGATTGTAAACTATAGTTTACGAACTGTAAACTATAGTTTACAACGTTAATCTATATTTCACATCTGTTAACCATAGTTAACGCGATATTCTATGTTTCACAACCGTAAACTATACTTAACACCGAAAACAAACATCTGCGATTGCAAAACATAGATTATCTGATAAATACAGTTTCACGATTTGTAAACTATAGTTTACAAACCGTTAACTATAGTTAACGATCTGATAAATATAGTTTCACGATTTGTGAAACTATGATTAACAACTCTTAACTATAGTTTACGATTGTAAACTATAGTTTACAAACGTGAATCTATGTTTATCGCTTATTACAGACAGATAAACTTAGATTACCATTCGTAAACTATAGTTAACAACCGTTAAATATAGTTTTACAGATGAAAATTATACTTAACGAATCGTTAACTATAGTTTACGGTTTGTAAACTATAGTTTACAGTCGATAAACCTAGTTTATCAATTGTGAAACTAGGTTTATCTCATTTTTGTGAATTTGGCGTGCCATAGTTATCATTAAGCGGATGAGCAATTATTAATGCATTAATTTGTCACATTAAGCGTTGTATTGTAATGCTAAATGATATAAATCCTATTTCTATCATTAAGCTGCGTTTTATCATTAGCGTTTGCTACAAAGGCCACATTCTGTTCCAAGAGAGATAATAAGAAATACTATAGTAGTGAAAAATTGCTGGAGATATTAAAATTTTCTCAAGAATCACTGGCCAGAAATCGAGGCCCCTGGGGTACAATGGGTCATCAAATCATTTCCAGGTAAGTGCATATACAATTTAATTTGCTGAAATAGAGGCCCCTAAGGTACAATGGGTAACCAAAGTTTTCTTCTTCTTCTTCTTCCCATACATGCCCATATGGGGAAAAAAATTTCATTAAAAAATAGTAAAACATTTCATGGAAGCATCCTCTGTTAGTACAGATTCAAATCATATACTGTCCGCCAGGGATTTATATAGGTGGGGTCACAATATAGGAAAAAATATGCTGACATAAAGCAACAGTGCAACACTACCTCAGGTGAGCATTGTGGCACCGATGCCTGTATACCAGGACTAGCTAACCTGTGAATCAGGCCAAGTCTTCTAGTTGCATGATAATCTGTATCCTGCCTAATGAAAAATGAGTCATTATATTTGATTCTGCACAATAAGCAAATTGGTACCAAAACATCAATTACAAGGATCACAGTCTTTTGTTTTAGTGCAGATACAAGTTTATATGCAGCAAAATATCCTTATTTTTTTAAACCAGAAGTCTCTGTCGAGACTGTAGCTCTACTGGTTTATACTTAAAACAAAGGAAGAGAAAAGTAGCAGTTGTGAATTGAGACTTCAAAACAGGAATCATGCAATAGAAAAATGATCCTTGACACTCAACAAAATAAAAACTGATGCACAGAATTATAGGGCTGTGCAATATTACCGGTATATCGGTATATTGCGGTATTATCCACCACGATAACAATCGCGATATGAAAATCAGATACCGGTATTTCACGATATTTATAAAAATACATAAAAACCTCCTTTATTGTAGAAACTTCTGAAATAATACTTGTAACATCACCAGGACTTTTCAACATAGTTAAAAATACTTCGTCTGCTTTCAGAGGCAGATAGAGAGAAAAGAGAGAGAGAGAGAGAAAGCTTTTCATTCACTGTCGCAATTTTAAAAAATATCTTACTTAAAATAAAATAAATAATTAATAAAAAGACTTCTTAAAAAATTATTAAGAAAGAAAATAAATAAAACATTTCTACAGGGTGGATACCATGTGTACTGTGGTTCTCAAAAATCTCATGATCTACACGATCGACGATGAATGTTAAGTTCAAGATACATATAAATGGCCATCCATGTTTTCAATTGATACAGTGTTGCTTTTTGATATTTTAAACAAGTTTCATGCCATTTTAAACACCTTCATGCTATACCAGGAGCATGTATATTAAAAATAGGCCAATGCAGTTCCTGATCGTATGTCATAATATGAAATTAGGTCGGGTCAGACTAAAACACCAGACGCCCGAAAATAGGTCACAATTTCTTTCTGGCTTTAATTCTATTCTGTGACCACATAAAATTTCCCTATAGTATGTATTGTTTTAATCATTTGTGCGATTAATGTCTTATCCCCTTTAAAATTTATAGATAAATTCAAATAGTCTTTGAACTTGACAGCATTTTAAACTTTCTGCACAAATTTATTAATGATAATTAATCTACAATATATCGCAATATATTGCAATATTCAAGATAAAATATTGCAATATATCGCAATATAGTTTTCACTCGCAATACCCAACTCTACAGAATTATGTATCTTAGTGTAGTCTACTTGTGTGCCAAGTTATATTAATAAAATCGGACCAAAACTAAAGGAGGAGTAGCATTTGAAAGAATTTCACAGAAATTTCTATTTTTAGCAACCATGGCAACACTGTTCATCAAAATCAAAAACCGATGCACAGAATTATGTATCTTAGTGTAGTCTACTTGTGTGCCAAGTTATATTGAAATCGGACCGAAACTGGTGGACGAGTAGTATTTAAAATAAAATTTCACAGAAATTTCTATTTTTAGTAACCATGGCAACACCGTTCATCGAAATCAAAAACCGATGCACAGAATTATGTATCTTAGTGTAGCCTACTTGTGTGCCAAGTTATATTGAAATCGGACCAAAACTGTAAGAGGGGTAGCATTTTGAAAGAAGTTCACAGAAATTTCTATTTTTAGTAACCATGGCAACACCATACATCGAAATCAAAAACCGATGCACAGAATTATGTATCTTAGTGTAGTCTACTTGTGTGCCAAGTTATATTGAAATCGGACCAAAAAAATAATAGGAGTAGCATTTTGAAAAATTGTTTACAGACAGACAGACAGCCAGACAGACGGACGGACGGACGACGGACGCATTACTATCGCATAAGCTCTTCTGGTCTCTGACCAGTAGAGCTAAAAAGGAATACAGTCCAAAATCTATGTCTTTCTCAAACTGCAGTCAATCTATTTAAATTTTAATTGAAATACATATGCCTATTTTTGCAAATGGAATAAATACAACTTTAAAGTTGGACGGTTCCCTGGATAGTCTGAATCTAAAAACAACTCAGATAAATTCATTTTACTCATATTTAAAAATATTTATTTCATGTTTATGCATTCACACACAAACAAGAAGAGAAAAGTGATCACACACACATACACGCACAAACATAAAGCACAGATCCACAAAGCTATTTCTTCTCACTGAGCGTATCTCACATTTACATCAAAGAACAGGAATGATGATGATTTTCAGTAAGATTCACATACCGCACAATCAATGTGATAAAAAAAAAAATAGTATACACTCTGTACAATGAGAACTCAATACGTTTAAAATATACACTAACATAAAACATCCTGTTCTTAATTTTAATCCCAATTTTCATCAAAAACTTTAAATAACTAGTACATGTATTTCTTGGCATTAACTCATTTTCGTTATAACCCCCCCCCCCCCCCCCCATCCCCACTTCTTTTTCTCTGACGCTGCTCCAAATAAATCCATTTCAAAATATTATTCCTTATACAGTAAAGAGAACTTTAATCTGACACATGAAATTACCGGTATGCATTTTTAATACAAGTGGTAACAAAGAAACAATACAGGTGCTAACGAAAGGGAAGAAACTCTCTCAGACGTCAAACATCTTTCAATATCAATCACACACTACTCCATGTAGCAACAAAATATCTCCATAATAAATATGACAGAATATGATGTCAAAAAATACAAAGGAAAAAACTTTCACCTCAAATAAAATTAATGGATTAAACAAAATATTCTACCTTTATACATTGTCTGAAAATTATTTTGTACATAGTAGCTGCTTTACGTATCCCAAGTTCCTATTACTGAATTTTTAATTTTAATAAAAATGTTATCTGAAAAAACTCTGTTTCAATTTTTTTTAATCAATTAAGTCACATTTAAGTATGCTAACAATGCATATATCAAGTAACATATTTTACTTATTTTTCTATTCTAACTTCTTCAATTTTAAGAAACCAGTGTTCTTGAATTTTCTTCTGTCAGAGTCCAAACTTCCTATCTGAATGACTTTTCATTTTTCCCCAATATATTAATAACTGGAAGGACCTAAATTTTAATAATATACCCTATAAAATTGACTAGAACACTATACAAGTTTCTTGGCCTCGAAAAAGCTCTTTAGATGCTTCATCTGCCAGAAACCCGTAATGAGGAGAATGATTGTCTGAGCTATGGACCAATACAGAACTCGTTGGTTAGTGCTCTCGGAGGTCTGTCTGAATCGCTCCTCCCGATACTGAAATATCAACAGAAAAATTACTTACACATTGTTCAACTGTCTACACAGTAACTTGGAAGTAATACATAAGACACATTAGATATGCAAAGAAGTAGATTCCAAAATCAAAAAATTGCATTGTATTTAATACAGGAGTAGAAACGTTAACATTTTTTAAAATTCATGATTTTTTAATTTCTAATATGCATTTTGAAAAATCATAAAAATATTTGAAACAAAGTATTCATTTGAAATGAACACTTATTCCCTGACGGATGAATGGTCGGACTCACTCTCTGATAATTTTGTTCTTTCGTGATCTGCTCCACTTGATCCAGGAGTTGTCGGATTCTCAGCTGGAGCTCGGATAACTTGTCCTTGGCCTGGATCTGGGAGTAATCCACCGCATGCTCTCCCACCTGGATGTCCAGATGTACTCTCTGGAATAGCACAGGTATTATTGTGTTATTGTATCATAGAATGAATTTCCTTAATGAAGCATATTTAAATTTAATCTTCTGTTAGCATTTGAACATATATTTTTATCATGTAAAGAAACACAAATGGATTGGGCAGCAGACATTTACTACATAAAAGCCGTCCCTTACATTATCCCAATAATTTGGTAGCTTCCCTCTCTTGACAAGCACATTACAAACTCTTTCACTGCTTTAACCAAGAATGAAAACAAGGTCCTGGTTATCAGAGAAAACTTTTATCACATACAGTTCAAGTTTCATGACCCTTGTAATTATACCATCTTATACTGGTCATTTATGTCCGAATGGTCAACTTACCAACTGACCACTGGAAAACCAAGCTGTGGAATTGGAGTGAAGACAGATCACATGTTCCCCTGCATTATGGGATGTGAAAGTGAATCTTCCATCTGCTGCATATGTCTGAAGAATGAACAAAATTTCAATAATTTGTCTCAGAAAACTTTTACATATTAAAAGAATTTTCATATGTCAATTTACAAAGTATTTTAATGATTTTTTTTTAATGCATAACAATTACTTAGTAAATGAAAATTTATATAGCATTCAGATTATTTACGTAGAAGAGAATGGTTATCATTTTCTGCATAATAAAAATGATGAGATAAACGAACTCAATACTTTATCATTTCTATTGTATGTATGTAATGATTTACCAATCTGCATATATAATAAAAAAAGCATGCATGTAAATAAAATAGGTATCAATTAAAAAAAACACATAATTATCATGCAAAACAAACTGCTGCAGTTCCCTATGCATTATGCTGAAAAAGTTTTTTCCTCCCCAAGGAGTTTGTAATAGAAGTCTGTAAAAAAAGAAAAGGAACAAAATTGTGGGGAAAAATAAAGTAATTCATTTTTTAAATGCTGCACCAGCTCCCAAGTGTGTACCATTCTATCAAGACAAGAAAAGGAACAGAAAAATACATCTACAATAAATGTCTATAAAATCTACAACCGTCAACCAAGTTTGCCACTTTTTTAATGGCTGATTATTGAACTCAAAAATTAATTTAATATTGACAGAGATATTGCTAACTTTATATATTATTTCACTTTATTTACACAGTTTTGCAAAAAATATTTATATTATATAAGATTAGGATTTTTTTCTGACAGTTATTAAAAGACACATTTGCATAAATTAACATCTAGGTTAAGTAATGGTGCATTGAATGAAATGTCAATCTTGTGATTCAACCCTTTACAAGTGGTGAAAAGCAGTAAAAGAAAAAATATCTTTCAAAAGATATACACTAAGAGTTAATATATTCATTAATTTTTTGTTAAAAACTGTGCTAAAAAACACTCCAGAGATATTATCCAGTGTCCAGTAAATGTAGAAGTCAGATTATGTAGGATTTAGATGTGAATTTTGCCGTGGTAATTCACTTCAGCTAAAGCCCATGTCACCTTAAGGTGGAAAGTATGGGCCAAAGAAACTAAGCTGCTTTCTCCAACAGCTGACACTCACCCGGGACAAGATAACTTTTTCCTCTGGGTCCTTAACCTCTACCAACATCCCCACCCCAGGGGCAGAGGGCAAGTAGTCCTTAATAGAATAGTCATAGGCCTGAACTTTGTATGAGCCTGGAAAAAAGGGCCAATTAAATAGAACAATCATTTCTTTTTTAATAACAATGTATGCAACCAGTCTGGTTTGAAAACTTTATTCTGCTGCAAATTACTGTAACCTGCATTTTCTAAAAAAAGGAAGAAAGCAAGACACATTAATGATTATTTTTATAATGGCATTTTAGCATCCTTTTCATTTTGAAAACCTTTATTTAATATGATTTTTAGAAATTCAAAGTAATGCTATCAAAGTGCCATTATATGTAAGCAGTTTTGGAATATCTGCTGCTTAGACATGGCAAGATTTCAAATCAAAATCAATAAAAGTTTATGAACACCAAATGTAAAATATTTGGCAAAATTTTCAATGACGCAGGCCCATCTGCTCTTCCTAAATTCATCTTTTCCCTGATTATATTGTATAAAGTCAACAGAGTGAAATGTTTATTAAATTAGCACTTTAATAAATCTAATTTTGAAATAAATGTTGCCATGTGCTAAAATGATATAACATGCATTTGTGAAGTCCTTGCTGTGTTTGAGTTTGTTTCTACACTTGACCTTACCCGAGACATAACAGTTTTATCTTCAGGGTCTGTAACTTCCACGTGCATACCAAGTCCGTAGACAGTTGGTACATAATCATTGACATTTCTGTCAAACATTTCTACTTTGTAATGGCCTGTAACACACAGCAAAATGTTGAAAAAAATATAAAGTAGGTTTAATTTTGCAGAATATAAACACATTTTATTGAATTATAATGGTTTTTCAGACTAGACTACAAAAAATTAATAATTTCTCGTGATATATCAATATCTATGCATCAACTACATGGTATTCTATATAGGTCTATAATATGCACAAACGACCTACAAATGTATTCCTGTCTGCCTACAAAGATTTAAGATATATGTGTTATAAAATACACCCTGATGGTGTAAATCACAGAATTTCACGCAATGTCTTGGCTTAACGAGGTGTGTATTAGAATGGTTTATATAATGCAAAACAAACCGGCGAGATATTATCCAAACTCTCAAATCAATCAGAAAATAATCAAAGAGATGACCATATTTTTACAGAGCAAGTCATTTGTTTACAGTTTAAATGTAAAACGTACCGACAACCATAGTTTCGTCTGGGATTTCCTCAATGAAACATTTCTTTTCAGTTTCGCCAATATGAAAATATAGCCCTGATGTCAGTGAAAAAACAGAGAAAAGGGCAAATGCCAACATGTTGTTGGTACCCATCTTGGATAAAATTGAAAGGAAGTTACACGTTGGCATGCGCACTTGTTCGCCACGTAGCAAAGAATTCTTTGATTAACGATCCCGATGTATATTAAAATGTTTACAAATCTCTTTGGTATTTTGCCATGTATCGGGTTTATGTAATATTTATTACTTTTTACTTATAAAATCCATTCCTTTTGCATTTTTTGCTGATTCATTCTTTCTTTATTTCCTCCCATTGGAGATTCATGAACATATAGGAATACATAATGAAAGAACAAAATATAACTTCATATGATAATAATGGTAAAGATAAAACATTATTTACTTACTTAAATTGTACATGTACTAGGCCTACATGTACAGTAGAGGTACATGTATATAGGCAACCACTCTCATTGAAGGGTACCTGTAAAGTGCGAAACGAAATAGAAACGAAACGAAACGAAACGAACTGAAACGAAACGAAATCTGCCGAAACGAAACGAAATCTACCGAAACGAAACGAAATCTGCCGAAACGAAACGAAATCACGACGAAACGAAACGAAACCTGCCGAAACGAAACGAAACAAAACTATCAAAACGTTTGG